>JANAVB010011800.1:15305556-15381597 GCA_029216955.1 Iris pallida
ACTCAATACCGACACTAGCATATAATGATACATTTTATTAGGCATGAAGGAGTAGAGGAGAAGGGACAGAGCCCACTCAACTTAAACCGATTCGCCTCGTCGAGCCGATGCAGCTCGGCACCTTAACTTCGTTGCATGATCATCTCGTTTAATCTAACCATACGAGCATACCACGCTCCTTTGAACTAATCGATTGATTCGATCTATCACACCTACGCCTCGGCTCGTTGCAAGAAATTCTGCACGTTACCTGGACATGAAACCCAACCAAATCAATACCTCTTCAAGTTGAATTTATACTTCCTCGAATCAAACTCATACATCTTCGAATCAATTGACTCAGCGTAATGCACCATGCGATGTCGGGCATTACAACACATGCACGTCTAGTCTAGATATGGCTAGAAAAGAACTTTAGGATAGGGATATTGTATAAGATATTACCCATGTTATGATATGTGTTATTTCAATAACCTATAAATTGCATTATGTGAAAATTTTCTATAGTTGTTATCCTTAGAACTTTTCTTGAAGTAAAGACCTAACCTAGAACTTTAAGTGAATAGGATGGATGTGATATTCAAGAGAAACCATGGGTGGTAATGTGGATAGATGTACCTAAGAAAGTTATTTTCTTAGGCTGTACATATTTAGTTGTTATCTCCGATGAAGATTAGTCCATACTGTAGGAATGGTCTAGTCATTAGGAGGTGTGTGTGTGTGTGTGTAGTCCATACTGTAGGAATGGTCTAGTCATTAGGAGGTGTGTGTGTGTAGATGAAATAGTCTAGGTTCAAGAAAGTAATGACAAGGTAAGAAGTAATCCTCCAATGATGCAGACGCTCTTCTCCATACGATTGGTAGATAGTTATCCTCGACGATTTAATCAAGGTATAAGTAATAGTAATAGAGGATATAAATCAATATGCAAAATTAAGGACGAGACCATCAAATTGAGGATTCCAATAAATCAAAATTGTTAAGAAATGGAAGGGAAGATAAATTAAGATTCAAAAGAATAATGATGTTGAAGGTTCACACTAAAAAACAGATACTAGCATATGTAATGATATGTAATATTTTATTATCTATTTTTTAGTGTGAACTTCAACATCTTTATTCTTTTGAATCTTAATTTATTTTTCCTTCCATTTCTTAACAATTTTGATATATTGGAATCCACAATTTGATGGCCTCATCCTTAATTTTGCATATTGGTTTGTATCTTCTATTACTATTATTTATACCTTGATTAGATCGTTGAGGAGGATAACTATCTGCCAACCGTATGGAGAAGAGCATTCACATCATTGGGGGATTACTACTTCTTACCTTATCATTATTTTCTTGAACCTAGACTATTTCGTCTTATTTTCAATGTCCTTTTATTCCATGATTTCTCACCAAACCACATATTCTAGTTGAACTCCATTATTTTTATTCCTAAATTAATTTCTTCCATCCTATAGTCTAATCTTGTTGTTTCAATACATATAATATTTTTTTGGTATATGTAGTACATTTATTGGTTACTTTTTTTATTATTAAAGTATCTCTAGAAAATTGTTAGGGCCAAGCCCACTCCAATAGAACCGTAAATGGGCCCACGCCCATTGGCTGCATCAACGAAAAAGTTTTTTCGAATTCGCCTATATAACCCCCCTCCTCTCTTCCCCGCGCAAACGAAGCTTCATTTCCCCCTTCTCCTCAAAATTAGGTTTCGAGAAACCAAAATTTCTAGTTCGCACCGATTCCGAGCTCGATTGAAGAGATCCATGTCCCGATCCACCGCCGCAACCGCCGCCGGTGCTCCAACCAAGATGAAGATCAACAAGGCCTGCGACCTCAACTCCATCTCCGTCCTCCCTCCCCACTCCAGGTTCAGATCCCTCCATTTTACTGTTCAGATCGTTCGTTGTTCTCTTTTTGTTGTTTGCGCTGATTTCTTTTGGTTGGTTGGTGAAGGAGGACGAATCCGTCGTCGCAGCTGTGGTCGCAGTCGCAGCAGAGCTCGTTCTCGCAGGGGAACTCGTTCTCCCAGTTATCCCAGAGCTCGCTCGAGGAGAACTTGACCAACGATCAGGTGAAGAAGCGCGACCGATTCTGCTTGATATTGTTATTCTTTGATAGTAGATCCGTGGTTCGCTAGCGTCTCAGTGTTCTTGCTTGAAATTTTGGTAGAGTTTAGATCCGTTCTTGTTGATCTCGTTTTGTTATACCGAGAAATCGATCTGTTTAATGTTGCAAGGACACAAAATTAGGTAAAGCATGACACCGTGTTGGACGCTGACACCAATTCTGGCGTGTCCTGGTGTATCTTGCGGTGTCAGCGTCCTGCTGGACATTATGCTGCACAGACATGGTCCCGCTTTAATGGAAGAACGAAGATTGATCATAACTGTAGGATTTATCACCAGATGTAATTGAAAGATTCTACGGATTTTTGGCTATACAAGAACCAGAATCAATGAACTGAAATGACCGAGATCTTTGCCTTATCTAATGGGCAAAGAGGGGTAATATTTGAACTAATCTTGTGATCGATTATAAGCGCTGATTTTAAGTACCACTTTCACTTCATTGAAGAACAATTTTATGATTTAATGTGATTATATTAAATTCGCCAATACAATTGAAAATTGTAACCAAGGTCCAAAGCTCGATTTCTTTGTTGGTTTTGGACACTTCCTATGAGTTCTGGATTCTACAGTATCAGGGGATTTGGTGGTCTGAATCCAGGGCCGGCCCTGAGCTCATGGAGGCCCAGGACGAACTTTCAAAATAAGCCCCCCACACTTAATGTAAGAAATATTAAAAAAAGAAAAGAAAAATATAAATATTAAAAAGAAAATAAAAGAAAAATGTAGCCAAGGATTGAACTTAGGACCTGTAGTATACAAGTCTAAAATACTAACCACTACACCACAATAACTTCATGTCTAAAAGGGCCTATGGTACATACTAGTTCTATTTGAAATACAAAAGTATAAACATATATTTTTAAACTAATTTTTTTGGGCCCCTCATAATCCGGGGTCCCTGGGCGGTCTCCCTAGCCGCCCTGGGCCAGGGCCGGCCCTATCTGAATCAGTCGGTTAATGTATCGGTTTCAAGTGATACTTAAAACCAATATAGAACACTCGTTCTCTGGGAGATAGTGTGGACGAGGTCATAGGAACCAAGCAATAGGCATGATATGCACATTTTATACGGGACTCGACATTTTTTTCAAAATTTCCTTGAAACCTTTGAATGCATAGGTAAAATGTTACTATATCATTTCAATTAGTATTGTACGACAATGGAGTCTATGGACTATGATTTTGTTACATTCTCCACATCAACCCAATTTGGTATTCCTTTTATGGAATTTTATTGGGAAAACCACCAGTAAACATTACTGATAAAATTTTGGATTAATTTGAGTTCTATTGGTCAAAAGCTGACAATATCTGAAGCAGTTTCCTCTTGGAAGTTAAAAGTTTTCTCATCACATGCTGCAAGTTATGAGGATAATACATAGATAAGTAGTGGGTTGCCTTGCCTGCTATGTTGCACGAACATGGATACGACACGACATGGTGACATGGACACAACACCTATTTTGGTGTATACTGGTGTATTATAGAGTGTTCCGGTTGTGTCCAATATGTGTCTAACACGAAACAACCTAGATTTTTGGAGTGTTCTGTGGCTTCCTTAACTTGCCTGTTAATGTCGATAGGGGCGAATCATATCTCCAGGAGTTAAGAATAATTGTAAACAACATTTGGCCTAAAAGTATTCATTCTTCTACTAAACATGCTTTCTTATTGGGCTTTCTTATGTAACAAAAAAATGCTTTCTTAGTAGTCAAATTTGATAAGTTTGTTGTTTCATATTGGGCTTTCTATTGGTTGATGAATCCTAGTTGGGTCCATGAAATGCATGCATGTCATCAAATCTATCCAATTGTCATATTATGCGGTTATGCCAATGAGTTAAAATCTAGGCAGCTCAGGTGATTAATTACAGACACAGTACTGTCATTAGTTACTTGAGAAGTCTATGGTGTAGATTATGATGGTTACATTATGTTTACATCTGAATCTTACTCAAACCAAACAATGATGCTAACATGTAATGTGAGTCCGAGATTGGATTCCATAAACAAAAACTGTCAAATGTCAATGACCATGTCAGAAAGGCTAAGCTAGACCCTACACGAGGAGCAACTTGTCACACTTATTTGCATTAAGAAAAAAATGTGCGTTAGTTAAACTATGCCTTATGTTTATAGATAATTCATTAGTTACATTTTCTGACGTCATTCTTTATGATTACATTTATTAGTTATCGACCAGAAAGTTTAGTTTGGATGATATTGTTTGGTGTGCTCCTTGAATATTGTTAATTAATGGACTAAAGTCCACTCTGTTGACCCATCAAGGTTGCCGTAGTTTTTTGTTTGTTTGGCATAAATGAAGCAGGTTGACCAGTGCGCTTTTACATGAACAGAGAAACATAAAAACAATTTCCATATTGTCACAATTGTTTCATACCTTCTATCTTGCGTATAACTAATTTCTCATTTATGTTTCATTTCTCATAAATATTTGGTTTTCTTTTATATTATGATAGAGATTTGACTCTCAAGAAAGAGAGAAGTCATCTAGGAGGATCTCTTCATTGCCCCCAGTTGTCACCAATAGAGATGAGTCTCAACTGCAGCTTTCAAGAACATCCAACAGCATCGTAAGGCGTTGGGGTCCTGCCTCTGCCCCAGGTAGTGGATGTAAGTACTAGCAGCTACCGATGCATAATCCCTGCTCTTCTTGTATAGGATTCTTACTGATTTGATGTTATAGATCACATGTTGCTTCTACAATCAACATTTTGAAATTAAAGAGAAAAAGGAAACCCTTCCAATTCTTTTAATACAATAAAGAAGGTTGCAGACTGATAGATTGTATATATTATCTCACTTTCAATACTTTTACCAGGTCATATCACAGAAGAGCTTGAAAACAGATTTCGACACATGGAGAGCTCGTTAAATAGGCAGGGGATGATCTTAGACTCTGTGCAGAGTGATGTAATGCAAGTAAACAGAGCGGTTAAAGAGCTAGCTTTAGAGAGTAAGTACTAATCGTGGACAGAAAAAGCACAATTAGGTTAAATTCCCAACTTATTTGCTCTCTGTGTGTGAGTCTTCTAGTGTTTCATAGGTGATGCACAAAGTTAGGGTACTCGACACTTCAGCCATTCACTGTTATTGATCATTTTAATTATTAACATTCAACTGCAGCGGAAAGTGTCAGGCAGAAGATAGCTCTTCTTGACAACTCAATGCAGCAAGTGGTAAGAACCAGAAATAGAGTAAAGTTCTTTGTTAACCTCGTTATGCATTGCATAAATTAATGGGGATGTGTGTTTTTAAGCATTAAGTTACTATGATGACAGGTCAAGGATGAAGAACTAAAAACATTCCTTGATGCAAGCCTGAAAGCTATTCCTAATCAGATATTGGATTCTGACCGGAAAAAGCTAAATGAGATTACCTCAATAATTTCGATTTTACCAAAGCAGATTGAAGCATACTTATTAAAATTCCAACATGAAGTTTGTACGAGCATTACTAAAAGGATAGAGGTTAGTGAAGTTTAACCGTACCTCCTGGGATTATCTTTAGACAATTCTCAGCACATCAGGCATAATGCCTTTAGCATTACAGTTTAAACTCTCCCTATAGTTCCTAAACCATCATTCATCACAAGAAGGGGAGAGATGAACTTATTTCCTTTATGTTCAATAAGAATGTAAAGGTGTTACTATATTAATTTCTCCTTAAACTATTATATATGGTTATATTTCCTCATTCATTCTTATCAAGTGTTACATCCATTGTGGATACATGAATTTTCAGCACACACATTTTACTTTCATCCAAGATTCTTTTGGAACCCCTTGGATTTTGTATGTGTTTCTAATTTTACACAATTTGCAATATCAAATCAAACCTTCATCTTACATGTCCATTTGATATACTACTTATTTTTATCTATCGTTGCAATTTAGAGCTTTCTCTGATTAGAATTTCTTGTTCTTCATTGTTGATTTTACAACACCTCAAATTGCAAAATTTGAAAGAACTCTTCCTCTTATAAATGTCTCCACAATGTCTCAAATGTATGCAATCATCTTAGTCTATTGTTAGTTAATCTAAAGTAAGTTTCTTAAATTAACTTTGCAATATTAGGCTATGTATTTGATGTCCAGACCCTTCCCCCTTAACAGTCTTTTCAGAAACCTTGTCTGATGAGGTGATCCAATATACAATATGTACTTATCTTCCTTCCCATGTATAGCAAAACCGTATATGATGACTTATCACGCGATGAACCAAAACTAAATACAAATTTGTATAGATGGATACTATAAAAACACTCACGGGTTACCCCCCGAAGGTGCAATTTATAATGAAAAACAAGTGAAATATTTTACGCAGGTAACTATTTCTTGCAGGTTATAACAAGTGGTATGAAGTCTTCAAATTTTATCTGTCCAGAACCAATCCAATCATCTAAGGTACATGTTACTCGTTTATTGGGTTTTTCCTTCCTTCATCCATTTCCGTAACTAACAAACCTTTCTGATGGAAAGTAGAAGTTTTTGTAACTCTTTAACCCCTAATACATTTTACAATTCACTTCATTTTCATTCTTTTCTGCAGAGCAAATGCTACATTGCTACTCGACAATCTCTGCAAAGCCAGAGACAAATGTAATATTTTGTAACCATTTGTCCTTCCATATTAATCATTTTTAAGCTTACAAGTGACTTGCTGTCTTATGATAGAATTTAGGCATATGAATCTAACGCGATTTGGATATATAATTGACTGAAATGTGTTTAGTAACAATACCATCAACATCTACCAGCTGCATTATTCAGATCGGACAAATAAACTGCTTTTTCGTCCATTCTCCTCATATTTTTGCAATAAAAAGAAGAGTAGGAGTTTGACTGATGAACAATTTCAATGATAAAGTGGGACATATTGTCAAGTTATTCATAAACTAATTCAGATGTCTTTTCTGATCCATGTCATAGTTCTTAAGTTATGGGTAACTTATCTAATTGTCTTTTCCAATTCATCTGATAGTAATTACTTTCTCTTTCACTCATTTCAAATATTTTCCTGCTTCCAGTCCCATGCTGCCTACTGTTGGTCATCCAAGAATTGATCCATTTTCAAAGAGAGAAGCGGAAATTCCAAAAACATTAAAACCAAAGTTGACTGGTTCTAATTGCAATATTGCACTCAAGAAAGAAGAAATTACACTTGTACCACAGGTACTGAGAAGTTTTCTATTTATGGCAGCAAAAAAATATGCTTGCATCTACATAGTTGAACTGGTAGTTGTTATGATATGTGAGAAGGTGTTTGAGTCAGCTGAACAATCATATGTTTTTTTTACTGTACTGAAAACTAAAACATTCTGAGCATTATCCTAGTATATGACACCAAGTTTCCTCAGTGCTGGCTATCAAAATATCCATGGGTGACAATCGCTCTTTTTTTTGTTTATCGTTATATATGACAGAAACCTTGGAATGCAGGGGAACGATTTCAGAATAATCATTGACTCAGATGAGGAGACTGATGTGGGTCTTTCATGCCTTCTTGTGAAAAAGGAAACAGGTAATAATATTCATCGTTATGGTCCGCAACCCACTTAAGCGAGCATATCATGAGATACCACATCTAGTCCAGAAACACTCAGTAGTTCAGTAATCGATATAGAATTTGTCCTATTTGTTATTCCCAAATGTATTGCCAACAGCATGTCATGTAGAGACCGAAGAGGGAACTTGCATCACTTTGTTCCAGTTTTGAACATTTGATTTCAACCTTGCTAAAGTTTTGATGTTATCTATCAAATTCTGCTGTTTCTATAATATGTGAACACCGATGATATTACACTAGTCATTATGAAATGGAAATCTTTTACTTTTTGCATACTCCAGCACTATCTTTTATGGGTAATATATGGTATAACCATTTAAGTTCAAAAGGTACGACGGACATATATCGATTTCGTAAGCTTTTTTTTTTCTTTTCAACATCATGATTAGCAACTGCACGATAAGATATTATATCTTTTTTGAGGGACTAAAATCAGACTTTTTTAGTCTACAGTAGTTGTGATGGTCTCTAATGCTTCTGCAGCGGCTGTACCTCACAGATCAATAGATGCACCGGTAAGAAGCAGTAAGATACTAGTTAAAGGAGCCACTATTACTAGGACTAGGGGTGGGCCTAACATGGAGGGAAGTTGTAAAGAAGGATATAGTTTTTTGTTAGTGTTACGGATGGCATTGTTCTTAACTAAGCTCAATGGAGAAAAGGATTCAAGCAGCCGACTCACAAATTTGGGGTAAAGGCTTTGTTTTTGTTTTGCTTTTTGAGATAAGGCCACCGTCCTTGTAAGCACCAAGACTCACATACACTCCCATTTTTTGAGATAAAGGCTTTGTTGTTCTTATAAAACCCCAAGATTTAGCCCCACATCGGATGTGAGGTGAGATTTTGGTTGGTTTATATTTGAGGGCTTAGGTCTCATATATACAACTGGGTTAACCATTTTGGCCGGCGGGCCAAATGATGTGGACATGTGGGTGATCCAAATGGGGCACGTCTTGGCAAGCCCATGAGCTGGGATGTGACAAATTATTAAGCTCTCAAAGTTTTGTCCTCTTGAGCTTATTTGCACATCAGTTTAAGTTATTTGTTCTAATATTTGAAAATAACTCTTATATAAGTCGGTTCTTTTGAGTTTTTGACTCGAGGCACCAACAAGAATATGTTGATGTTAACAGATACACTCTTTTGTGGTTTGACTTCATATATACTGATCTTCTACCTCATCCTTTTGATTAGTATACTTATAGCTTAATAATTAGCAATCACCTGTGTGTTATCATGACAGGTAAATCGGCTTGTCTAATAGATGAAGTCAGGGAAGACACAATTAGGATTCTGAGGGAAGCAAGGAGGAGAAAGAGAAAGCGTAATAACTGTGTAATTCTAGATTGAAGGTATAAATAATTCTTGGTCATTTCCACCGACGCATCAGTATCACGCCCTTCTCATTCCTCTTCTACCCCCGTTTTCTTCTACGAGACTTTCCTAAGTTGCCTGATTCTTTTATTAGATTAATCTTCGCTTCGATTCCTTGCAGGTTCTATTTGTACATTCTTGAGTCCAACAAGAAGAGACACTGAGTTCTGATGGGGGAGGGCTGCCAGTTCATCACTTAAGAACCCAGTTAGTCTACAGATCTTTTTCTACTTGAAAACTTAATAGAAGCGTAATTTGGACTGCTCATTGTAACGTACAAACCGTGTGTTTTTAATCTGTTTAAAAGCATATTCTTTCATTACTCCTTTTTTTTATATGTTTCTTTTGTTTTTTGACCATTTAATCAAATTGAGCTTTCAAGGGAACAAGCCCACGGGCTACGGACAATCCAAAGTAGAGAGAGAGAGAGCCCGTCGCTCTCTTTGAAAGGCTTCCAATTGTCCATGCTCGAGTATCATTCTGTATCGAAACAGTCTCTTGGCTCGCCTCCGAACCGTCTTTGTTGCTGCAGTAGGAGCGCGTAGCTGGTGAGTTGATTGGCCGTCCTGTTTTATGTCCTGAATGTTACGTTACGTTCTAGCAACAAAATGCCACGTAAAAAGTCGCATCCATCTCTTGCTGATAATTGATTTCGGCTTGTTAACCGAACACGTGCTCACATTTCTTTGCTGAATCTTTACGTGTCATGCATCATCTCTTAATCACCGTTTCTTTCTTTGTTTGCTGTCATATCTCCGCTTGCTGATGGCACTTGACAAAAACTTGTGATAAACAATACTGATTAGTTTTTTTTTCCCCTTATCTTCTTCATGCTTATTTATTTAGTATTAACATTGGCTCGTCCCATTAGAGCAAAGTGGGCTTGCCGACAGAATTTGGCAAGTCCATGGTGAGCTTGATAGCCGCCAGGAAGTGAACTTGGATGTTCAAGTCTCCACCTCCTCTCTATTATAATTACACCCGGAAGTGGACAGAAATGGGCCACAACAATAGGTTATTTATTTATTTTTTATATTCTCCTTTAATTTTTCCATATAATAATTAGCTAATTAGTTCATAATTAATTGGTATCTAGTTAATAAATTTGTTTTATTAATATTGATTTTTAGGAGTTTTTAGCTGGTTTCGTGTTTGTGTCCTCATGTTTTTAATAATAATAATAATAATAATAATAATAATAATAATAATAATAATATTTGGTGATATATTTGAATTAAAATAAGTAATTAGTAATAGTAAATAATTATCAATTTGTTATATAATTAATTACTATTTTTATTGTTATAATGTATTTTTTTTACTTTTTCCACATCCACATTTTGATATCCAAACAGGAAAGTATGAATTTGGCACTGTACAAAATACATTTATCCTAACATCTTACTGACAAGAATTAACATACAAGTTAAATACATATGCAAAACTTTTTCACTTTCTATATGCACATTTTTTTACTTTTCTTCCTTCAGGGTCTATTTGGATTGAGGGAGAAAAAAATAAGCAGAGTTAAGTGGGGTTAAATTGGGTTGGGGGGTTAAGACCAAAGTGAGGGGGAGTAGAGTCAATACATAGAATCTTGTTTGGATTGGAGGAAGAGTTAAGTGAGGAGTGTTTAATAACTCTTGCTTGGATTGGAGGTTTTGAGTGAGTGGGAGATTAATAAAAATATGATAATACAAAAATAGTCTTATTACATATGTCATAATATTAAATTTGATTAGAATTTGTCAAAATATTTTCACAAACGGAGCAACATGTTGAAAACAAAAAAATAGAGAAAAAAATTATGATATTTTATAGAACAAATAAATGATATTCATGACTTTTTAAAAAATTGGACAAAAGAGGGTGAAATAAACCTCCATTTAATCATTTATAATCCTCCCTCCTAAACTCCACCCTCAAACCAAGCATGATTTTATTTACTCATCACTTAACTTTTTCTCACTTAACCCTCTTAATCCTCAATCCAAGCGGACCCTCAATGCACCACTTTTCATGAAAGGGATACAGATGTCAAGCGGCGGACAGTCAGATTCTTTATCTAACCAATTTTTCATTTTGCGGAAAGTAGGGGTGCAACTCGGGCGGGTTGGGTCGGGTTTGAGGTCAACCCGAGCCCAACCCGATAGATCGTAAGCCTAACCCAAGCCCAAGCCCGACCCGACTTCGGGTTCAACATATGAAACCCAAGACCAAGTCCGGAGGATCGGGTTGGGCTCGGGTTGGGTCGGGTCCATCGGGTTTATCGGACTCTAATATGATATTTGAAATAATTTTAAACAAGAGTAACATTAAATGCATAATCAAATAGCAATCAAGCCTCAATCATTACAAAATAAAACTGAAATGAGATTTAGGACAAGGAATTGAAGAGTTTGGATGAAAAAAAAAAATTATAGTTTAAACTTTTTATTTAAGTAGTATGAAACAATATATATATAAATTATATATATGTCGGGTTTCGGATTCTTCGGGTTACCCAACACATGAACCCAAGCCCAACCCGATTTTTGATCGGGTTCAAATATTTTAACCCGAGCCCAAGTCCGAATCCGAATATCTTCAACCCTAATCCAACCCATTAACGGGTTTATCCGATCGGGTTCGGGTTTAGCCCGCCCGAGTTGCACCCCTAGCGGAAAGCGAATCAATTTCTAATTTGGATGGAATCATGGGGTTGGAAAAGTTATTTTTCTATATTTGGATGTCAATGAAATTGAGAAGGAAAGAAAAGTAATTTTTATTGAAAAAGAAATTAGGAAAAAAAATAATTTTACCCATCCAAGTAAGTATTCATTTTTTTTCACCTTTAAGTATTTTTTTTCCCTTTTTTTTGTCATTTTCAAATACCAGAAAGAAAAATAGATAATAATTGTAATTTAAAAAATAAATCATAAGAATTGATTTCCTTTCTTTACATTTCCGCGAACCAAAAGAGGCCATAGATGAACCAACCACCTCTAGAAAGATTTAGAGCATTGAATTGACGCAAGAAAAAATTAAGACTAATCAGCTGCCAGTTTGTTTGGTGAGTGAGACTAATCAGCTGCTACTTTTTTATGGGTAGGTGATTGATTTAGTACACGGCTTTGATAATTGATGTGTGCTTTGGTCACTTAGATACGCTGATGAGCATTTAAGCAAAACCTCGAAAGCAGATCGCCCTCGTATTTTATGTTTGATAGGAGACAAATTTTTCGTACGCCAACGGCTTCGTTGACGCATTCGCAATCATTTCTCGTTATTGCTCCGCGGCCTCTCCTTTTTTTTTCTTTCCCCCTCCGGCAAACGCTTGTGGGAGAGGCCTGGGAGGGGCCGGCTAGCTAAAAAAGGAGGGTTCTTTTTGGAGCACTAATAACAGAAGCACAATCATGAGTGGCATAGTACACTTTGCATCCGAGAACTCCATACAACTGTGTCGGCCCTTGGAGAAAATTTTCCGGAAGATCTGACGTCTCCATTATTCTATGTCAATTCTTTCAGTATATGATAATTTTTATTTTTTCATATGCGTCTCTGTGATTATAATGCGGCTCAAAAACGGTTTAAAATTGAGCCGTTTAAACCTTCTGTAAATCATCAATCTTTTAATAAAAAATTACGAAAAAACTTAAAATTTTAAACCTTCTTATGTTTATTCGGTATAAGTAAATGCTCTTTCTTTTATTCACATATATCCATAACAAATTATAATTAAATATAACTAAATTTTTAACAATTTTTAATTAAAATATAAATATATGTAATAAATTTTAATTCAAATATATTTAGATATTTAAAAAAGATTTTATTAATATCATTAAAAAAAAATATTTTACATGTAACGTACGTAAATTTATTAGTAATTAAAAACTGAGAACGTGTGTCGTATAATAAGAACAATTGACAAAATTGGTACAAATTATAGGAACATCATATAATTTTTTTTGGACACGGACCCTATAATTCGTTGTAGGACAAGGAATGTGTAGAGCCAACCGAGTTAGAGCATCATTAGTAAGGTCCATTCCATTTTCTAGATTCTAGATTTAGAATGTAGGAGTTCATTTTGTAGAATAATAAGTCTCATCCCTAATCCCAATTTCTACAATTTCGGTCCCAATCCATCCATGGGTGCTAAGGGTTGGGCCTCCCAGTTTCTAGATTCTAGATTGTAGAAACTCGTTTTGTAGAATAGTAAGTTCCAATTTGGAGCCCAACTTTCTAGATTCTAAACTTTATATTATTTTTTTTCTACATTAAATTTTGACCACACAATTTCTGGGACCGGAGCTCACTTTATCATTTCTTACTATTTTCATACAAATCCAACCCATTCTACATTTACCTTTTTTTTGAAATTTTGGGTTCCAAATTGCATTGGAAAGTCCCAACTACTAATGATGCTCTTAGGGTCACAGAACCTGATCGGAATTCCGATCTACGATTTATTCTCTGTCGATAAAGTTTTTAAGTTGTACGCTTTTTTTTTAATTTTTTTTGGTTTCCTCTGCCACTTCATCTAACAGATCTAAAAGTATATGTAGTCTAAATCTCTGGCCAACGCTAATGTCTTGTTTAAGATTTCTTTGTTGTCGGTCTTGCTTGGTTTGTTCAGAAAATTTAAGTTAAGACAAAAAAGAGAGAGAGAGCTTTGTAGGTTAGCTGGATCTGGATGATACACTTGGGCATTGTTTGGTTCACTGAAGGGAAATAAATTCTCCTATATTTTTCATGAGAATCAGAAAGCAGAGTTCCTATCGGATTTTCTTTCATATATTTGATAAAACAAAAAAATATTTAAGAAAGATCATTTGATTTACTTTTCGGTGTTTGGTTGATGTAGGAAAAAAAATTATTGTTCCAATAATATCCAATGTCAACATAGTTATAATTAATAAAATACGAAGAGTTAATTAGTAAAATAGGCAATAAATCAAGTCTATTTTTGTCATAATGTTTGATAATAAATGTTGGAAAAAAAGGAGAAAAAATGAATCACATGGATCCTGAGATGAACAATTTTTCCTTGTATTTCTCCATGTCAGAAAAATGTTTACAAAATTTGTGGCTACCAAACAAAGGAAAGGCATAAATTTTTTTTCCGAATTCCTTGAATCCATAGTTCGCAGAAAGGAACGTAAAGGAATGGAAACAAAATCAATTCTTTGACATTTTCTTTCATTTGGAAAACTACAATTTCATTGATATTTCTTTCCGATGTTTGGAAATGGCTAGGAATTTGGAAAAGAAAGTGAATACTTCAAGGTGGAAAAGTGATTCCTTGCTCGGATGGATGAAATCATTTTTTTCTTCCTAATTTTTCTTCCATTGGAAATTATTTTTCTTTCCTCGTCAATTACTTTGGCATTCAAACATAGAAAAATAATCACTTTTCTTTTTCTACTCCATGATTTCGCGAACAAAACAAGATTGGTGTTAAAATTCCTCCTTGTATCAAAATTCTAGAGTTTTAGGAAATCAATTCTCTGCTCATTCCTTCCTTCAAAAAAAATTATAATTTTCATCAATTTTGTTTGAATAGACCAGAAGGATTGGAAGAAATAAATCATTGGAAGAAAAAAAATGAATTTTTGGAATGGGCGGATGGTTGGGAATCATTTTATCTCATATTTTTCTTTTCTTTAAAAAAATATTTTTTATCTTTCTTTTCTTTGACATCTAAACAAAGAAAAGAAAGGGCTTTGTTTATCCAATAATACAAATATGCAAACCAGATGTGACCTTATTGAGTGTTAAAGGTTGATATTAATATAGCAAGTATGATTCAATTACCAAGAACCTGACGTGAGAAGAACCTTTTGGAGGTTTTGAGATTTGGGGCCAAAACGATTGACACAATTGTCCTAATCTTAAAGGCAAACATAGACTTCTAAAATTTATGGTAACATTATATATATATATATATATATATATATATATATATATATATATATATATATATATATTGCTTAACATTCTTAAACATGCAATTAAACAAGATTTCGATGCTATCGTGAATATCCGGATGATAGTGTCAAAGAAGAAAATATATACTATTTTTTTCTATGGTTACCATTCTAAAGTTGAAAAATATAATCTAGAATCCTCGTTATCTTCATCATAGGGTTTAAATAAAAAGACAATTCTTGAGCTGGGAGGAAATAATATTTTTATTTCTTCTTTTGTAGTATACTTTTAGCATGAGATAACTTAAAAATTAAACTAGAGTTCAGGTAAACCTGGGGTGAGCTCCAGCCCATCCCCAAATTTTCATATAGCTTTTTTTTATGGGAGTTAGCCCACACCTAGCACAGCCCAACCCACTCTAGCCCACCCCAGTATATGTTTCTGGATCCGCCCCTGGCTGCTACTACCTTGAATGATTGAACCAGGTCGATTCGGGATAACTTTTTATTCATATAAACTAATTAAAGAATCTAAAGATTGATTCTTTAATTTCTAACTTTACACTACTTACTTCAATGTTCATATTGTTACAAAAATTATCTAATAATATAAATACACCATCTAATTTTATTTTAGATCTAAAATCGCAGTCAAATAATATAAAAGAGGTATATCACATTAATATTTTAGAAAATTTTAGTAACTACATAATCAAAATCTGAAATGTCGATATTTTACAAATAATGAGAAATATTAACTAAAGAAGAAGTTAATAAACTCTGGATAAAATACATATAATGTTGTAAATTAATTCTCCAAATTCAAAAATTAAAGTAGAAACTAACCAATTACTATCAGTTAATTGGTAATCACTACTTGAACTTGTAATATTGTAGTATGTAATAACATCTTTATATTTAATACATGATTTTAACATCAAATATGTATTTCATGTGGTACATCCTTAACAAATCTCCTAAATGTCAAACCATATTGTGTACATAATATTTTAAATTTTTGTTGTCTACTTGGTGAAGTATTCAAATTAATTAAACATGTTCTAATATTTTCTAAATTCACTTACAAAAATTGAAGGCCTCATTGCACGATTAAATTAACAACATGATAAGCACATCTTACATGAAAAAGACGTCCTTCTAATATAGGCAGAAATTAGAATAGCAAAATATTGGTACTTCGTATACATAATTTCCTATGTAGGACCATCTCAATATATAGTTATCACAACCATCTCACATGAATTCTGAATCAATTTTGAAATATACTAAGGCTAAGAATACATAAACGCATTTGATTGAGTATTCAATTCATTGACATCATAGAGTTTACGTTCCTCCTCTTAGTAATATTAGTGGATAACAACTCTCATTTATCCATACTCTATAATCCTCTAACAATTTGACCAAGCCCCCTTTTGAGGTTGTGCAAGCTGTACGATGACACATGCTCCAAAAATCGGAAGGACCCAATTTTTTTAATCTCCTTATATAGATTACTGCTGACTTTAGAGCCCTTCTGGAATGCAAAAATTGAAAGCCGAAGCAGTCGCACTGGTGGATGTTAATGAAATAGGGAACCTGATGCACTCATTTGTTCACATTGGGAAGGGATAACATTACATGTAATGCATTTAAACTCCAGTTTTCATTCTCAAATTTATTCACACATTCATCTACTTATTATTCTTCTTCCCCCACTAAAATTTCTTCATCGAGCCGAAGTTCGCCGACCGCACGCGACCAGACCACTCACGAGGTAGCCCTAGACTTGTATGATCCCGATGTAAGAGCAGGCCAACACACGCACAGAGCTACTGTTACATTCCAGAACTAGAATACTAGCAATTAGGGACGGACCAGACCATCTACGTATACCAAAGTACTCTAGTATCCTGATATACGGTTAAAGCTGTATGTGGGCTGCTACTACAAGCCAACAATCAATCCTAGGTCAAGCAAATCCTAGATATCTCAATCACAGACAAGTAAGTAAGTACAAGAATATGATCTGTAACATCCCAGTCCCAAAATACGTAGGATCAGGATAAGTAAATATGCCAGCTATGTATCAAGTGGACTACAGTCCAACTCGAATACGTATACGCTGTCCGAGGTCATCTATCTACAAATCTCTATGATCTCATGACAACTATAACTCAATCCACGAAATAGAAATATTAATAATGAGCAACATGTGTCATGGTCTGCAACCCACTGTAGAAGCATTAAAAAAGTGCAACAGTTACAAAAGCACAGAAGACATCAGTTACTTCACATGCTTTGCAGAAGCACAAGAGACCCATAAATTTCTGCGCACTTCAAAACTCATACTATAAAAAGACTGCATAAAGGAAAGTTTTTTTTATATTTAAATCATGTTTACAAAAGATCTATTACAGACTCTTCATGGTTACATATAAAGACTGAAACCTAAAGAACGGCCTACAAAGTGCGCGGTCTTCAGAAGCGTGTACTCTTCAAAAGCGTGCAGACCCCAAAAGCGCAGCAGTGTCAGAGCGAATCACTTCCTTGTCAGAGCGAGCCACTTCCTAGTCAGATGTGAAGGAACTCCAATATGGCTAATGAAGCAGCTATTGGCCCGAGCAAGAATGCAGCTCCTGCGCGAAGCTCGCAGCACTACCTGCGGCTCTTCCACCATAACAGGGCACGCAGCTCCCTCCACTCCAATATGGCTAATGAAGCCATTATTGAGCAGGGCAGAGCACAATCTTTGGCTCTTCAGATTGGCCATCAATCCAAACCCGATAGCTTGGACCGCGAAGACCTCCAAGATGTTGTTCAAGTTCGAATCCCTTATGCCAAACGCTCAAGTGTATCTTGAAACTCTATAGTTGTTCTTCTACAAGTATAACACCCAGTTTTTCAAATGAGAATAATTTTAAAATTTTGTGATTATAATCATTTAATAATGATATTTAAATTATGTTATGATTTTTGGTGATTTTTAATCAATTTGAAACTATTTAAAATATTGAATTGCGATTTTGATGGTTAACTAGTTAAACCCTAGTTTTGCTAAGCCTAGAGACTAATTATGACCAAGGGAGCCTAGTCATGTGATTAGGATGACTAATTACAACTTTTAACCTAGGGATATTTTGGTTATTTTGACAATTTTGTGAAATGGTAATTTTGATTAATTAAAAATTGTGCTAATCTTTTAGTTAAGCCTTAACCTAGAAGTTTAACTAACCTAGATTAGTCTTGAGGTTAGAATCATGGTTAGAACATTCCTACTAAGTGCCAAGGTTAGTAATATCTAGATATTCCTAGGTAGGATATTTTTCTTTTAAGATAATTGTAAAAAGAAGCCTTGAACCAATAGGAAGGCTTGGAATTGGGTGGAAGAACCTCAACCACTCATCTAAAACCCTAACCCTAATCTTTCAACAGCTATACAAGCCCCCCTTCTTATAAAGTATCATCTAGTAGCCATTGCCTTCTTTTTAAAAACCTAGAAGAACCCTGCTTTGTTCTTCCCTAAACTTCTCCCAATTAATCCAAATTGAGCCCAAATTGAGTCAAATTAATTGCATCATCATCCCCAACATTAGAGAAGACCCGTGGAGACTTGCTAGCAAGGTTGGAGGACGTTTGAACCGTAGCAAATCAAGGAAGACGTCGAGTCGAGGCTCTTTACATTGAGTTTGAACACTCAATAGGTAAAACCCTACAAACCCTAGTAAATTCCTGATTTCTTTATATAGATGCATCCATTTAGGGTCCCCCTAAGTGTAGCCCAAGTTTGGTAGGAAATCGTGTCCATTTCGTGTCCGTATCGGATATGTATCAGTGTATTTAATTAGGTGTTCGATGAAATGCCTCTTAGAACTTTTTGTTCTTGGTTTTCAAAACAAATTATATATTTGGGTAGCTAATCATATGTAGATTATGTATGTATGTGACTGAGCATGATTTGGGTTGGTTTTCGTGTCCAAATTTGGACACGATCCGCAGCACGAGGCCCCCGTACAGTCTCCAGCTGCCCGACACTTCTGTAGGACACGACACGACTTTTTAAGACACAATTTTTGGCACAGAGGTCGGGGCAACCTCTGCCACCATCCTCCCAAAAGATAGGCTCGAGTGGTGCAGTGTGCGAGGAGTTCTCCTCCCCGCACTGGCCGTACTGGTCGTGCGCTCGGATTGAACCACACGTATTTGTGCCACTGACACGCAATTGGACACGGCCAGACACGTGTCGTGGACACATGACAGGTTGTCGACCGTGTAGCCCTACACATGGGCTACACATGTGCACGGACATGTGTCACCACGTGGCCTGTGTCGTGCACTGGACACACGTGCACGCGTGCACGACGCAGTTTGTGCACAGTGTGTCTGTGTGTGTGTAGCTGCTTGGACACGTTGTATCCTACTCTAGGGTGACATAAAAAGACTCTTGGGACACGGGACAGGTGGGGGGTTAATTACCAACCAGTTAATTTGGATATTAGCATGATTTTAACTGTCGATTTCTAATTTTCCCAAATTCCTGATACTCGAGTACACTGTTTTGAATTCCCGAAATTTAAATGTGTTTTAAAGCCATTTTCCATGATTTAAACTACCATACTAACTCATCTACATGTGTATTACATTACTGAAATCTTGGTTATTGATTGGTGTTAGGTTTTTGGTTTTTCAAAATGAATTTTGAATGTGGAACTGCTAAATGGTTTAATTATTAAATTGACTGTTAAAATATGTAAATTAGGTTTCATTTAATAATGTGAGACATGTTTACATACCTGAGATTTAGTTTACATGCTGAGTTTTAAGGATTGCATGATTGATTTTGGTTTCGGTTTCAAATTTATGAACTTCTGATACTGGATTCAGTTGTATGGTTTTCAGAGTTTATCATCAGTTTAAATTGTTAACTTCTGTGAATGAATGAATACATGAATTGAAACTATGAAGAGTGGATTCCTAAATGTTCACTGTTCTGTCACTACCATGCAAATCTGAGATATTCCGTACTCCCTATCTAAACTGTAAATCTGTGCACATTAATCCACTATACACCCTTGTACACTCATGCACTCACACACTCTCTACACTATGCAAAACTGAGACACACTACTAACCATCTACATTGAACTGTTCTATTTTCCTGAAACACATTGTTCAGCCACATACACACACACACACACATTACTTGATCCCCCTCTTCCTGTTAACCCACTGAAAATTTTATGTAAACACACTCCCTACCTAGGATTCCTGCAACATTTAGACACCCTACTATTTTGAACACACATTATCTACATTGCCCTGTCATGTTTACACACAAACCTATCCACAGATTTTTACACACGCACACATCCTATATCTACATGTGTCATACACACACACCTTACTCTATACTTTAAATCTGAAACCTATGACACTCTCTACACACATGTATTAAATGAACTTGTCGTGTACACACATATGTTAGGCTATATGCTAGATGTTATGGTTCATGAGTTGGGGGTTTGTAGCAATCTAATGCTGAGATTGTAGGGTTAAGGTCCTGTCCACTTTGGCCCTGGCCCCTTTGAATCCCTAACATGTCTAAGCCATATTGTATATGCTATATCTATATATATGTGAGATAGGTTCTTGTGATACATTATATATGTGGATATGTATTATGGGTCAGATATATGGGATAAGGTATGGTGATATACATAGGTGATGTGTCTATATATATGTATGGTATATGGTTAATTCTTGAGTTTGGTCTTAATGTAGAATTGACTAGATGGTTAACTTAGGAGTTAGCTTTAATATAAAGAGTTGACAATATCCTAGTTGACCAAACCCTAGATTTGACCAAGGTTTGACCCAATAGTTCGGGATTGACTAGAGTTGACCAAAAGTCAACATTGAGTCTGAAATGTGACCAATTAACCTAGTTTGACTAGCTGTTGACTTGGGTTGACCCAGAGTTGACCAAGTTGACTTAGACCTAGTTTGACCTAGACAGTTGACCAGGTTTGATTTAGAGTTAACCTAGATTAGCCTAGAAATTATGTAGATTGTATTGTATGTTCTTATTTACCATTCTGGACATGTCATAACCTATATTCCTCTGTTTAGGACATTGTGACTCTATTGCAGACATCTGATATTATACTACTCTTTTCAAAGTATCAGGCGAGTACATTCTCTGATAGTTCTTTCATTTAATTGTCGATTACTGTACTTCAGTTCTAGTTAGTTCTATTTGATTCTCTGTTACAAACACGATTCGATATTGCTGGATCCATTTCATGCGACACTCATTTATTTATGTCTGGCCTCCATTTCTGGAACCACTACTGGAATCACCTATTGGAATCACCCTGGAATTACTTACTGGTATCATTCATGTTCTGGCTGGACTTGTACTATTTTCGTGTCGGGTTACGTATTCACTTGTACTTGTTGGGCGAAGAAATATTGGAGTAGACATGTGAATATTCCCAAATACTAGAACCACTCCCTTGGAATTATACTGGAATGATAGCCATCCAACACTTGGTCGAGTGTACGATGTGCCGTATTACCTACAGCTGTTTATATGTCGATCTCGATATTTTAAAACACACTATTAGTATATAATCTGGACTCACCCTGGAATCATTGATCACTGTCTGGCCTCATCTTGCACTGGAATCATCTGGTATTAGATTTACATTGTCTGGACTCACATTGAGATTACACTTGACTCATATTATACTATTTGGACTTATATCATGTTACTCTTGTTCAGCTAGATTATATTTTACAGTCTTCCTTGCCATGTTTCTCCTCTTGTTTAGTTACCTCACTTTCCTTGTACCTTAACTGTTTCTCTACATCACTACCTGTATAAAACTGCCATGTTCATTAATATAACTATCTATAAACTACTTTATAATTCTTTGTCATTTACTTAGGATTTCTTGATGAGTTGTACTCGTTCCTGTCCTGACTGGACCTGTTGAAAATATTACAGATGCTTTCCCCGAGGATACTTGTCCTACTTACTATGGACCGGGAGATGGTTTAGCTACCTTTGGCCCCGACACTCAGGAGTGATCGGGAGACTAGCTAGTAGACTTGATTTAGCTTTCATGTTTTAGAACTTAAATTGTAATAAGTTGAGATATGAGTTTGTATTTGAGTTTGTTTGAGATTATTATTATTTAGTAGTTGGTTTTGTTGTTGTTATTTAGTTTTAGTTATAAACTTCGGTGTTATCATATCGTGCTTAGACTGTGATTTAGATTTTATTATATCTATACTTGTCCTCCGTTCGGAGTTGAGATTTGACAAATACATTATATAATTGCGTGAGTTGTTGATTAGATAGTAACCTAGGACAGCGTTCTACCGCCGACACTGCGACGTAGGCTGGACGTACCTACTTCTCGTGCCCTACACTGGGTGCGGATCATGACAACAAGACCATAACTTCTTTGAACGAAGAGATCTACAACCAACAGTCGACTTATGCAAGGCCCATGGCCGTCCGAAGCTAAGTCGGGGCCGAGCATGACAGAGGAATGACTGGAAACTATGAGCAAGGTCTCATCCAAAAAGCTTGTCTTTATATAGGCTGAGTGGTCCAACCCCATGCCACATGGCAGTTGATCAAAGTACTCTGGAGTAATGAGATGAACATAAGAATCAGCATAATGAATCTCATTTAATAGATTCATTTGACTAAATCTTAGTCACCGCTTCTCGAGCCCCCAAAGTGGCATCAATTAAGGAGATGTTGACTCAGCCGTTCAAAGATGGTCATTAATTTTCTTAGGAGCACAATGATTTTGACATTTCGTAAAAGCGCAGCTCCCTCAGGTTACCCAAAAGTGCAGCTCTCTCAGAGTTTCATAGAAGTGCAGAGTTTCATAGAAGCACAGACAGTCTCCTCGTCATCCAAAAGTGCAGTGACTTCGTCGCCTCAAGAGAACAGTCTCCTCGTCACCCAAAAGCGCAGTGACTTTGTCGCCTCAAGAGCACAGTCTCCTCATCACCCAAAAGTGTAGTGACTTCGTCGCCTCAAGAGCACAGTCTCCTGGTCGCCAAAAGTGCACTGACTTTATTGCCTCAAGAGCAGTCTCCTCGTCGCCTAAAAGCGCAGTGACTTCGTCGCCTCAAGAGCACAGTCTCCTCGTCGCCCCAAAGTGCAGTGACTTTGTCGCCTCAAGAGCACAGTCTTCTTGTCACCCAAAAGCCAAAAGTGTAATGACTTTGTCGCCTTAAGAGCATAGTCTCCTCGTCGCCCAAAAGCGCAGTGACTTCGTTGTTTCAAGAGCACAGTCTCCTCGTCGCCTAAAAGCGCAGTGACTCGTCGCCTCAAGAGCACAGTCTCCTCATCGCCCAAAAGTACAGTGACTTCGTCGCCTCTAGAGCACAGTCTCCTCGTCGCCCAAAAGCACAATGACTTCGTCGCCTCAAGAGCATGGTCTCCTCGTTGCCCAAAAGCGTAGTGACTTCGTCGCCTCAAAAACACAGTCTCAACATCACCCAAAAGTGTAGTGACTTCGTTACCTCCATAGCATCCTCCTCGGCATCCAAAAGTGCAGTGGCTCGAATACTCCCAAAAGTGCAGCTAGTATAACATGCAGTTCCCCTATAGCGTAGCATCATGCCACGTGGACAGTATAGTAACTGTATATTCTCAGATATAATTGGATTCAGCTTGGTTTATCTTTTCAGATACAATTAAATCCGGTTTGTTTAAACCGCCGTCCCAGAGATAGAGTCAATTTTAGTTTGTTTAAACAGTTCTATCTTTTTAGATGCAATCAAATCCGGTTTTGTTTAAACCTGCCGCTCTTGAGATGAGATTGAATTTTAGTTTGTTTAAACATCCATTCTCTCGATAAGAGCAAGATCTGGTCGGTTTCATTTAAGCATAGCCATCGGGCAATAGGCACACGCCATATGTCAATTAATTGGTCATACTGATAAAGGATAATACCTGTCCAAGATCTTGATCACGAAGAATTCTAATAATCGCTACGTATCAGCTCAGCAGTAGCCCTTACGGAGCAGTTACAACGAATATTCCCCGTAATCTTGTGCCCGCAATGCTCCTGTGTGCCAGAAACCCTTATGCACATCGTACATATGCTTTCCTATAAATAAGAGTCATTCTCCTTCGTTAAAAAGACTCTTCGGCGTCTTCTTGATTGGTAACCGTAAGTACAACTCACAAGCATCTGAAAGTCGGAGCAAGTCCAGTTCGTTGTCAGTTCGTCAACGGAGTAAATGAGCCACTGCAGTGCTCGATCTCCACCATCACACTTTCCCATAAATTCTTGTACCTTGATCTCCTGTCTAAGAATGTTTCGTACTCTTTATACATTTGAAATACAAAAAGTTTGTATAACTTTTGTTATGGCAAACAAGATGGCGACACTACTGGAGACTTCCTTCTCCTCCGACGAGATGTGGTGACGCAATCCGACGATAACTTGCTGGAGTCATCTCAAAAGATGCTGGTCGTACGCTTCGACATCAAGCTTTTAAAGATCTCATTTTTGAAGAGAAGTCGAGTCCTTCAAAGCGGTTCATAAAACTGAAGAAGACACGACATACTTGGGTGTCCAAGGCTACTGCGACGAGCAGCAAAACGGAAAGGGATATGCTCCAAAAGCCCCTGAATAGCGAAGCATCGAAGATGCCTTCACCCACTATTGCTGAACTGCCTCAGTCAATCCCAGTTGCTGATAAGCACAGCGAAGAGTGCAGCTCCCTTGTTGCACGCCAGCCGAAGGCACAAAGTAGGAAGAAAGGTGCAGCTACCCACCCGTGCACAAAGATGACGATACAGGCCAGAACTTTTGTCTTTAATAGAATTGCCTACCCCTTGGGTAAGTTTATGTTGGATTCTGAACACTACACACCTTTTAGGGGTAGCGCAAAGAAATCCAAGACAGCACATGCTCTGTGCGACCAACGTGTTACGCCAACACCCATGATGGATTCTGAGTGTTATGCTGTTAGGGTTATATACTAAAAGCATAACTTTTGTATTAACTTTATTTTCTTAAATTTTTGAATGAGAATCATATGGGCAAATATTTGTATATTGTATCTGTTGCAAGTGTTAATGCAAGTGTCTGATATTCTATATTGTAGATAATATGGTGTGTGGTGTCACACATAAGATCATATTATCAGTTTCCTATGGAATATATAAATAGTTCACAACTTAGATGGACTTGGACAATCCATTGGAAAGGTTGTAGTATAATCTGGTTTTAGTCTATCTTGACTATAGGTTTACACTAGTATACTTTGTGTGTATTGAACATGACCACTTGAGGTTGTTCTCTTTGTACTGAGTATATAAGAGAACAAACAACTATGTTATTATAGATGCTTGTGCTCTTAATCTGAATATAATAACAAATATGTATATACAACGTGGATTACTTTGACTCATAAAAGAGTGAGATTCATTATGGGTCAACAACCTCTATAAATTGAGTAATAACATTGTATGTATGATGGGCTGTTGATTATAAAAGGACTCAATGTCCCGATACGTCGGGTTGATGATGTCTCCTTAAGAAGATCATAAGGATTGTCATGTAAACCCTGCAGGTGGATTATATCCGACATGACAAATAAAGTTGAGTGGTACTGCTTAAGGATAAAATATGTCGATCAATATAGTTGTCAGTAACTTAATTTGATCGACGGACATTCGATATCTTAACATGGGGAGCCAAACGAGCATATAATAAAAGGATCCCACAATCATAGTTTGGGATTAGGAAGGTAGTGCAATAATAGCTCTTTAGTGGACCGAGCTATTGTTAATTGGCCTGGGTTGTGTGTTCGGGCTGAACACGGGATACCCAGATCCGTTAGGAGACCTAACCCTAATTTTTTCTCATGGTCCCTATCGTGGCCTTATATATATTATAACGTCCCAGTCCCAAAATACGTATAGGACAAGGATATGGTACATGCCAGCAACACTTCATCAATGGGCCAAATCTTAAAGTAAGCCCATTAGCGAAATGTTTAAACTGTAAATCATGATAACAACCCAGAAATACAATACAAGTCACAGGTACATAGCTTATCTTATCCACACAGAAAATAAGACACGAGGTATCAAGTCCAATAAAATTATACTAACGAGAAAGATCTATCCAACATGAAATAGAAATAATAACTGTGCGAGTAAGACATCCCGAAACTACAGTATAAAGAAATAAATAATATACTACATGTCCAATAAAAAGAAAGAAAATAAAGTATGAAGTCCAAAAGAGACATGTCTCAAAAAAAGTCTCCAGCCACTATCTCATCCTCCTGCGAAGGTACATCACCCGCCTTGACTCCAGAACCGTATACCTCTGGGTAGTCCTCGTCTCTAACTAAGCCTGGAGAGATCACCAAGTCCTCAGAGGACTAGCAAGACACATAATATACATGCCTACTATGCAGTAAACCTCATGCAAGAGATATAGGAATAACCAATCGAGAAAAGAATAACACGTAAAGAAACTCTATGGATGTAACATGTCATGAGAATATTATATTAATCTTGGCTAAAAACAGTATCCCGGGGAGGCACTAACAGTCCTATAATATGTTCTCTATAGTAGCCCAGGGAGGCACTAACAATAGAGGTATAGCCACAGCTAATAAAATGTTCTCTACTAAGGTACTAGGAAGCCAAGTCTATCTAGTCATGTCCAAGTCAAGTACCGATCAAACATGTCAAAAAAACATGGCACAGGCATAACAGTACTATCACTAGACATGAACAAGATAATAAAGACAGAAAAGTAATATGGAAAATGAGTAAAAATTATGTGCACGTAAAAACTAGAATAACCATGACATGGAATAAGAGAAATATCGAACTAAGTAAGATATGAAAAATAGCGATATGGAAAAGCATATAAGTACTGTAAAGTTTGGCAAGGTTTACTTGTCTGGTTCCGTGATGTGAAGATGAAGTCTCGCTTACGTGTCCACGCCTCCAGAATCCAATGCTCCTAAATAATTTATTTCACTACTTATGAAACTTATAACAAAACTTAATTAACTAAATTAGTGTTTTAAACTACTTTAACTATATTCAAATATCTCGTAGGACTACTTAAATTGTATAACATATACATACGTGTCCAACGAGACATCGGAACACAGTTTTAGGATTTTCGACCTTCCAATTAATCAGTTATGATCATAATTCAATAATGCACTTAAAAATCATAAAAAATTCCTAGAAATAATATTTAAAACTATTTTTTACAGTATTAACTCTGAAATTCCAGAATTACGATTTATAAAGAATTATGTGACTAGTTGACTAATACGTCAGCTAGTCTACCCGAAACTCGTCCTGAACATGGCCAATTACTTAAAATAGTTAAAATACCCAAAAATATATTTTATACAAAATTTAAAGTACACTATATCTCAGAATTAAGATATGAATACAAGATTTAAGTTATGCTACTAATTTAGAACATCCTAAGTCGGCAGATTACCCGACAAAGCTAGTTTTGATCTATAATTTTTTCGACCAAATTTGAGTTTCTAAATTAATGGAAAAATACTTAAAAATACTAATTTATATATATGAACACGCTTAAAATTCAGTTTCAAAAATAACCACCAATAACTTATAGTTCCTTTACAACGGGGTTAAATTTGATCCTACCGAAACATGAATATTACGACTGTAAATCATAAAAATTTTATGGCTGAAAATACAAAAAAGGTACAAATACTATTTTTACAGATTTAATAATAGAATTTCTACATAAATATAACATAGGTTTGAGATGGAAAAATATGATTTCTTACCAAAAGTCCTTGCTAGTTGGGTTGTGAAGGCTTCTCCTTGCCAAAGCTTCCACCTTTATTGTTATCCTTGCTTGTTAATCCTCTCTTGATAATTTTGGAGGGGTTAGCAATGGCTCTAGATAATTGGATGGAGAAAATGGAGTTTTTAGGGTTTATTAGGTGGAGTTTGGATGGAAGAAGGATGAAAGAAGAAGTTTTTATGGAGGAGAAAGACTTGCATGATGGAGGGGATGAAGATGATGGATTTGGATGGAGGAGGTGCTGCCGAAATTTGGAGAGGGAGAGGGGGTTGGTCGGCTATGGAGAGGAAGAGGAAGGAAGAATTAAGTTAGGGTTTGGGTTAAGGTGATATACATATATGGGCCTTTTGGGTTGCATGTATGAAAAGGAGTAGGAATCCTATTCCTAATGAGATGTTCGGCCGGGGAGGGGGGGGGGCTTCTTGGGTGAACACTCCATGGTGGGGGTCCACTTGGTATGGTTTAGTTGTTCGTTGAGTTGGCTAATTGATTGGATTGAGGGTTAAAAAGGTCTTTCCTAATATAGACTAATTAAATCTATCTTATATAAATACAATCCAAATTTGAATTGAATATAAAAAATATATATATTTATTAATATATATTAATTCCCAACATGCCTACATAGGTTTGGGTTGGACTTTGGTTCAAATATAAACTAATGCCAACTAGGATTACACGTCGACACTTTCTGTAAATAGAAACTTTCCAAAATTGAAAACATATTAATATTAATAAAATATATAGACAAAATATATATCAACATGAAGGTATTTGAGAGTACTACATGTCTATTTAGATTTAGATTTGGTTCGGGTCAAGTCGGGGCTAAATTGGTAGAACTGTGTCTCCTAGAAAGTCAATAATCTAATAATTAAATAAATAAATTATCGGTGGGGGTTAAGTCACAACTTGGTCTGATTTTTCTAGTTAGAACATACCTATGACTCGACATACCCTAGCATGGGAAATATACTAGTCAAAGCACATGAGTACACTCTCTGTGCCAAAAATCTTGGTCATTTTGTACTCTAAATCATAACCATGGCTAATGTCATCTATAATAATAACTAAATAATTAAAAATATTCATAAAAATCCACAAAATCCTATTTAAGTCAAATAAATAATAAAAAAAAATTCAAAAATTCAGGGGGTGTTACATTCTACCCTCCTTAAAAGAATTTCGTCCTCGAAGTTAAATCACTCACTAAAGTAAAGGAAAAATATGTCTATGGTTCTAAGATGTATAAGGGGTGCTATGTTTCTATTGTTGTTCCTAATCAAACATTTAACAAGCAAGCATATACTAATATTCTACTTACAATCACTATCATAAAAGCCTTAAGTTGTTACCTTCACTTGTTCCTTGTGTTGTTGTACCGCTTTCAATCCTCATAGCAAAGGCTTGTCCTTGTCGTGGCGCTCCCGCCTACTGTCTAGCTTGCACAAACTGCATCGCCTGGTCGGGAAGCGGTCCATGCGGATACCCCCCTCAAATACAAGGGTTTTTCTTCCCGGAATAGGTGAAGACATAAAATTAATAATAGAGAGTTCAAGGATCGAATACAACTGCGAGGTTTCAAAGGTGATTGAATAGTTCAAAAAAAGAGAGTTATCAAGGCAGTTGTGGATGAGATCCTAGAGGGCAAGTATTTGTTAACTATATCTCAATCCACATAGAATAACCATAAGAAGAGCGAACCAAGTGCACTAGGTTGATCAGACCATAATACACTGATTCTAAATAGACAATATATTAGTGGACGTCCCCAATAAAACATATGTCCTGAACAATCTCGATAAAGAATAAGCTTGCAAAAATAGGCTATAATAGCAGCATTAGTCAAGATAGTCACATAATATAAGTACACGAGAATATGACTTAAAAGAAAGCACAAGTAGTTCAAGTTCATCAAGGTCTAAGACTCATCCGGTGTTTGTGTCTGTACGGTTTCCTTACTATTATTTTGTCTAATGGTTTGATCGTCCAATTGGAATATGGGCCTCTAAGACTCTAGAGTCTAGGTAAGCCTATCCTTCTTCACTATCTTATATTCAATGTCGTTCAACTATACTTCATTAATTAGGTCATAAGGACATTGGAAGCTACTTGGTGAGGCTTTCTACCCAACTATCAAGAGTTTAACTAATAGTGTAACTGAATTAATAGAGCATATATACCTAGGATGAGTCATCTTCCTAAATTCTATCGCATGAGAAATAAGACTCACGGAAGAAAAGGAATCAAGTAAGATGCAATTCAAGGCAATCAAACGAGAGTTCGAAAATGGAATCAAAGAAGGAGATCAAGTATGTGGATGAGTTCCTATGGGTCCTTTCTATCCTATTCGCAGGCTCACGTCGGTACAATAAGGTAACCGAAGTGATTAACGTAGACCTGTATGGGTCACCACAAAAATATATAACGCTCCAGTCCCAAAATACGTATAGGACCAGAATATGGTACATGCCAATAACACTTCACCAATGTGCCAAATATCAAAGTAAGCCCATTAGAGAAATGCTTAAGATGTAAATCATGATAAAAACCCAAGAATATAATACAAGTCACATGTACACATCTAATCTCATCCACACAGAAAATAAGACACGAGGTATCAAGTCCAACAAAATAATACTAACGAGAAAGATCTGTCCAACATGAAATAAAAATAATAACTGTGCAGGTAAGACATCCCGAAACTACACTATAAAGAAATAAATAATCCACTATATGTCCAATGAAAAGAAAAAAAATAAAGTATCAAGTCTAAAAGAGACATGTCTCAAGAGAAGTCTTCAGCTACTATCTCGTCCTCCTGTGAAAGTACATCATCCGTCTCGACTCCAAAACTGTATACCTCCGGGTAGTCCTCATCTCTAACTAAGACCGGAGAGATCACCAGGTCCGCAGAGGACTAACAAGACACATAACATACGTGCCTACTATACAGTAAATCTCATGCAAGATATATAGGAATAACCAATCGAGGAAAGAATAACACGTAAAGAAACTTTTTGGATGTGACATGTCATGAGAATATAAAATTAATCATGGCTAAAAATTGTAGCCCGGGGAGGCACTAACAGTCCTATAATAGGTTCTCTATCGAAGCCCGGGGAGGCACTAACAATAGAGGTATAGCCAAGGCTAATAAAATGTTCTCTCCTAAGGTACTAGGAAGTCAAGTCTATCTAGTCATGTCCAAGTCAAGTACCGGTAAAACAGGTTAGAAAAATATAGCACAGGCATAACAGTACTATTACTAGACATGAACAAGATAATAAATATAAAAAAGTAATATGGAAAATGAGTAAAAACTATATGCATGCAAAACTAGAATAACCATGACATGGAACAGGAGAAATATGGAACTAAGTAAGATATGAAAAATAGCGATATGGAAAAGCATGTAAGTACTTTAAAGTTTGGCAATGTGTACTTGCTTGGTTCCGTGATGTGAAGATGAAGTCTCGTTCCCGTGTCTACGCCTCCGGAATCCAATGCTCATAAATAATTTATTTAACTACTTATGAAACTTATAATAGAACTTAATTAACTAAATTAGTGTTTTAAACTACTTTAACTATATTCAAATATCTTGTAGGACTACTTAAATTGTATAACATACATACGTGTCCAACGAGACTTCGGAACATAGTTTTAGGGTTTTCGATCTTCCAATTAGTCGATTATGATCCTACTTCAATAATACACTTAAAAATCATAGAAAATTCCTAAAAATAATATTTAAAACTATTTTCTATAGTATTAACTCTAAAATTCTAGAATTACGATTTATAAAGAATTATGTGGCTAGTTGACTACTACGTCAGCTAGTCTACCCGAAACTCGTCCTGAACATGGTCAATTACTTAAAAAAGTTAAAATACCCAAAAATATATTTTATATAGAATTTAAAGTACATTATATCTCAGAATTAAGATGTGAATACAAGAGTTAAGTTATGCTACTAATTTAGAACATCCTAAGTTGGCAGATTACCCGAAAAAGCTAGTTTTGACCTATAATATTTTCGACCAGATTTGAGTTGCTAAATTTGTGGAAAAATAATTAAAAATCCTAATTTATATATATGAATACACATAAAATTTAGTTTCGAAAATAACCACCAATAACTTATAGTTCCTTCACAACGGGGTTAAATTTGATCCTACCGAAACATGAATATTACGACTATAAATTATGAAACTTTTATGGGTGAAAATACAAAAAAAGGTAACAAAATTCTATTTTTACAGATTTAATAATAGAATTTCTAAAGAATTATAGCATAGGTTTGAGATAGAAAATTAGGGTTTCTTACCAAAAGTCCTTGATAGTTGGGTTGTGGAGGCTTCTCCTTGCCAAAGCTCCCACCTTTATTGCTATCCTTGCTTTCTAATCATCTCTTGATAAGTTTGGAGGGGTTGGCAATGGATCTAGATATTTGGATGGAGAAGATGGAGTTTTTAGGGTTTGTTAGGTGGAGTTTGGATGGAAGAAGGATAAAAGGAGTTTTTATGGAGAAGAAAGAGTTGTATGATGGAGGGGATGAAGATGATGGATTTGGGTGGAGGAGGTGCTGCTAAAATTTGGAGAGGGAGAGGGGGTTGGTCGGCTATGGAGAGGAAGAGGAAGAGAGAATTAAGTTAGGGTTTGAGTTTGGGTTAAGGTGATATACATATATGGACCTTTTGGGTTGCATGTACGAAAAGGAGTAGGAATCCTATTCCTAATGAGATGTTTGGCCAAGGGAGGGAGGTTACTTGGGTGAACACTCCATGGTGGGGGTCCACTTGGTATGGTTTGGTTGTTTGGTGAGTTGGCTAATTGATTGGATTGAGGATTAAAAAGGTCTTTCCTAATATAGACTAATTAAATCTATCTTATATAAATACAATCCAAATCTGAATTAAATATAAAATATATATATATATTTATTAATATATATTAATGCCTAACATGCCTACATAGGTTTGGGTTGGACTTTGGGTCAAATATAAACTAATGCCAACTAGTATTACACGTAGACACTTTCTATAAATAAAAACTTTCCAAATTGAAAACATATTAATATTAATAAAATATATATATACAAAATATATATCAACATGAAGGTATTTGAGAGTACTACATGTCTATTTAGATTTGGATTTGGTTCGGGTCAATTCGTGGCTAAATTGGTACAACCGGGTCTCCTAGAAAGTCAATAATCTAATAAATAAATAAATCATCGGTGGGGGTTAAGTCGCAACTTGGCCTCATTTTTCTAGTTAGAATACATCTATGGCTCGACATCCCCTAGCATGGGTAATACACTAGTCAAAGCACACGAGTACACTATCCGTGCCAAAAATCTTGGTCATTTTATACTCCAAATCTTAACCATGACTAAGGTCATCTATAATAATAACTAAATAATTAAAAATATTCATAAAAATCCATAAAATTCTATTTAAGTCAAATAAATAATAAAAAATTTCAAAAATTTAGGGGTATTACATATATCCTCTATTCTCTGGCCGTCATATACATATCAGAAATAAGAAGCTCTTTTTCTAATTTCGTGATTCACGTAAGGAGAGAAAGAGAGACTGCCAAGGAGAAGAAAATGTTAGAAGATCGTCGCCCACACGACGTCCAACCCGAAGAAGGAATAAGTGCAGAAGATCTTGGGGTCGTGACTGCTCGAGATTACTAAAAACTGCTGTCTTTGTGGGCACACACAAAAAAGAAGAAGAAAATACTATCTTTTCTTTTATTGGCGCAAGACACCACAAATCGAGTATGTCTGAGAGATCCTGCACTGAGGATCCCCGAGTACAAAATTTTTTTTGGATAATAGGACGATGGAGATCGAGCGACAGTTGCTCCTTTACTCCGTGGACACTCCGATTACAAAACTAGGAGAAAATCTAAGAAAATTACTAACTTTCAGCTCACTGGCAAGAAGTGCATCAATTTGGCTCTTGAAAATGCTCTCTGTTCTGTGTGCTTGAAGAGGGATGAGGCCCCCCTTTTATAGTCGTTCTTGAGCTGGAATGGTGTTATGCACCCACATGAGGAAATACGCTGGTTTTTATGTGGGCGTATAGTCCTGCTTTGGGCGCATAGGACGTAGGCGCATACAGGCTGCAAGATCGTGGATTGATCATGGCGTTGACGTGGCCGCATGCTTCGGTAAATGACTACTCATGGAGACTGACGTGGCCGTGCGCTTTGGTGCACATTTTAATTATGGCTTTGACTGAGTCAGGCTTGGGCGCATAGCCATGTCTCAGGCTATATGCCCTCCTTTCGGGGGAGTCTTGGGCGCATGAAACTTTGCTGGCTGGGCGCATGAAGTTGCACTGACTGGGCGCATGAGACTTCGTTCGCTGGGCGCATGAAGTTGTACTGACTGGGCGCATGAAGCTTCGTTGGCTAGGCGCATAGAGTTCCACTGGCATGGGTGCATGGAGCTACACTGACTTGGACGCATGAGGCTTAATTTGCTGAAATTTTTTCATCTTCTACACGACCCCCTTCAAAGTTTTTGATACTTGAACAAGTTCGAAATACTTTGAAAGAAGCATGGATCGTCTTCTCGTGATGCAATGGGCGCATGGCACGGCTCTCTCCTTTGTGTGCATGGTATTTTGCCAGTATGTTAGAAAGATACGACTGTTGAGATCTTCCTCAAAATTCAAACTGACAGATTCATCGAAACAGAATTTGAAGCGGTCCATCCTTCATACGTCGTCCACGCCGGCAAGGGACAGTCGCATAGTAAGCAGAGAGCTGATCCTTCACGTGGGCGCATAGGCTGTAGTGGACGCATACAACACAATGGACGCATACAGCAGGTAGGCGCATAGTATAGCCCGTGCCTATAAATAGACCCTTGGAGGAGAGAGAAAGTTCATTATTCCTTTCTCTTTGAATTTTTAGAAAAACTCTTCGTGTTCTTTCTTTGAGAACCATGTCTCCCAAGGTCGTCAAGAGATCCGCGAAGGACAAGGAGGCTGCGCCGAGTGACTCTCCTCCTGCGACAGCATCTTCGACAGTCCAGGACCCGATTCTGGGTGAGGACGTGCTTCAAAAAACAAAGTCTCGAGCGTTAATTTGCGATGCTCAGACTTTTCTTCTGCCCAAGCGCTTGTACCCAAGGCAACATACTTCTGTGAGCATTACTTTGTGCCCACAAAAGTCATACGCCAACACTGTGGTATGCTATGCACCCACGTGTTGCCATGTTATGCGCCCTCTAAGCAGTAGCATGTTATGCGCCCACGTACTGTCCAAGTGTTATGCGGCCACATGTCTTACTTTGGGCGCATATCCCTTTGGGCGCATATCCCTTTGGGCGCATAGCCCTTTGGGCGTAGGAGTCTTCAGGACTTAGCTTTTTATGCAGTTTTCTAAGTCTGACTTTCTTTCTGCCTGTTTTGTAGGGATATGGCTAGCAAGTTTCTCCAGGATCAATATTGGCGATTCTGGGCACGGTAAAGATGCAACACTTGATGTACTCATCGGGGAGCTCAGGACTCTTCGTGTTTTGGACGGGTTATGGCTAGCAAATTTCTTCAGGACCGACATCGACGATTCTGGGCATGGTGGAGATGCAACACTTGACGTACCCATCAGAGAGCTCAGGACTCTTCGTACTTTGGAAGGGTTCTGGCTAGCAAATTTCTCTAGGACCGGCATAGACGATTCTGGGCATGGTAGAGATGCAACACTTGACGTACACATCAGAGAGCTCAGGACTCTTTGTACTTTGGAAGGGTTCTGGCTAGCAAATTTCTCCAGGACCGGTATTGGCGATTCTGGGCACGGTAAAGATGCAACCTTTGATGCACTCATCAGAGAGCTCAGGACTCTTCGTATTTTAGAAGTATTTTTCTCAGATGGTAGGAAGAGCCTTTATACATCAAAGAGTCGGACGGTAGTTGGGCGTCATTGTGATGCTTCTGCTTTCACGGTTCTTCAAGTAGGCAAAAGCAACACTAGAGATGTTGTTTTGAAGGTATGGTCTCTTGGAGAAATGGGCCCACGACATCCGTAATATGGAGGAGAGAAGATCACCAATTGTGGGTGTTTCAGCATGCTATATTTTCCCTCCTCTGTGTAGCTTCTCGAAGGTTCAACAACCTTGTTTGCTTTCTCAGCAGTAAAACATAACCTCCTTCGCGGGCTACAAAATTGTTTTTCGGCGAAAGCGTGGTGTTGCCAAGTTTGACCAAGTTATGTGTTGCTGATGAGTAGTGGATTTTCCTTTCTTTTAGACATCAATATAATCTTTTACTTCTTATCCAGATGAAAAGATTAAGAACTTTTTGTTTTGCTCATGAGATGTAGTCCTGTGAATGTAACTGATTTTGAATAAACAGAGTACATTCGCTCCATTCTTTGTTTGTAATGTCTGTGGTGATGTGTTGGAGAGCCAATCATTTGTGTAAAGGGTATCCCACTAGGGGAGCTCCCACCCTCCTTTTTTTGCTTGAACCCATCGCCCTTCTGTACGCTGGTGGTGCGGGTGATAGATTTGAAACGAAAACCCAACGACGGTAATATGGATGTGATAGGTTTTATGATCTTGACACCATGTCTTTTATCCCGGATTGGGTATAGGTGTTGAGTCGGAAGACTATCGGTGTCAGAGGTAGTATAGAAGTAACACATGATAATTAGGAGTGGTTTTGTAAAATGTTGATGCTAGAGGAAGTGTGGACGTAGCAAGGATATTTCTTGGTAGGTATTCTGCTGGGGAATTTTTGTGTGGACCTATTATCCGTTTTATATTCGAATGATTCGAACATAGATAATAGGTTGAATGAAGCTGCTAGTAGAGGTAATATGGACGTAATAGCAGAGGATGTTCTATATCTGACCAGAGGTTACATGGACGTGGAAAGATATATAGCATTAGAGGGAAGTGGATAATTCAGAGGTGTTTGCAAAAACAAAAGTCTTTTTTATTTCACAAACTTTAATGAATAGTAGAAGAGTACAATGAATTCTGGAAAAGTACAACTATAAGAATCCGATCTGAAGACGATTGCTTTATCCCTTAGACGATGTGAACTTTGAAGATAATAGCCTCTGAAGAATGCAGCAGCACTTGGACAAGAACGCCTGATCTCCGATGATCTTGAATAATGATGCCCCTATAATAAAGAACTTGAAACTCTATTTATAGAGTTCTAGAAGTAACTATTTTGTAGTTATTCTGGATTGCACATAATGAACTACGCTGGAGACAGACTGCGTAGACTGCAAACTTCGCTGGCCATTGGACAGTTGCTCGATCGTGGGCTAACTGTATTCAGACGCGTGGCATTGTTTGATTCAAATGCGCTTGGTTGTGTATAGACGGTTGCCACGTGGCGAGCAATTGATGGCATGTAAGTCACGTAATAAATGTCAGTTATCTTCAACAAATTTGATGGATTGTGCCACTTGAATAGCGCTAGCTTCAAACTGCGCTCCCTTCTAGTCATTGGATAGTGCTAGGATTCGGACTTACAAACTGTGCTGAGGTTGGACTGGCAGACTGCGCTCATGTTGGACTGGCAGACTGCGGTGGATTGTACAGCTGTTCTCGAGCGCCGTGCTGCACAAGAAAGGAACGGACTCCTCGCTTTTCGGGCTGTCAGGCTGTCAGAAGATTTGATCTTCCTGTCAGGTAATGATGGCATTGCCACGTTAACGAAGCATGCTCGAGCGTTAGCGCAGTTCAACCTCACGCGTTTGATTTGTAGCACAGTCTGTCTTCAGCGCAGTTCATTGAAGAGTGCACAATTTAGACTTTTCTGCCTATTTGATGGATGCAACTTGATTTTTAGGACTTACAAGACCCCCTTCAAAGTTTTTAAAATTTAAAAATATTCAAAGTTTTAAAATACTTTGAATTTCGAATTTGAAATCAAGTTACGCTTTAGTTGCGCGTTTGGAGAAATTAGCACCGACTTTCGCGGTACAATCGGAGGTGACTGTTACGTTTCTGTGAGAAAACTATAAATAGTTTCATCTTCTATTCTTTTAACCCTTACTCGCTTTCGATTTCTCAAGAGAAAGAAACTCCTTCCCTACTCCGACTTCTTCTTCCTACTCTCACCGTCGACATTAATGCCGCCCAAGCGATAGGCCACTGAGAAGGGAAAGGCCCCTGCTGAACCTTCGACTCGTGTTGCACCGCGAGTATCTCGTCACGAGATGGGTCACCCAGCTCTTCAAGGTGAATGACGAACCATGATCGAAACCCCCTTTTAGGGTTTTTTGATATTTTTGAACCTTTATGCCTCTCTCTTTTTAGAGATTGTTGGTATTCTCAACCACTTGCGCCACCCTGTTTAGGGTTTCGGCTGCATGTACAATAGTTTTCATTTTTATGAAAACTGTTTCTTTGCACAATCGATTGGGGAGCGCTGACAGAGTGTTCAGCACAATCTGTCGATTTGCGTATCGATGCGCAAACTGATGTTTTGCGCAAGTCGGTTGTGCTAGCGCAATCCGATGTCTTGCACACATTGGCTATGCTGGCACAATCTGATGTCTTGTGCACATTGGCTGTGCTGGCGCAACCTGATGTCTTGCGTACATTGGCTGTGCTGGCGCAACCTGATGTCTTGCGCACATTGGCTGTGCTGCCACAATCTGATAGATTGTTTCACACAACACAATTTGGATAAATTATGAAGAAGTTTTTTTATTTCTTTTGCACATACTGATCTTTGTCTCTTCATTGATGCAGTTAACCTCAGAGAAGATCCAAACTACGAGGTTCTTGCAGGATCTCTGTCTGAATCGGAATTGAAGGAAGATCTCTCACACGTCTCCTTTCCATAGTATGCTTTACCATCATCCCGGCAGGCTGTCTTGGTTGCGCAAGATAATAATACTTTATTGTGTCTAATGAACGGGCAACCTCTTCAGACTGCTGACATTGTTACCCACAAGAAACCTCTATTTTTGTTTGGTGAGGCTTTTGATAAAAATTCTCAGCCAAGGCCTCGCATGGAACAGAGAATCTTCCAAAGGGGCGAGAAGACGATATATTTGACAGAGATCTCCAGATGCCTCCCTCTGTCCAGGTACACAGCGACGAAACCAGAAAATCGACGATCCAGATCATCGAATTCATCATTCGTTGGGGTATATACTTCAAATGCCTCGCCTTCCTACGGCAGCTTGGAAACAGCATGCATCTCATGGAGAGCGAGTCCTAACTCCCCTCCGGGCGCGAAGAAAGTCCCCGTACGCCGGCTATACATCTCCAAAAGGGCCATAAATAGCGGCTTGTTAATGGACAGTCCGTAACAAGTGCCCCGGATGGCGTAGTAAAGGTTAATCTCCCGAAGGAGTTCCTCGTAGTTCCTCAGGATCTACGAGTAAAGATTGGCCCATGTGGGAATGGGGTTTATCCAATTCAGCAGCGACAACCTGCCCACAGGATAGGACCCCCTTGCAAGCGAGCTGATTCAGGAAGGTATTAGCTCGGGTAAAAGTGAAGTTGGGCCCAGACACGTTTATAAAAGTACCAAGAAGCAGCCCCATCACACTCCGGCTGACTGACTCCCTACCTGCACATGCTGACCTAATACTCATATTATAGTGGATTTTGCCCACGAACATCCCCTGTTGGGTAGGAGTTAGGGAGCCCGCCATTCTCCTGCTCAACGATACCATATTAAACCATGAGAGGGGAAAATGCCGTTCTATCTCGGGAACATGGATATCCACCCCGTCTACAGTGAAGTCCCAGTTCTCAGAAACATCCAGCATTCGGGAGTTCTTTACGGATAAAGCATCCCCAAAGAGAAAAGCTGGTTTCAGATATTCTCCGTCCAGTTTCCCCGAATTCATCATAGTGCAAAAAAATAGAAAGGCTGGTTGTTGATGGCAGCCACCCTCTTCAAAGGTTCATTAGGGGGAAGTTGATCTGTAATATGTCGAATTAGATCGTTAAGCCGTACACCCATAGCAAACTGAGCTGAACCCACTAGAAGCTCTCCGGCCGGGTTGGTTGGGAGGTTCACTGGAAAAGGACAAAAGAAACATGATTAAAAAATAGGTTAAAACAAAACCACTTCGATTTTCTCAAAAAGAAGTTTCTATGAGCCTGTACGGCTCGGATCGACGAAGCCTGATGCGGCCCAATTCAGCTGGGTTTCATGCGACACGGCTTCAATAGAGCCTATGCGGCTCGGGTCAACACAGCTTTATGCGGCCCCATTCAGTTGGGAGTCCTATGTGACACTGATTCGATAGGTTATGCGGCTCGGATTAAAACTTATGCAGTTCTATCTCGCAGAGGAGTTTATGCGGTGCGACTCAGCAAAATTCTATGCGGGCCAGTTTGTCAGGAATATATGCGGTTCCGCTCAAAGGAGGTCCCATGCGGTTCAAATATGGAAGCACTCTTGCGGCTCAAATCTTTTTCAATACGGCTCAAACATAGGGAATGCCCTATGCGGCTCGTTTATGAGAGGGTCATGCGGCCCACATAACATATGCGGCTCCATCATGGCAAAGTGTGGGCGGTTCAATAAAAACGAAGGAGGAAGGCTTGTACATATGATATGCAACAGAGCCATGAGTCTTTGGGGTTCAAAGTATTCAAATCCATTTTTTACCCTTGAAAGCGGGGCGAACATCAGGATGCACTTCGGGCACGACTGCCGACGAGGAAGCCACCTTCTTGCCTTTCGCAGAAGCGGAGACGACCTTGGAAGATTTGGGGGCCATTTTCGACAGTCGAAGAATGGAAATAGGGAAAGAAAGGAAAGATAGCAACAGTTGGAGACGAAGGAGAAAGTAAAGAAATCCCTCCGACTGAACTCATCCATATTTATAAACAAAACTAAGGCGCTTTGATTCTCGTGCAGAACGAAAATCAACTCTTCGGTTGTCGAGGCGAGCCGCCTAAAATGAAGGCCAGACTCCTGGGATCCCGCCCCGAAAGATGACCTCAAAACTGACAGCAAATCAATAGCATTTAATGCAAAAGATCCCCATACGTGGCAAGATAACGTGGCAGAAAGTCCCCACGGCCGGGATAGCTATGCGGCCCGAAAGTCCATGCGGCCGAATCATCCATGCGGCCGAGTCATCCATACGACTGAGTCACTCAATGCAGCCGAGACATCCATGAGGCTGAGACATCCATACGGCCGAGACATCATATGCGGCTTGAAGAATACATGGCCATGCTTCTTATTCAAAGTATTTCAATTTTGTAAATTGAAAACTTTGAAGGGGTCTTGTAGAAGCATGGAAAATAATAAAAAAAGATCCATGTGGCCAGAGAGCCCCATGCGGCTCAGAGAAGTCATACGGCTCAAGGATCCATGCGGATCAAGGATCTATGCGGCTCAAGAAAGTCCTATGCGGCTAAAAGAGGAGCCACGTGGCACGTAAACAACTCTCTCGTTCGTCCTTTACTGTATTAAATATCTTGACGACTGACATCTCTGACAGTTCTGACACAAAGATATCATTATGACTCCCTCATAATGACGGACTCCTTGGGAAGCGAATAAAATCTCTGACACGATCCTCCGAGAGTCAGAAACTGTAATGCGGCCTTGACACGTGGACAGCCGTATGCGGCCCAAGTGGAGACTCCCCCATACGGCCCAAGCGGAGGCTCTTCCATACGGCTCACGAAGATCAGCCCCATGCGGCTCACGAAGATCAGCCCCATGCGGCTCACGAAGATCAGCCCCATGCGGCTCACGATGACCATCCTCATACAGCTCACGAGAACTATCTCCATGCGGTTCACTCATACTCATGCGGCGCAAATATTCAGGGAGGGCATTCTTAGACAGCCTTGACACGTGGCCAGCCTTATGCGGCCTAACTTTCCTACGGCTTAGATTTATGCTATTATGACGCGTGGCATGACAGTAGGACACGTGGCATCAGATTGATCGAAATCTCTCAACAAATCCCAATAAAATATTGGGATCAAATCAGATCATTTGTAAATAAGCCAATTAAAGACACGTGCCGAAGAATCCGAGGTTAGCATGATAAATCGGGAGGATTTATGACAATCAGCATTAATTACTTACAAAAGATTTGATGCAATCACATTTATTGCCCAAATCTCGATGAACGGCCCAGATCCAATGATCATTAGCCGCCGACTTTCAAGAATGGACAATCATTGTAAACCCTAATGAAGCCCCCCCACTCTTATAAATAGCAGGGTGCCATTCCCTTGCAGAGACACACACAGACGGAGAGAAAAATACACAGATGAAGAGGGACATATACACAGAGATATACAGAGAGAGCCAGAGAGCCTAAAGAGATAGCATTTCTTCATCTACGCCTAACAGTTCTTCTACAGAGCCAAGGCTGCACCCGATCGTCCATGGAGTAAGGCAGAGCTGTCGTCGCTTTCCCGAGCCTCTATCGTCACCCCTAGAATCTAAAATAAACAATTGTACTTAGATTGCTGTACCTAGGTTTTCGTCCCTAGGCTTTCTTTGTACAAGCAAGTTTGTATTGTGAAGTAAAAGTCCAGTCCTCCGATAATTGTTCTGCTCTTTTATATTTCATGGCAAACATGGTCCTTGTCCTGTCTTTAAGAAGGACGATAGTGATTCTTGTCCTTGATATCATGTAACATTGTTTATGATAAAATAAAATCAAAATTTATTTATGAACTGTCTTATCATATTTATAAGAAATCCCTTTTACATTCATATATAGTACTTTTTAAGGAATTTGCCATTGATAGGCATCATCGCTACTCGACCGTCCAGCTCTGTGAGTTGATAGGCTCCATTTGAGAATACTTTACTCACGATATGAGGCCCTTCCCATTTCGTATCGAACTTGTCTTTGCTCATATGAGTCATAGTCATGGGACGTCTGACTGCTAGAACAAGTTCTCCTTTCTGAAAGGCTCTAATTTTAACTTTGGGGTTAAAAGCCTTTGAGATACGGGCTTGATATAATTCAATATATTGTTGAGCCAATAGCCGCTTCTCGTCGAACGCCTCCAGTTCTTGAAGTCGAAGAAGATCATTGTTCTCCGTAGTAAGTTCATTAGCGATGGCAATTCTCAAGGAAGAAATTTAAAGTTCCAGAGGTAAGACTGCTTCACAACCGTACACCAGAGAGAAGGATGTACAGCCTGTGGGGTTACGAACATAGTACGGTAGGCCCACAGATATTCTCCAAGATTTTCACTCCAATTTCGTTTGTTAGTAGACACAAACTTCTTAAGGAGTTTGATAATAGTCTTACTGAAGGCTTCAGCCAAGCCATTAGCAGCCGGGTTGTAAGCTGTAGAAGCGACATTGTCAATCCGATGATCGCCACAAAACCTGGTGAACTTTTGACTGATGAACTGAGGTCCATTGTCATGGACGATTTGTCGAGGTACACCAAACCTGTAAATAACATGGTATTTGATGAAGTTGATGATGCTGCTAGTTTTGACTTCAGCCAAAGGTATAGCTTCGGCCCACTTGGAGAAATAATCAGTTATTGCTAATATAAACCGATGTCCCTTAGAAGAAGGAGGATTGATAGGACCTATAATATCCATACCCCAAGCTTCAAAAGGCCAAGAAGCAGCAGTCAGATGAAGGAATTCCGATGGTTGATGGATGAAATCTGTATGGATTTGACAAGCTCGACATTTTTTTGCATATTCGATGGCATCAGCTACCATAGAGGGCCAATAGTAACCCATTTGTCGGATACGATCCTGTAGTTTAGGACCGGGTTGATGTGCTCCATAGACACCATCATGAGCTTCAGGCAATACTTGCTTTGCTTCATCACCATCAAGACAGCGTAAAAGTAGGCCATCATAAGTCCGTCGATAGAGAGTCTTGGTGGTTTGATTGTAGTAGAATTGAAGAGATCGTCGACGAATACTCGTAGCCTCCTTAGGATCTTCAGGAAGTATGTCATGAACTACAAAGTCGATGAAAGGGGCTCTCCAATCTTTATTGGTAACATTGACTTCGGCGAAGTTACTGAACTCAATCTTGCGATTGTTTTCAATGCAGAACAACTCTCTGTTGGAAACAACAACCACTTGTTGTCTTTTGACGAGAATTGCTAAGACTGCTGCGAGATTAGCTAAAGCATCTGCCTCAGTGTTACAAGCCCGCCGAACATATTCAATGAAGAAAGCCTTGAATAATGTAGCCATGTAAATTGCAGCTTCATGATAGGGCACTAGATCTTGATGGCGAACTTCATATGTTCCTCTAACCTGATTGACACCAGTTTAGAATCGCCGTAGACTTCAAGATATTCGACTTCCAACTGTTTTGCTAATTGGAGTCCAATGAGCAAGACATTGTATTCAGCCACATTGTCAGAGCATGGCTGATCTAAAGAATAAGCTCTTTGGATAGCTAATCCTTCTGGAGAGACTAGTACAATTCCAACTCCTGCAACAATGGTCCTATTTGGTCCAATCCGGGACGCTCCGTCGAAGAACAGATGCCAGGTAGGAAATTCTTCAGAAATCATGTTTGATTCCAATGTTTCATCTGGAATTTTGTCATAAAGCTTAGATGTCTTCGGAACAGGATGAGCTGCTAAAAAGTCAGCCAGTGCTTGACCTTTAACAGACTTTTGTGGAATATAAACTATGTCATATTGGGCTAGCAGAATGGCCCATGTAGCCAGTCGAAAATTGAGTGTGCTGGGCTTCTTCATCAGTACCCGAAGAGGATTAACTCGAGAAATGACGTGAATGGTTTGGCCAATAATATAATATCGAGTCTTTTGAACATCGAACATAAGAGCTAGGCATTCTTTTTCAACCGGACTATAACGGTGTTCAGCACTGATCATAGTACGACTAAGATAGTAGATGGCTTGTTCATGGCCTTCTTTGTTCTTCTGGGCAAGTAAAGTACCCAATGAATGATCCATAGCACGGACATATATTAAGAATGGTATGCCTAAGATTGGTGGCACTAAGACTGGCGGGTTCATCAGATACCACTTTATATCATCGAATGCTCGTTGACATTCTCGGTCCAAATAAAAGATACACCCTTTTTTATTAACTGAGTAAATGGTCTACAGTGTCCAGACAGATTTGAAATGAACCTCATGATGTACGCAAGTCGACCTTGGAATCCTCGTAGCTCTTTTAAGTTGTATGGAGGACGCATTGAATGGCTTTGATCTTCTCGGGATCCACGTGTATACCTTTAGAGGTAATGACGAAGCCGAAAAATTTACCACTAGAGACACCCAAGAATGACTTGGTAGAATTCATTTTTAACTGATGTTGGCACATTAGATTGAAGATAGTTCTTAAATCTTGGATATGATCTTCCTTTAGATGACTCTTGACAGCAATATCGTCGACATAGCATTCGACAGTTTTGCACAGATAATCTCGAAAGATGGTACTCATAGCTCATTGGTAAGTTACAATAGTATTCTTGAGACCAAATGGCATCACAGTGTAACAATAAACTCTGCAAGAAGTACGGAAAGAAGTATGTTTTTCATCTTCAGGGTTCATCCAAATCTGATTGTATCCAGAAAATCCATCCATGAAGGATATCCATTCGAACCCGTAAGTGTTGTCGATCAGGACATCTGTAATAGGAAGAGGAAATTCGTCCTTTAGACAAGCTTCATTAAGATCCCGAAAGTCAATACAAACTCGAACTTTGCCAGTTTTCTTCAAGACTGGGACAACGTTGGCTACCCAATCAGGATGTTGTTCTTCTCGAATAAAGCCACAAGCTATGAGCTTTTTGACATCATCATCAATTGCGTCTATCATTTCTGGCTTGAATCACCTTTGCTGCTGTTTGACTGGCTTTGCATTAGGCAAAATATTCAGTTTATGAGTAGTGACTTTGGGATCTAAACCTGGCATGTCTTCATAATTCCAAGCAAAGACATCAATATATTCTCGGATAAAAAGAATTAATTTTTGCCTATCTACCTCTGGGAGGTTCTTGCTGATGAATATTGGACGAGGTGACCCATTTTCTCCTACATCAATTTGAACCAATTGATCTTCGGTAGGAGGTTCTCGTTGTTCGAATCGGAGTTCCCATTGGGTGTCCATTCGTTGAGCCCAAGGATCTGTTTTAGGATTTTTTTATGTCTTCATCATAGCCTTCTGGGAGTTCAGCGGAGACCATGTTATAAGATACGATTAATCGATGAACTTGACTGATACTAGTATCAGAATCCCATGATCTGGAATCAAAAGAGTTAGAGCGTTCCTCATTATCGGTTTTGGAAACTTCTGGAGATAAGACCAGGAGGTGAAGTATATCCGAGACCTTTTTTGTCCTACTGTAGTACATCTCTGATTTTCCTTTCGAAACAACCGTACAGATAGGAGTTTGTCTACCCTTGCCATAATTGAGGCCCTTCTTGAAGTCATAACCCATCTTTCGGATGATGTCTTTTGATTGTTGACTATAACGACGAAGTTAGAGACGTCCCATATCGTTATTTTTGCTCTCATTCATATAGCTGAATTTTTGTTCTGGCCCTTTACTAAAAAGTATTGGACTCTCACCTCTCTTTCGAGAAGGGACAATAAAATATGAGTCATTTGGATGTTCAAATAATACTTCCGTCTGAAGGGATTGTACGACCCCTATCATAAATGACTGAAAGCTGTCTAGCATATCCAAATAGCATTTAGTATGATAAATGACATTAGTATACTGGAAAGTAGATACTTTTTTATTGATTTGTACATCCATATTTACAACAGGACCTTTAGCCTTAGCCGATTTGGTCAGATCGATTACAAGAGGAGGAACAGAAGAGCAAGGAGGTTTAGGCTTGTTGCGACGAAGGTCGATAACAAGCGGCTCAGAAGAGGTGAGCTCCCTTTTATCCTTGTTACGACGTAAGTCGATAACCAGTAGCTCAGAAGAGGTGAGCTCCTTTTTATCCTTGTTACGACGTAAGTCGATAACTAGTGGCTCAGAAGAGGTGAGCTCTCTTTTATCTTGGTTATCACCAATTGATTGCTTTTGGGCTGGCAGATAATGGCCAATGGTTTGGAGGATTGAGGATGAGACACACGCCCTTTGACAGGTATGATGAGAGTGTCGTTGGGCACTGCTTCTTGTTCTTCCTTACCGTCCATGGCTAATACTACCTTCATAAACTCTTCTTTGTACATGCGAGCGTCATTGAAATATGCTTCAACGCCTTTAAACGGGTAGAGATCCGCAACTTCTTTTTAGATTTCTCCCTTGTCATCAACATATTTGAAGCATTGATAGAGAGTAGCAGGAACAATATTGTGTTCATGAAGGAATGGTCTCCCTAGAAGAGCATTGTAGGAACAACCATGGTTGTCTATAATGTAGAAGGTTACCTTCGTACGAAGATTGCCAATTTGAAGCTTTAAGCGTATCTTGCCTAAAGGTTCACTTCTTCTCTGGTTGAATCCCAAGATGGTGGTGATAGTGCCGGAGAGGCTATGCACTGGAATCTTCAGAGCATCCAACATCGTCTTAGGCATGATGCTGAGTGCTGACCCTGGATCTATCAGAATACGATCGACCTTCGTGGTGTCGACATATCCTGTAAAGTAGAGAGGACGGTGATGTCGATTGTCTTCCATCAATATGTCATCCTGTGTGAAGGTGATGTTTGGAATTAATTCCAGCACACTGTGACAGTGGAGACAAGAGACAGGTTCTGACTTAGGTTTCTTGAGAAGAGTTAGGCAAGTGTCTGCCTGCATCAAAGCCTCACTCAGTGTTTCTCGAGTTTCTTTAGAGCGGCATAAAAGCTTGAAGATGGATAACCTGGCTGGCGTGTTGGCTAATTGAGCCAATATGTCAAAGTTATATGGCTTTTCAAGTCCAGAGGGGGAAGACTTCTTCAAAACTTTGTCGAAGCGGACTTGTTGTTTGCCTTTGTCAGCTGCTGTCGGTTTAGGAAGAGTTGGCTCTACAACCGATAATGATGTAGAGGAGATGCCCTCTGTAGAGACATGTTGCACTGGAACAGCCTCGGAAGACGAAGCAGGATCCTCCTGAGTTTCAGGATGCTCCCGTAGATAGGTTTTCCCTGACCTGGTGTCCAATAAGATCTCTTCTTCAACTATGGGGTCAAAAGACACCATATTGCAGCTCTTTGTCTTGCTCTTAGAGTGTTCCTTTTGCTTGGAGGAAGAAGGAATTTCGAACTCTGAAACAAGATCAGGATGAATCCACATAATCTTGCCATTATCGAAGGATAAGGGGACAAGACCTTCACTTCATGGAGGAGGAAGATTCTTAATCTCCAGAGTGTCCCTGGGAATTGGGATGATGCCGCTTTGCATCACTTGTGGCAGAAAGTCACCGAACTGTACAGAATCATATTGGCCGTAACAGTCTTTTTATCTTGCTGGAGAGTGATGACATTGGCATTGACTAACTCTTGAATCTTGCCTTTGAGCACATAGCATGCCCGAGTAGGATGCCCTATGAACCTATTATAAACACAATACTTAGGGTGGTCAGTTTTACCGACTTCGTCAGGCTTCTTCGGGTCAGGGAGTTGCAACTTATTGCTTTTAAGCAAACTGTCGAAGATGCTCGCAGTTCATCAAAGGAATACTCTACTTTTGGGCGAGGTTCCTTTGGTGGAGGTGCAGAAGGAGTAGAGGTAGACGTGGGTTGAGCCACGTTAACAGCTAAAGATTCCTTGCTCTTGAGGTTGATATTTAAGGTTTCTTTGCCCTTACGGTTATTTTGGCGATTACCGCAACCAGATGGAGAAGACTCATCTCGATCAGGGTTAGACATGTATACCCCCAACTGTTTGAACTTCTCAGTGCTAACTTCGGCTGCTTTAGCATTGACGATGAATGACGGCCAGTCCTGGAACTATGTTGATCCCGTCCACATGCTGATGATAGGCAACAAGTTTGACTTACAAGTGTCTATCGTCACGATAGATGGGATCCCGGGAGGCATTTTGAGTACTTCTCGGCAGAATCGTTCAATGAAACTCTCAGTAGTTTCATTATGTCTTTGCTTGATCTTGTTGAGGGAGGATATAGTCATATCGTTGATACCCTCGTAGAATCGTTCCAGGAACATCTGCTTGAGTCTGGCAAAGGAAGTGATAGAGCCATCAGGCAGGCTGCGGTACCAATCATATGCCGTGCCGGCTAAGCAGCCGACGAAGACTCTGGTAAGAAGAGCATCGCTTGGTTGGAGTTGGACAGTCATTACCTTAAAATGGTTAATGAACTGACTCGGAGAAGTGCTGCCGTCAAATAGCGTGATCGTAGGAATTTTGTACTTTGGAGGGAATGGAACTTCCTTCCACTCCAATGGGTAAGGTTGTTTGATCCCCAACCTCTGTTGACCGTCTTTCTCTTTGAAGGCCTCAAACTGATTACGTAGTAATTTTATAGCCTCATTGGCATCTCCTGAGGATGGAGAAGTAATAGGCTGGCTTATCGGGTTAGGAGGAGGAACTACATGGTAAGCACTACCCCCAGCCCCTGAATGACTGGGTGTAACTTGGATAGGTATTGAGGCTACTGGAGGAGACAGTACCCCTAGACCTGTATTGACATGTACTGATGATGCTATAATCTCAGGATTGACAGCAGGTGCAGTCGGTGATACTGTATGTTGAGCTATGATAACAGTGTGCATACTTGCAATTATTTCAGCCATGGTCTTCAACTTATCTTCCAGTGCGGCGATTCGTTGCTCTTGACTTGTCGAACTAGAAGCATCGGATCTTCAGAAACAACATAGGTTGACACTTCTCTGGGTACAGTAGAAGACACCGTCTGCTCAGAGCTTTCACTATATGCGTCATAATTAGAGAAAGAATCATCCCCTGAGTGAGAAATAGAGAGATGACCAGAGGGATCTTGTAGAAGATTCCTACGACCGACTGTGTCTCGACTTCGAGATCGGGTGTGTCGGAATACTCTTTCAAAGGATTCATGGAGTAAATCCAGATATCGTTGACTAGGCTTACGAGGTTTACCGTGCTTTGAACACTTCCTGCCTCCAGTGTCTTGGAAAGCCATATTCACAGAGGCATAGAGCACCTCGTCTTCGTCTTCTGACATTGGTTGAGAAGTTAAACGATCGAAGACAGATCGTTGTCGTCTGGCAACAACACATGATAACCACCTGGTGATTACAATGGTGTTTCAATGGTTGGATCAGAGGTGTTGAGGTGTTGTCCCTCTTTTGCTTGAGGTATTCCCAAAGATCAGAGATATATTCTTTGACGACATTCGGAACATGATTCTGATTCTTCAGATGCTTTGTCCCGTGAGTATACAGAGAAGTACTCAACTCGTTGGCATAAGTGTCAGGATTTTTGCTCCTGGAAGTTTGCTTCTGATGCAAGTTCACCTTTGGCATTGGTTGCTTGCGTTTCATAGAAACTGGTCTATTGAGATAAGTCCGTAGATCGGCAAATTCACCCCCAGGGGCCTCCGTCTGAGACACTAACAATTTCCCTCTCTTTGATCGGGATATTCGAAGAGTTGGAAGATCTTGGAAGTGTGCTACTGGAGTAGGCAAGATGCCTCTCTGGTCAATAGTTTTCCCTTTAACAGGGAGAGAAGAACTCTTATTTGAGAGAGTTTTTGTACTGTTTGGTGCCGAGGCACGTTCAGATAGATCTTCCGAGGTAAAAACCGAGAAAGACTGAGAAAAGACCAAAGGGCCTTTTCCTTTATTTTGTGAAAAAGGGTTGGCTAAAGAGTGTTTCCTTCTATTATTTTCCAAGTTTTGGACTTCGGACGATTGAGAAAAGACCAAAGGGCCTTTTCGTTTTTACGGAGATGGAGGAAGAATAGTCAAAAGACTACCTCCGTGGGTTACACAAGAACAGAAGAGGCAGCAACTTTCTCTTTGAAGGAGATGCCAGATGGCTCCTTGGCCATAGAACAAGCCGGAGGTACAACCTGGGTTCTTGAAGAAGCAGCAAGTGAAGCCTTGGCTACAGAGGGCTTAAGTTGCGCTCTAGTTGAAGGAGTGGTGGATTGCGTAGGAGGGAAAGAGACTGCCAACTGCGCCAGAGGGAGAGGGGTCTTGGGCTTTGCCATAGCAGCATAAGTCGTAGACTGCGCTGTGGCAAGAGGAGCAGTGTGCTGCGCATGGGCTGTAGGAGCTCTGGATTGTGCTTTAGCAGAGAGGGTGATGGATTATACAGGAGCAGAAGTGGATACTGGGCTCCTGTTAGAAAAAACAACAGGTTGTGCAGAGGACTTCGGGGTCCACACTGAATGGACCTTGCTCTTGGTAGAGGTCACAATGTGCCGAGTAGCCCCAGAGTTGATCATCGTTTCATAGGCAGTCTGGTTGACCTTCACAACCAGCATCTTTTGCATCTTTTCGATAAACGCAGCGTCACATTGAGTTGTCACTTCCTCGTCGGAGGAGAAAGTCGTTCCCAGGAGAGTCGCCATTTTGTTTGCAAAAACAAAAGTCTTTTTTATTTCACAAACTTTAAAGAATAGTACCAGAGTACAATGAATTCTAGAAAAGTATAACTATAGGAATCCGATCTGAAGACGATCGCTTTATCCCTTGGACGATGTGAACTTTGAAGACGATAGCCTCTGAAGAATGCAGCAGCACTTGGACAAGAACTCCTGATCTTTGATGATCTTGAATAATGATGCCCCCATAATGAAGAACTTGAAACTCTATTTATAGAGTTCTAGAAATAACTATTTTGTAGTTATTCTGGATTGCGCACAATGAACTGTATTAGAGACAGACTGCGCAGACTGCAAACTGTGCTGGACATTGGACAGTTGCTCGATCGTGGGCTAACCATATTCAGACGCGTGGCATTGTTTGATTGAAATGCGCTTGGTCGTGTATAGGCGGTTGCCACGTGGCGAGCAATTGATGGCATGTAAGCCACATAATAAATGTCATTTATCTTCAACAAATTTGATGGATTGCGCCACTTGAATAGCGCTAGCTTCAAACTGCGGTGAGGTTGGACTGGCAGACTGCGCTCATGTTGGACTGGCAGACTGTGCTGGATTGTACAGCTGTTCTCGAGCGCCGTGCTGTACAAGAAACGAACGGACTCCTCACTTTTCGGGCCGTCAGGCTGTCAGAAGATTTGATCTTCCTGTCAGGTAATGATGGCGTTGCCACATCAGTGAAGCGCGCTCGGGCATTGGCGCAGTTCAGCTTCGCGCGTTTGATTTGTAGCGCAGCCTATCTTCAGTGCAGTTCATTGAAGAGTGCACAATTTAGGCTTCTCTGCCTATTTGATGCATGCAACTTGATTTTTAGGACTTACAAGAGGTAATAGAGACGTGACTATCCTTGATAAATGCTTTACTCAGAGGTAATGTGGACGTGGCAAAATATAATCATTTTATTGGAGAAATAATTATCAGAAAACAATTCAGAGGTAATGGGGACGTGACTTGTTTTCGTCAAACCGAGTTTGGACGGAGTCAAAAACGAAAATGATTCCACTGGAGAAATATTTAGTGGACCTATTATCCACGGCGTATTCAAGACTCTTGAAATAAGGATATTAGTTAGATAGTTGTTGTTTTGAATCATATAAATATCGTACTGTATATTTACATGACTGAACACATGTGAACAAAGAGGTTACACATAGTATTTCTTCAGGAACTTGCCGTTGATAGGCATCATGAGGAAGTCACCATCGGGCTTGGTTAGTCGGTATGCACCATTGGAATACACCGATTCAATGACGAAAGGACCTTCCCATTTAGGCTGAAATTTTCTTTTTGTTTTCTGTGTCATGAACATCGATCTTCTAACTGCTAGGACCAGATCACCGACTTGGAAGATCCTTTCCTTTACTTTTTTATTGAAGGCTCTGGAAAGGCATGCTTGGTATAGCTCAATGCGCTGCTGAGCTAACAAGCATTTTTCGTCTAGCGCTTCGAGCTCCTGGAGTTACAGATGATAGCTTTCTTCAGTAGTCAGCTCGCTGGCTAAAGCTACTCGAAGAGAAAGAATCTGGATTTCTAGGGGAAGAACTGTTTCGCTTCCATAAACCAGAGAGAATGGCGTACTGCCTGTTAGAGTCCGGACCGTTGTGCGATAAGCCCATAGACATTTACCGATCTTCTTGTTCCAATCATGCTTGTTTGAAGACACGAACTTCTTGAGAAGTTTTATGATGGTTTTGTTGAAGGATTCTGCTAGCCCGTTAGCCGCTGGATTGTAGGCAGTAGAGGCTACGTTCTGGATTCGATTATTATCACAGAATCGATAGAACACATGGCTTACAAACTGTGGACCATTATCATGGATGATCCTGCGGGGTAGGTCGAAGTGGTAGATGACGTGATGTTTGATGAATTTGATCATGTTTGACGTCTTCACTTCGGTGAGCGGTATAGCGTCCGTCCATTTGGAGAAGTAATCGGTTATGGCTATGATGAACTGATGTCCTTTGGAGGATGGCGGGCTGATTGGTCCTACTCCATGTCCCAGACTTCAAATGGCCAAGATGCTGTCGTTAGATGCAGAAACTCCGAAGGTTGATGAATGAAGTCGGTATGGAACTGACAAGCTCTACACTTTTTTGCATATTCAACAACATCTGCTATCATTGTGGGCCAGTAATAACCATTCTTTTGAGGCGATCTTAGAATTTGGGGCTTGGTTGATGTGCACCACAAACTCCATTTGCGCCTCCCGGAGTGCGTGTTTGGCTTCTGTGTCTGACAAACATCGTAACAGTAGCCCATCGTAAGAGCGTCGGTACAACATCTTGGTAGCTGTGTCGTAGTAAAATCTGAGAGATCGCCTTTGGATGGATACTGCTTCCTTCGGGTCCTCGGGGAGGATTCCATAGACAGCATAGTCTATGAAGGGAAATCTCCAGTCTTTAGCATCGACGTTTATTTTTGCTGCGTAACTGTGATAAATATGCAAGGAATTTTTTATACAGAATAGTTTTCGACCAGACACTGTGATCGACTGCTGAGTACTGGTTGGAACGGTCAAGGAAGCAGCGAGACCGGCTAGAGCGTCTGCTTCTATATTCTGTAGTCGAGGTACGTGCTCGATAAAGAATCTAGCGAAAGTAGACGCCAGCTCGACTGTTGCTCTGTGGTAGGAGATGAGATCTTCATGACGAACTTCATAATCCCCTCGGACCTGACTAACTATTAGCTTGGAATCTCCGTAAGCTTCCAGATAATCAACTCCTATTTGCTTCGCCAGTTGTAGGCCGATTAATAAAGCATTATATTCGGTCACATTATTGGTGCATGGTTCTACGAGAGAATATAAACGGTGTATAACCAGATGATCAGGTGACACGAGCACGACACCTACTCCAGCCACGATGTTTCCTTTGGGCCCTGTTCTTAATGCGCCGTCAAAGAACATTTGCCAAATAGGGATTTCTTCAGTTGCAGTGTTAGACTATACCACTTCGTCGGGGATTTCGTCGTAGAGTTTGGACGACTTCGACACCGGATAAGCTGCTAGAAAATCAGCTAATGCTTGGCCTTTTACTGCTTTCTAAGGGACGAAGATCATATCATATGGGGTCAACAGCATTGTCCATGTAGCTAAATGGGAATTGAGAGAGCCCGGTTTAGTTATGAGTATTCTGAGAGGGTTGACTTTAGATATGATGTGGATAGTCTGCCCAAACACGTAGTAGCGTGTCTTCTAGATAGCAAATACTAATGCAAGGCATTCCTTCTCCACCGGTGTATATCTGTGTTCGGCACCCACTATTGTGCTGCTGAGGTGGTAGATTGCCTGTTCATGGCCGCCTTCACTATTCTGAGCTAATAGGGCACTAAGAGAATGGTCCATGGCACGGACATATAGTAAGAAGGGCTTCCCCATTATTGGAGCTACCAATACTGGAGGGCTTATAAGATACGCGTTGATGTCGTCGAATGCGCGTTGACATTGTTCAATCCAGACAAAGGATACGTCTTTCTTAATGAGCTGGGTGAACGGTTGACACCTTCCAGAAAGGTTTGAAATAAATCGTCTGATGTAGGATCGCCTTCCTTCTAGTCCGCGTAGCTCTTTGAGGTTTCTTGGAGGATGCATGTCAAGAATAGCCTTCACTTTCTTCGGGTCTAGATGTATACCCTTTGAAGTGATGACAAAACCAAGGAACCTGCCGCTGGAGACTCCCAGGAAAGAATTGGTTGGATTCATCTTGAGTTGGTGTGCACGCATTAGTTCGAACACCGTTCTCAAGTCTTGGAGGTGGTTGCCCTTGAGACGACTTTTAACTGTGATATCGTCTACGTAGCACTCCACAGTTTTGTGCAAATGATCACAAAAAATTGTGTTCATGGCTCGCTAGTATGTTGCCCCTGTATTTTTCAATCCGAAGGGTATCACCGTATAGCAGTACCATAATTTTGTGCAAATGATCATAAAAAATTATGTTCATGGCTCGCTGGTATATTGCCCCTACATTCTTCAATCCGAAGAACATCAACGTATAGCAGTATACCCCCAATGGTGTTCGAAAAGAGTCTCGTCGTCGGGGAACATCTTGATTTGGTTGTAGCCTGAGAACCCATCCATGAAGGACATCTGCTCGAAGTCGCAAGTATTGTCGATCATTACATCAGTGATCGGTAGAGGGAACTCGTCCTTCGGGCATGCAGAGTTCAGATCATGGTAGTCGATACAGACTCAAACTCTACCGTTCTTATTCATGACTGGGACGATGTTGGCAACCCAATCTGGATGTTGTTTCTCGTGAATGAATCCACTGGCTATGAGCTTCTTGACTTCAATCTCAATGACTTCCATGACGTCTGGTCGAAATCGTCGTTGTTGCTGTTTCACTAGTTTAGCTTTAGACGAAATGTTCAGGTGGTGCATGACGACTTTAGGGTCCAAGCCTGGCATGTCTTTATAGCTCCATGCGAAGACGTCGATGTATTCTCTTATAAACTGTATAAGAGATTGAAGTTCATCGTCAGATAGACTTTTGCTGATGAAGATTGGTTTGAAGGATGCTTCATCTCCTAGATTGACTTGGATGACTTCGTCTTTGGTAGGTGGTTCATGTTATTCGAAGCACAGCTCCTACCTGGTGTCCATCTTTTGAGCCTATTGTTCGAGTTCGATTGATTGGACATCGTCTGTAATTTGGTCGACGGACACCATGTTGACGGACAGAGTTGTTTTGAACATGTCGCCGATGCTGGAGTCTGAGTCCCAGAGGAAGGAATCAGAAGAATCATCTGATCTTTTGGGAGTTGTTAGAGGAGAGACATAGCCCAAACCAACGCCACTTCGTTGATAGTAATTATCGGGTTTGCTGGAAGGAGTAAAGTGTCGTATTGGCAACCGTCGTCCTCGGCCGTAATTTAGCCCTTCGTTGCTTTTGATGTCATATCCCATATTCTGGATGATATTCTCGGCCTGCCAATTATACCAGAAATGTTGCATTTTCCCAGAGTCATAGTAAGCTTCGGTGTTGTGCTTGGGAGAAGTAGAGTCTGGAACGAACTTTCTCTCGCCAATTATACGACCGAAGATGATTAGTTCTTCATCCTTCTTTCTGGCTGGAACGATGAAGTAGAGGATATCTTCAGGGTAAACTTTTTCCCGCAGGTGAGGTGTTGTGACCGGCATGCAGAGGTGTGGCCCTATGGTTTACAGATTGATAGACATCGAAGTAATTCAAAGATAAACCTTTACTAAGAAAATACATAAGTTCTTCTTCAGGGATAACATCATCTACTGAAGGTACATTATTCTGAGTATTGATATACTCATTGAGAGGATCATCATCTGGAAGAGACACCATAGTCTTGGTCGAGTTCACCACGTAGGGTAATTCTTCAGGATTGGGGGGACGGGCATCAGTAGGTTCCTCCCTGGGTGTCTTGCTGAGAGTGATGGTCAATGGTTTGACTTTGTCAGGGTTCTTCTTTTTTATCCAAATTGTTAGAGGCTTTGGAGTACTTTTTGGAGTAGTACGTCCTTTGACTCGGATAATCAAGGGACCATCATTGGAGGATGGAGTTGCTTCAGCTTCATTGTCAGCTTCGTTGCTGTCATCCTTGGGGTTTGAGACTGGTAAAGTACCGAATCCCCGTAGTAAGCTTCGATGCCCTTAAAAGGATCGACATCGACAAACTCCGTCTTCACGACATCGTCATTGTTGACGTACTTGAAGCACTGGTGAAGTGTAGAAGGAACGATCATATTCTCATGTATCCATGGACGTCCCAACAAAATGTTGTAGGATACGTTGGCGTCGATCACATAGCAGGAAACCTCCGTTCAGAGATCACCGATTTGGCATTTGAGACGGATCTTGCCTAGCAGATGGCTTTGACCAGCATTGAAAGCCATGATGGTTGTGTTGGTTATGGATAGCTTGTGTAGAGGGATTTCTAGAACTTGAAGCAAACTTCTAGGAATGATGCTGAAGGAGGATCTTGGATCGATGTGCATGCGGTCCACTTTGATCGTCCCGATATATCCTGTATAGTACATGGGTCTATCATAACGATTATTTTTGAGTAGCATATCCTTCTGTGAGAAGGTGATGTTGGGCACCACTTCTATAGTACTGTGGCAGTGAGGACAGGAGACAGGGTCTTCAGTGGGGGCTTTCACTTCAGCGAGGTAAGAGTCGGCATGTAGTAATATCTCACTTAAGGCCTTTCACGTTTCTTTGGAGAGTCGTAATAGATCGAACAGAGACAACCTGGCAGGTGTATTGGCTAGCTGAGCCAGTATGTCAAAGTTGTAGGGCCGATCCATGCCTTCGAGAGCTGGCACCTTTTGAGATTTGTTAAACCGCATCTCTTTCTGCTTGGCTTTGTCCGAAGTTGAGGGCTTGGACGGGCTACCTTCTGAGCTTGTGGGGGCAGTAGGAGCTTGAGAAGGTAGTGCCTCTTTTTGTGCCGGATCGTACGTCCGAAGATAAGTTCTTCCGGATCGTGTCTCGCCAGATAGAACCTCGTAGATGGAAGAGGGTACCATATGGCATGGCTTGAATTTCTTGCCCCTTCTTGCTTTGGGAGGTGCTACCCCCTGCGACACTTCCTGGACAAGGTCCGGGTGGACTCACATGATCTCACCACGTTCAGTTGTGAGTGGGACCAAGGTCGAGTTGCGAGCTGGTGGTAGGTTGACGACTTCCATCGTCGCCTTGGGGATCGAAACCACGCCGTCTGGGACTTCTGTAGGAGGAAAGTCACCAAACTGAAGAGAGATCATGTTAGCATATACGACCTTGTCTTCAGCTTCGAGGTTGATCACTTGGCTGTCGATAAGCTGTTGTATCTTCTTTTTCAGGACGATGCAGTCCTTGGTGGAGTGATGTACGTACTGATGATAGAGACAGTACTTGGATCATTGAGTTGGCTTGCCTCTGCAGGACGTCGTGGTGGAGGCAATGTCAGCTTATTACCCTTCGTCAATGTGTGGAAGATGGTAATGACATCATCTTCGTCGAAGGAGAAGGTCTCCTTAGGCTTGTCGGAAGCGCCCTGAGCATTGGAAGCTCCTTTGGATGTGTCGACTTTCAGGACTTCTTTCCCTTTACCCCCAGGAACATGGATAGTTTGAGGATGCTTGCCCTTGTCTTCAGATTTGGGGTCTTCAACCCCAGTAATTCCAAGTTAGGAACGTCATTTTTAGCAACATCAGCAGCCTCAATGAAAGCGGGCCATGTATCATACTTATGTATTCCTAGACAAAACTTTACTGTAGGAAGGAAGTGATGTCGATAAGTATCCATAAGTTCTGAGTCTGGTATGCCGAAGGACATCTTCAGTGCTAGCTGCCTGAAGCGTTCGATGAAGGCGATGACAGAGTCAGTCCTCCTATGCTTGGTCTCAATGAGAGTGGACATACCGACATTCATGCCACTCTCATAAAACATGTTGAGGAACAACCTCTCCAAGTCTTGAATGAATTGATGCACCCGTCAGGCAGACTGCAAAACCATTCGAAGGCTACCCCCTGTGTCACGACCCGCACCCACTGTGAGGGTACGAGAGTGAAACAACGCCCAGCCTACGCCGCAGTGTCGGCGGTAGAACGCTGTTCTAGGTCATAAACTATAACTAACATAATATGAATACTCTCCATAAGGAGGCCAACACAGAGGTACAACTCAATCACAATCTAAGGTAGAATGTAGCATGATGGAAAAATAGATAAGAAATCCTCAACTGAGGTACAGCAGAAAGAAATAACAAAGTCTCAACATCTATAAAATATACAACTCTGAAAATAAGACAACAGCTAAACATAAAAAGAAAGGACAGTCTAAGCTATCTACACTATACAAGGTATCATCCTGAGCAGCTGCCTGAACCTCCCCAGGGGTCCAGGTCGCGAGTGTCAACTAGACAAACTCCAAGTAAGGGTGCAGGGTTCCTCATCATCTTCTGTAAAATTTTCAACAGGTCCAGTCAGGACGGGAGCGAGCACAAAATATCTCACGCAGTTCATATCATGTCAAGAAATATAAAGCAGGCAATAGAATAAGATACATAAAACGCTGTAAGAAGATGTACATGAAAACAAGAGAGATATTTGATAACTGGAAATATATATACATGATAAGTAAGAACTGTAAGTGACTAGTGATTTAGAGTACGAGATGGCATGTAATTGGCTTAGGTTGTACATGATGAACATGAAAAGTAACAGAGTGTACATGATGGGTAAATCACATGACCATTTATACTCACCCCTACCCACAATCAACACACAAGGATCTATTCAAGTTACGTTACGGACATGATGTTTTGGTTATACAAGAAACACATGAGGAAACATGAGCGTACATGAAAGAACATGAGAGTACATGAACGTACATGTAAGAACATGAAAGAACATGAGTGTACATGAATAACGCAGAAGCAAGGAATACATGATGTACATGAAACACATGTCATAAAGTATCCGATGCGCCCGCTAAGGGGGTAACATCCCAAGAAGAGATCTATATAGTACCAATCCGTGATGATAACGTGACAGCATCAAGTAAAAGTAATCTAGAGCGAGAATATAATTCGTGACAAGTATGAAACGATCAGAGAATGTACTCGCCTGATATCAGAATGTCCAAGGTAAAGATACTGTCCGAAGAGAGGTGTCTGGCTCCTAATTAGAACAGCACAAGTCACAACATGTCCAGAAGGGTAATATAAAGCACTACAATGCATTCTACATGAATCTAGGTCAAACTAGGCCAAAGTCAACCCTTGGTCAACTTTGGTCAACTGCACTAGTCAAACTAGGTCAAACTAGGTCATGTCCTAACCCAGTAAGTCTTACTAGGCCTAACCAAGACTATCCTAGCAAGCACACATCAATACAAGGCTATACAAGCCAACATACACCCAACTCTATATAGCATGCAATTATTCAATACTCAAATAGGCAAGAATTCACATTGGATATACACTAGTTAATCTATTACTTTAAGCTATATATGTCTACACATATATACACATGCATATATTGGTATTCAACATTAGATCTATAATCATGGCATTTCAAATGGTTATATAAACTTATATATTACAACACAATATGCTAACATATATAATATACATACATAGCTAAGTTAACTATATTCATAAATACTTATTTAAGAGGCTATGTGTGTGTATGTGAACATGGCAAAGGGGCAAGTGAGAGTTAAATGGGCATACATAGTGTATACATATCAAAGAGTGTCAAAGTGTAAGTGAACAATGTGTCAAGTGTGATAATGTCAACATAGTGTAAGGGGGTACATGAGGTAATATAGGATTTGTGTTAACATAGAACATTACATCTCATTAACTTGTATATTGCATACATTATATCTATTATTACATTACATTCAAGCTTGCATTCATTCATCATTCATTATTCTCTTGCACCACTATATGCACCATACATTACATACTATGGAACCTACATATTCATTACAAGCCATACTTATACATGCTTATATTAGATAGGAAACTTACACCTCATACATCATTTATTTAACTATTTACTCATGCTTGTATTCTCTATTTAATTACATAATGTATATACATTAACATGGATTAAAATCAAATAGAACATTATATTACACACAAGGGTGCACAAAATGCATATGCCGAATAGTAACTCCTACTAATAATCAATATTATACCATCTCAGTATGAATTAAAATTTAGGATTAAAGTATGTTATAGATCTATATGTTAGCTTTCCGAAACTTCAAACGGATCACATTTTCGTTTCCGGAAACTCCCGAAATCGCGAAAACACCGAGAACGCGTTTGTCTTTTGTACAGCTGATACTCAAATAATTCTTCAGAAATTTACAGAAATAATTAGGCCTATTAATACATGTTTTTGGAAGGCTAACTTCAATACGCTTCTTTTAAAAAAAATGGGAGATTAAACCGAGCTTTGATCTAGAAGTTATGATATTTCTAAGTTAGGGCTGAAATTAAAAACGTGGATAAAAATCATGACGGATTTAGATAGTTTGAGCCAAAAGAATACACAATATATATCCTAATTATCCACAACAATAATAGCAATAATAATATGAGGAACCACACTCACAAACTTGATTATATAATCATCATGAACCATTTATTACATATATAAATATAGATACACTCTCATTACAATATATATATATATATATATATATATATATATATATATATATATATATATATATATATATATATATATATTTATATAGATTTATATATATATATATATATATATATATATATATATATATATATATTTATATATATAAATCTATATAAATATATATATATATATATATATATATATATATATATATAAATAAATAAATAAATAAATATATATATATATATATATATATATATATATATATATATATATATATATATTTATTTATATATATATATATATATATATATATATATATATATATATATATACATATATATATATATATATACATATATATATATATATACATATATATATATATATAACATGAACACATCCACAATACAAAGGACACTCCTATGACCTCCAAATGGACACAAAATGGACACAAATGGAGATACAACCATGGGGTCACTCCTATGGGTTCAAAATAGACCTATATGCATGAGGAAATGAAAAGGAGAAGGGATTTATACCTTCCGGTAGATCGAATCGAAGAAAAACCTTCCCGGAGCGACACCGACACGTAGAGATTCCAAAAGGACACGAACGAGCTCCGAATCCTTCCAAACTTGGGTAGCTTTCTCCTTGGCTAGAATAGAGAAGGAAAGAAGAAGATTTGGTGGTGAAATGGAAGGATTTGGTGGAAAAATTGTTAGGGATTGCTCTCTAAGAATTTGGGGAAGAACAAGAGAGAGAAAAATAGATGGATAATGACAAATGGGAGGCTCAACCCTATCCTTATTGTGGCTGGCCATAAAGGTGGTTTTGTCCTATCAGGAAAAGTCCAAAAGCCCCTACTAACCTATTCTATGAGTATTAGGAAAGGGCTAATTGGTTGGGGCTAAATTAGTCATTCTAAAGTCTCTAATCACACTAACCTTATCCATAATAATTAGTCTAACCTCTAACTAAAATATTTCTATCATGTGGACTAAAATTAATATCATGTGGTCCATGCCTAACTAGTGTGTGGGTCCCACTAGAGTCAAACTACCCCCGGGTCCCCGTTTCAAGTCGGATTGAGCTGAAATTCGAACCCGACTCAAATAATCCCAAAACAATATCATAAATAATAAAATAAATTTTAAAAATATTTCCAAAAATACAAAATGACAAAAATACCCCTGTTCCTGAAAACTGGGGGTGACAAATTCCTCGAAATTAAAACCAAACAATAGTAAAATGTCAAAATCACAAGTCATAATTTTAAATAGTTTAAAAATGATTAAAAATCACCAAAAATCATAATATGAAATAATTATCAATAATAATAATTATAATTACAAAATTTCAAAATTACCCTCATCTGGAAAACTGGATGTTACAATCCTACCCACCTTATAAAAATTTCGTCCTCGAAATTAAGATGTCCATACTCCCTCTAGGTCAAACCCCTACAATCAAAGTCCCAGATTTAAACAAATTATGTGATCAAAAGGATGACATACAGGGTCATGGCATACGGTGGTAGTGAAAGTCTCATCTAGGTATACTAGTCATGCTAACCGAAACGGTCATAGGGTATCAAAACATACAAGCAATCTAGGGTGCTAAACTAGAGAAGTTACAGAAACAACAAACCATCAAAACTGTAAGGCGGTCTACCATCCTATATGAAACTGGTACTTATCAAAACAAAATAAAGGCAACTACCAATTATCTGAAAAAGGGTACAGAAAATCAAATTCAAAAATTAAGGAATTGAAAATCACTTGCGTTGAAATCCCAATCACAATATATATATACAGAGAGAGCGTTAGAGAGGAAAAACTAGTATTATGTAATGTTATGTGGTTTGTGTGTGTATGGGTGTATGTGAAATATACATGAAATTGTATATGAGCTATCCTGTTACACTACTCATGGCATATGGGTTAACAACCTACAATACACAACCTATTTAATCATAACATGCATGGCTAACCATAAACATCTATAAGAGGTAGAGATTTAGTTATGTATATACATATATTATAACATGTATGTCTAAGCTCTATATATATCTATACAAGTATGTAATCATAACATAGAGAGGAAAGGGTAGGTTACATGACAGCGTATACTAAGTTAGGGTGTGTGTGTGTCCTTGTACAGGGTTATAGCTTAGTATTGAAAGGTTAAACCCAGTTTTAGTTCAGCATTTACATACAAAATCTGAAAATAAGCTAACATTTAAACCAGTGTAATATTAACATAATGCAGTCTCAGATTTTACAAATTTAACATAACTTAACCAATTTCTCTAAAAATTGAAACTCTGCAGATATCATACATGTACAGTTATGTAGACAAAACTAATAACATGAAATTTATATTTAAATTACGAATTTAAACTGGAAAAGCAGAAAACCAGAAATATTGGGGTTTTGAAAATTTTAACATTAACAACATATTAATATGTATTTAGATAGGTGGAAAATCAAGTGTAGCATGCATACGGATCAGGCAAGTGTCCACTATGTAAATATACTCATATATTCTCATGTCCCAAAAAAAATTAATTCTACGTTAAGACCAACATTTAGATTCCTACCAAGATCGCAAAATAGGTGATTGACGAAATCAAGGCAGTTTTATTATTATTATTCAATACTAGAATAATAGCAAGAATAAAATAACGATAAAAGCTGTTTGCTTATTTGCCTAAAAGAAGGAACCATTTTGAAACCAGCGCTAAATATCAAATCCAAGATAAAGTCTAGCAAAATCATCGATTCATTGTATTAAGAAGAAACTCATAGCAAGAAGTTACACAAGCTACTCCTAAGTTAAATAATTAGAAGCAAAACAAAGCAAAACAAATAATAATTCTTTTTGAAGGACTGCATCAAAGTAGAGAAAACATGCTTAAAAATATTTAAGGTACAATCTGATAATCATATGCGTCTATCCAAAATTATGGTACTCTAAATCCCCGTCATACTAGTAAGCAAGGCTACGATAATCACAGAGTCCTTAACTTATGCACATACCTCTTAGAATCATGGTATTTAACATTTTTGCGGTGCCGCTAGCTTGGCTGCAAAAACCTTAAATTTCCACACCCGAGAAATATATCCAGAGTTAGACTATATGTCCTCACCATGCTGGCTAATGTGACTATAGAAGACTAGATTCCATAACATAGATGACCTAGCCCATATAATTTCATCTTGTCAAAAAAATTAAATTAAATCAACAACGAATACCCATAAATCAAATCAAATTTATCAACGAACACCCATAATCGAAAGCAATTAATGAAGATTTGCTCACGAGGTCAGGACGCGTGGCAAAGAGCCTATGCGGCCAGAAGGATCTATGCGGCCGAGATGCTAATACGGCCAGGAAGCTCAGGTAAACAGAACATCCTATACGGCATAAACGGGGCCATGCTTCTTATTCAAAGTGTTTCAATTTTACAAATTGAAAACTTTGAAGGGGGTCCTGTAGAAGCATGGAAAATATTGGAATAAAAGCATAGATAGCCCATGCGGCTCTGGGTAGCAAGCCTATGCGGCTCATAACTGGAGTTGCCCCATGCGGCCCGAGAGAAGACCCTCAGACTCATGCGGTTCGGGGATATATGCGGATTCAGCAGGAACATGCGGCTCAATTGACGCCACGTGTGATCCCCCCACAGCTGGCTACGGGAGTAATGGCCTCATTTAATGCTCTGACACGACTCGACGGCTGCGACGTCTCTGACATAAAGCGTCATAATGGCTCTGCCATAATGACAGACTCCTCGGGAAAAGAAGACAATCTCTGACCCGATCTGTCAGAAATCCTAGATTGCCACGTGGCAAAAGTCTCATGCGGCTCGGGTAGAGAACAGCTTCATGCGGCTCAGCGAGGAATCACTCTAATATGATTAACAGGAATCCGCCATATGCGGTCCACCCATTAGCCCGGTCTATGCGGCTCAATACCATGTTAACCCTGCGGCTCGCAGAGACTACGCATATGCGGCTCACGGAAAGTTCGTCCCCTGCGGCTCGATGAGGCATTAACTCATGCGGCTCATGAGGAGTATCTCCCTGCGGTTCAAGTGTTGGCCATCCTATGCGGCCCTGGCAGGACCTTCAATTAAAACACGTGGCATTGAAGATTCAACCGAATCCCAACAAGAATATTTGATACCATTATCATAATTACCGAGATCAGGGCATATCATTTATCATCAAGCCAATAGGACACGTGGCGAGCAATCAAATATTGGCATAATCAATCACGAGGATTTAAAGCAGTCAGCATTAACTGCTCATGAGATTTGGTGCTATCAGCATTAGTGGCCGAGATTCATTATGATCAGGATCAAGGGCTCAGATAGAATGAAGGAAGCGCCGACATTCCAAACAGATAATCATCAGCGAACCCTAATGATCACACCCCACTCTTATAAATAGCCAGCATCATTCCCTTAAAAAAAGAAGAAAGAAAAAGGAGAGAAAAGAGAGAGAGGTCGGCAACAAAAGAATAAAAAAACTAAGAAGAGAGAGATCTACACAGAGAGAGCTCCCCCTTTTTTTTTCTTGATACTCACAGAGAGAGAGAAGCCAGGAGAGCCACCCGAGGAGAGTAAGAAGAGCCTTTCTTTGTCAACGCCAAGCAGATCTTCCCCGAGCCAAGGCTGCATACTGATCGTCCAAGGAGTAAGGCAGAGCGGCCGTCGCTTTCCCGAGCCTCTATCGTCACCCCCCAGAATCAAAAATAAACAATCGTACTTAGTCTGCTGTACCTAGGTTTTCGTCCCTAGGCTTTCTTTGTACGAGCGAGTTTGTATTGTGAGTCTAAGTTCAGTCCTCCGATAATTGTTCTTTTCTTTTACAATCAATGGCAAACACGATGGCGACTCTGCTGGGGACTAACTTCTCCACGGCTGAGGAGTTGGTGACGCAATCGGATGCAGCCAAACTTGGCTCCACACAACAGAAGATGGTCGTCCGCTTCGACCAACAGGCGTTCGAAGAGATGCTCTCTGAAGGCAGCGCTGGCCCTGTCCAGAAACGCACCCGCACCACGAAGGCTCGTAAAGAGTGGAGGCCAAAGTCATTTGCTCCTCCCCAAGCCCTCGATGGGATACCCTCGGTCGCTCAAAACGGCGAGAAAGATTCTCCTGCGGCCCCACTTCAGATCGCAGATACCTCTGCTGTCCCCAAGTCCGGCAGAAGAAAACACTATGATGCTGGACTTGCAGGGGCAAAGAGGGTCTCTGCTCAATCTGAATCGCAGAGAGGTATTAGCCGCAGAAAGAAAATCCATTCGGCCACAACCGTCAACCACATGAAGAAAACTCACGCGGCCACTTCTGTCAGCCGCATAACTTATGCAGCTACAGTTTCCAACCGTATGGATGAGATTCATGCGGCTAGTAAAGTCAACCGCTTGCAGAAAACCCATACGGCCACAGATGCCAACCGCATGCGGACAGCCTGCACGGCCGTGACTCCTAACCGCATAAGAACTTGTCCCACAACAGAAGACAGTCGCATGCAGATAGCCTGCACGACACCCAACGCTAGCCGCATAGCGTCTCTACCGCGCTTCTCTCGATCAGTTTTCGACCGACTCTCATGCGGTCCTAACTCTGATCACTTTCTGGATGAAAATCCAGACTCTGTGATACCTAATGTGGACTCTTCCTATTACGCACCCACAAGTGCTAAAAAGAAAAAGTCTAGGGCAGCGCGGGCTCATCAAGTCCAGACAGCTGCCCCAACCTCTGACTATCGGGGCGTCCCGCTGAGTATCACGCGGGCCTCTGACGGGAAGTTGTATAAAACCACTCGAGTCCAGCCCCCGGCGGCAAACGGACAAAGTGGTTCCTCTGACCTGCGTGAAGCTATCCTCCACAAACGCAAGGAAAGAGAAGGAGCCTCAGCGTGCAGAGAGTCCTTATATGGACGTCACTGCACCCAGATTATCGTCAACTGCTGTTGCAACAACACGGCAGTAACGGAAGACCGGCCATCCGTCTTCCAAAGATTACAACATCCGAGCTCGGAAGATGAGGCACCTCTCGTTGCCTCCTGCAATTCCGCGCGAAAAGTCCCCGTGGAGGGGAGAGGGAAGAAGACAAGCATCTCGAGTCCAAAGATATCGGCCACTACAGCTAAGAAATTGTCGGCTAAACGGTTGCCATCCACTGGAGTATACCAACACACCCGTTCGAAGACAAAATCTGCTGCAACAGGAGGCTCATCGTCCCCGACCCTGGGGGTCGTAGGAGCTGGGGGTAGTACTCCTCCGAACATCCACAATAATCCAATGTTTCAAGGAGACGAACCCCGAGAAATAACCCTCCTATCGGGTACAACAGATGCTGATATCCCCGAGGACATCCATGATTCTCTAGACGAAGCAAGCTCCGAAGCTGGGAATAGTGTTCCTTCCGAGTCCGAACCTGAAGAGAACATCCCCACATATCCAGATGATTTCTCGACGCATGGGTACGACTCGGAGGGTACATCCTCCACCACTCCCTCCGTCACTCCTCATGTGAAGACGGTATTCATGACAGACAGCAATCAAGGCGGTTCCAGCGATCGCCAACACATTGACACGTTGGAGGCCATATTGCATGCCTTGGTCAAGTCTGTAGACGAAATCAAAGCGGCACTGCCTACTCCCCAGGGAGTGACACCTGGCCAGACAACCACCGGTCCCACGAACAACATAGATTCAAATTCAGCAGCACCAAACCCGGGCAATAATGCTCCCGAGATAACGGCCCCTACCGCGACAGATGAGGCCCGAGAAGTAAGGAGAGAGGTTCAGGAGCTTCGAGCGATGTTCCAAGCCCGAGAAAATTCTCAAGACCTCAGAATACGGCAACCATACCCAGCTGAATGGAGGGATGTGCCCTTTCCCCCAAGATATAAGCCGTTCAATATCAACCCATATGATGGTAAGACTTCAGCAAGCCGGTACATCACTTACTTTGAGGTCACTACCGACCATCTGCCCCATGAGGACGCCATCCTCACACGGTTATTCATTGGGGCACTGGAAGGAGTCGCCTTTGATTGGTACCGCAACCTGCCAGATAATTGCATCCACTCCTTCGCTGGCTTCAAGCGCTTGTTCTTGGAGAGGTTCTATGAGGTAGGGCAGGACGTCACGATGTCTACCCCCATGGACGTCGTCCAAGGAGAGAAAGAGCTGACAAGGAATTACATTGAGCGGTTTCGTCAAACCGCAATGAAGTTACCATCTGGCAACCCGGACTCTTCTTTGATTGAAATTTGCCAAAAGAGACTACTCCCAACAATTAGTCTCTGGATGGGCGAAAGTCAATTCAAGGACTGGAAGGCCTTTATCATCAGCGCTACAAGTGCCGAGGAACGATTGAAGAAAGCTCGCCAACTGGGGTTGCATATCTCAGAGGGAGAGAACAAGGGGAAGCATCCCAACGCCAACAACGACAATGGGGGTAGCCCCTCCAACCGAGACAACAAAGGCAAGCAGGCCATGGTGACCGATACAGCCCAGAAGCCCGAGCAACAGCCAGCGGACAAACAATGGCCTCAAATTACTTATTCTTTCGAAGACGGCCACGTCAAGCCTATCTTGGACATGCTTATACAAGGAGATAGAATTCAGCTTCCTCCACCAAGGCGGGAACCTCGGCCTGCTGATTTGGAAAATCCGAAGTTCTGCCATTACCACCGCTACGTCCACCATGCTACACACGACTGCTACCAACTGAAACGGTATATCCAGAACCTCATCGATTCGAACGCTCTGGCTATCGACTTCGAGGAGGTAACCGTAGCAGCCAACATGGTGTTCGTACAATTCGGCAATTTCCCTCCAATAGAGACTCAAGACGGTGTCATGCCCATCCCTCTGGCAACAATGGAAATCACTAACCTTCCGCCTGCCCGTGATCAAACTCCCGGCCTAATACCCCTCACCACATCACGAGGGGAGATCATGTGGGTCCATCCGGACCTAGTCCATGAGGTGACTCAGCCCACTTTACCCTCTAAAAAGAAAAGCGGAAAGGTCAGATCATGCCGCACCGCCTCGGCAGAGGAGGAGGAAGTCTCAGCCGTCACTACCCGATCTGGAGCACAAGCCCAACCAGTGGCCGAGAATCCGACTAATGATCAGCAGCCCACAAATGCTGATACTCCGGGACCGGCTCAGCCTTCGACGACCGACAAGCCTAGGCCGAAGGAGACTCGCTTCGACAAATCTCTCCGAAAGGAGACACCTCAGGGGCTGGAGAGGCCCTATAACTTCGATATCTTGGCACAATTGGCTAACACACCGGCCAAATTGTCCTTATACGAACTCCTGAGACTCTCAAAGGATGTCCGCACAGCTCTAAGTGAGGCGCTCCAAAATGCCGACGCATACTTGGCTCAGGTCAACCTCACGGGAGATAATCAGCCTACAGATCTCCAAGATAGTGCGTGTACAGGTGCAATGCCCAATATCGTATTCTCTCCGCAGGATATGCTCATCAAACTAACCTGCACGATCGCCCATTGTACTACACTGGATACATCGGCGACGTAAAGGTAGACCGAATGCACATTGACCCCGGGTCCTCCATAAGCATCATTCCGAAGGGTCTGCTACATCATCTTCGTATTCCAATGCATCGCCTGACGCCTACAAGCACCGCCATTAGCGGTTTCAATTCGGGCAGGAGCTACCCAATAGGGAAGATTCGCTTGAAATGTCAGATTGGCGATCTCCAATCAGAAGTCACCTGCTACGTCATAGATGTCGACACTTCTTACAATATCCTTTTGGGGCGGCCTTGGATACACGATTACATGATCGTGCCTTCCACGCTACACCAGTGCTTCAAATATGTCGATAAGCACGGCTTCGTGAGGACAGAGTTTGCTGATATCGATCCCTTCAAGGGGGTCGAATCTTATTACTCAGACTCCTGTCTTTACGAAAAATCAAAGAAGCATCTGGTCGAAGAGGAGGTGCAAGCTCACACCAAGACGACCACAAGATCAGAAGAACCCCTGACAATCCATCTCCAGGCTCGCAAACCGGGCAGTTCTGTACCCCTTACGGCTACTCTGCGTAAGGACGCAATCAGTCTATCGGCGCAAGAAGAGCAGATGAGGATCCGGCTGCCGAGGTCTGGCCAAGTGCCGAGACCCACAACAGGACCTTTTACCATTAGACTACCGAGAGTCGGTCAGCTCCAAGCAGAGAAACTCAATCCCTCCGACAGACCGCTCACGATACGTCTTCCTAAAAAGGGCCGTCACCCCGACGCGAGGTCTGACACTTCCAGCGAACCAGCCACTTCTCGCCCCACGACAGATGCCAAGCTGGGGGTTGCTAGTCCACCAACAACTCCACGACCTGCTCCTCCGGTCGAGCCCCTAAAGATCAAGCTGACTAGGTCGCTCTCCCAGTCTTCATTTATACAGGGGGTAGCCAAAGAAGAACCAGAATTAGCCAAGTATGTGGCTTCCCACTCCGATACCCCTTCTGCGGATGATGTAATCCCTCTCGAGAAGATACCTTATTTTATCAATAAAGGGCTATCTTTGAATTACATCGAACTCAACAAGCTATGTACAATGTATGCTATGGACCACGGTATAGGCACTCACCTACATACACAGGTGACAAATGTGTACACCGCTATCCAACTTACTCCAGTAGAAGACGCTTACCGAATAATCGAAGGAGGGGACCACCCAATCATCTTCGGCCGGACAAACAACCCGCATCCCCTCGCCATGGAAGAAGTCGACTTCGGGTCAGCTAACGGAAGACTGCCTCTGTATCTCTATAGCCCTCAATCCAAATATCTCATACAGAAACAGGGGTATGATCTAGAGACAACGCCAGGACTGAACTACGGCACTGGACGACGATTACCTTTGAAGACGCCAGCCCCGGCGGGCAAACCACGGAACTACTATAACAAAACCCGATGCGGTTTAGGGTATGTAACGCCAACTACGACCCCTGAAAGCTCAGATGAAGAATGCGACTGGCAGTCACACTCAACCGGGTCACCAACTTCCGACTCAGACACAAGCATTGGGGACGTATTCAGACAAGTCCTATCTGTCAACATGGCATTTGCCGACGCTTACGAAGAAGACGAGGACATTCCTGAAATTCTCGAGCTTGAGCCGTGGGCCCAACAGTTAGACGTACAATGGGAAAAGCGGTTCGAGCTAAGAGAACCTCCTACGGAGGACGAAGTTATGCAGGTCAACCTCGGCACCGAATCCTCTCCGAAGCCAATCTTCGTCAGTAAAAGCCTAACAGACAAGGAACGAGAATCACTGCTGGAACTCATCCGAGAATACATTGACGTATTTGCATGGAGTTACGATGACATGCCGGGATTAGATCCCGACATTGCTCTCCATAAACTCAATATACGGCCGGATGCAAAGCCAGTCAAGCAGCAGCAACGACGCTTCCGCCCGGGCGTCATGGACGCGATCGAAGCCGAAGTCAACAAACTGATAGCCAGCGGCTTCATCCGTGAGGAGCAACACCCTGACTGGGTCGCCAATATAGTCCCGGTCCTTAAGAAGAACGGGAAGATCCGAATCTGCATCGACTTCCGCAATCTAAATGAGGCATGTCCGAAAGACGAATTTCCCCTCCCAATCACGGACATCATGATTGACAACACATGCGGCTTCGAACGTATGTCATTCATGGATGGATTCTCAGGATACAATCAAATCAAGATGTCCCCCGACGATGAGAAGCACACATCATTTAGAACCCCGATCGGCACATACTGTTACACAGTCATGCCATTCGGCCTAAAGAACGCTGGTGCCACATATCAGCGGGCTATGAGTATCATTTTCAGAGAACATTTGCGCAAAACAGTGGAATGCTACGTCGACGACATCGCTGTCAAGAGTCACCGTAAGGAGGATCATCTGCAAGATCTGAGAACGGTATTCGACCTGATGCGAGCCCACAACCTGAAGATGAACCCTACAAAGTCGTTCTTGGGCATATCCAGCGGGAAGTTCTTAGGTTTCATCATCACTGCACGGGGTATCCATGTAGACCCTGAGAAAACCAAGGCAATAATGGAGATGGGTCCCCCGAAAAATCTCTGAAGGTTCATTTCCAATCTCTCCGGACGATGCCGGCCGTTCACACACCTCATGAAGAAGGGAGTCTCATTCGTATGGGATGAAGAATGCCAACGCGCTTTCGACGACATCAAAGAATATTTGTCAAATCCTCCAGTCCTGGTGGCCCCGGTCCCTGGAAAACCATTCTTGCTCTATGTACGAGCAATGGAACACTCCCTCGGTGCCCTGCTGGCACAAAATAACGACGCAGGACACGAACAGGCCATATACTACCTCAGCCGAATGATGGTCGGGCCCGAACACCGATACATTGCCGTGGAGAAAGAATGCCTCGCCTTAGTGTTCGCTATTCAAAAGACGCGGCACTATGTTACAGGACAAACCATACATGTGATCTCACGGGTAAATCCCCTCAGGGTCCTCATGACTAAACCAGGGGCGCTCAGCTCTCGCCTCGCTACCTGGGCAATACTGCTATCCCCATATCATATGATCTTCGTCCCACAGAAGGCTGTCAAGGGTCAAGCCCTAGCAGACTTTTTGGCAGCCCACCCAGGATCGGAGTCATCCAGAATCTATGAAGAGATCCCAGACGAGGTCGCCGATTCGAATACAGCCACTCACGATGACATATGGCGAATGTTCTTCGATGGCGCCTCAAGAACCGGACCCAAGGGAAATATCGTCGTCGGGGTCGGAGTGGTATTGATCTCTCCTATCGGGCTAGTGATCAATCGCGCCTACTCTCTCACGGAACCCTGTTCCAACAATGTGGCCGAGTACAACGCTTTGGTCATTGGCCTCCAACTCGTAAAGGAGCTGGGTGTAGAATATCTCGAAGCATACGGCGATTCACAATTAATCGTCAATCAGATTCGGGGGTCGTACGAAGTCCGCCATGAAGACATGATCCCCTACCACCAAATAGCAATCAACATTATCTCCTCATTCGAGGGATTCTTCATCGAACACGTCCCCAGACTTCAAAATATCGAAGCCGATGCCCTAGCAGGCCTTGCCGCTTCCTTAGCAGTGCCGAACCAAGCTCATCATTCGGTTGACGTAATAGGCCACGAACTGGTCTGTCCCAATAACAACGTTCAAGCCATGACAAGTTATTCCGCCCAGACGGTCGACGACACACCGGACTGGAGACAACCGTTCATCGACTTCGTCGTATACGACATCCTCCCAGAGAATCCAAAGAAAGCTACCTCTATCAGACGGCGCTCTCTCAGATTCTTCTACGATACAGAGACAAAAATGTTGTATCGCCGCTCCTACGATGGATTATTGCTCCGGTGCTTGTCGAATACAGAAGCCAAAGAAGCTGTACGAGAAGCTCACGATGGTGTCTGTGGGGCCCATCAGCCTGGCCCTAAGCTACAGGACCGCCTTCGCCGTATGGGCTACTACTGGCCCACGATGGTGGCAGACGCAATAGATTATGCCAGAAATACAAGGCTTGCCAAGTCCACGCAGACTTCATTCACCAACCCTCCGAGTTTCTACATCCAACGGTGGCATCCTGGCCATTCGAAGCATGGGGAATGGATATCATTGGCCCAATCACCCCACCTTCCTCCCGAGGACATTGCTTCATACTTGCGATCACCGATTACTTCTCCAAATGGTCGGAAGCCGTCCCACTCACAGAAGTTAAGACTTCAAACGTGATCAGCTTCCTTAGGCATCACGTCATCTACCGCTTCGGACTACCGCGGAGGATCATCCATGATAATGGTCCACAGTTTATAAGCCATGCATTCTACCGATTCTGCGATAAGCACCGCATTCAGAATGTCGCTTCTACACCATATAATCCAGCAGCAAACGGGTTGGCAGAGGCATTCAATAAAACAATCATCAAACTCCTCAAGAAGTTTGTCTCCTCCAACAAACGCGACTGGAACGAGAAGCTCGGCGAATGCTTATGGGCTTATCGCACCACAGTTCGAACAGCTACTGGGAATACACCATTCTCTTTAGTATACGGGAGTGAGGCAGTCCTCCCACTGGAAACTCAGATTCCCTTACTCCGCGTCGCCCTCACTTATCAATTGACAACGGATGATAACTATCGACGTCGATTACAAGAGTTGGAGGCGTTAGACGAAAAGCGCCTACTAGCCCAGCAAAGGATCGAGCTATACCAAGCACGTATCTCAGGAGCCTTCAACAAGAAGGTCAAAATCAGAACATTCCAAGTGGGCGATCTCGTTCTGGCAGTTCGGAGACCAATGGTCATGACTCACAAAACCGCAGGCAAGTTCCAGCCAAAATGGGAAGGTCCATTTGTCATCGAGACCGTGTTCTCCAACGGCGCCTACCGCCTCGCCAAGCAGAATGGGGACTTGCTTATGTTGCCCGTCAACGGCAAGTTTCTGAAGAAATACTATGTTTAGACAACATTCTCCAAATTATCGAGTCATGTACCCTCTTAGTACCCCTGAACTCGCACCCACCATTTTCCAAATTATCGAGTTATGTATCCATTGATACCACTGAACCCACATCCACAACATTTCAGATTACTGAGCCATGCACCCGCTGGTGCCACCGAACTCTCATTTCCTCAATATTCTAAAAAATCCAAATTATGTACTTACATTCCGGTCACTCTCTCAGATAGTAAGTCACGTATAATCATACCTCTGAACTTTCTTTCTGAAAGAGATCCTCCCTCATGATCCACTACCCGTGCCCCCAGTGCAAAAAAAAAAAGGGTAATCGATCCGCTAATCTCCGAAACGACCATGTCCTCATTACCTCTGAGTCGTTTTCACCTCCACCAAAAACAAACCGCCCCCTCGTATAGAACTTCCATGTCCTCCTACCTCTGAGTAATTCTATGCACCCCTTCTTCATTGGGCCCACTCCTGCCATGTTCTTATTACCTCTGAGTGGGAAGGCTCCGTCGAAGAAATCACCATATTTGCCATGTCCACATTACCTCTGAGCAAGTATGTTGGTTCCCTTTCAACCTATTGTCTGTACCCAACCGGGGTGCGACAAGGATAAAGGTCACATGTCCTCTGTCGACCACAAATGTCCTCTGTTGACCACAAATGTCCTCTGTTGACCACAAATGTCCTCTGTTGACCACAAACAATGTGACCACAAACTCTGTTGACAAATGTCCTCTGTTGACCACAAAACGTCCTCTGTTGACCACTATTGATTATAGAAAAGTCTTCTGTGAAGTCTCCCCTACCATGTTCTCATTACCTTGAGTAGGAAGATTCCACGGTTAAAACCCTCATGTTTGCTACGCCTCGTAACCTCGGAGCAAATATGACTGGTTTCCTTCAACTGTTATCCGTACCTAAAACCAAGGTACACCTAGGGTAACGGTCCAAATATCCCTGCTAAGCTTCTTGGCATAAATCCACCATCTTACCATGCCCGGGAGCCCAGATGCTCACGGCATTCCTTCCCCAGTACCGAGAACATCCATGACCATTTTGTCATGGC
>JANAVB010011800.1:15381610-15730190 GCA_029216955.1 Iris pallida
AGTCAACAAACTGATAGCCAGCGGCTTCATCCGTGAGGAGCAACACCCTGATGGGTCGCCAATATAGTCCCGGTCTTAAGAAGAACGGGAAGATCCGAATCTGCATCGACTTCCGCAATCTAAGAGGCATGTCCGAAAGACGAATTTCCCCTCCCAATCACGGACATCATGATTGACAACACATGCGGCTTCGAACGTATGTCATTCATGGATGGATTCTCAGGATACAATCAAATCAAGATGTCCCCGACGATGAGAAGCACACATCATTATAACCCGATCGGCACATACTGTACACAGTCATGCCATTCGGCCTAAAGAACGATGGTGCCACATATCAGCGGGCTATGAGTATCATTTTCAGAGAACATTTGCGCAAAACAGTGGAATGCTACGTCGACGACATCGCTGTCAAGAGTCACCGTAAGGAGGATCATCTGCAAGATCTGAGAACGGTATTCGACCTGAGCGAGCCCACAACCTGAAGATGAACCCTACAAAGTCGTTCTTGGGCATATCCAGCGGGAAGTTCTTAGGTTTCATCATCATGACGGGGTATCCATGTAGACCCTGAGAAAACAAGGCAATAATGGAGATGGGTCCCCCGAAAAATCTCTGAAGGTTCATTTCAATCTCTCCGGACGATGCGGCCGTTCACACACCTCATGAAGAAGGGAGTCTCATTCGTATGGGATGAAGATGCCAACGCGCTCGACGACAAAAAGAATTATTGTGTCAATCCTCCAGTCCTGGTGGCCCCGGTCCCTGGGAAAACCATTCTTGCTCTATGTACGAGCAATGGAACATCCCTCGGTGCCCTCTGGCACAAATAACGAGCAGGACACGAACAGGCCATTATATACCTCAGCCGAATGATGGTCGGGCCCGAACACCGATACATTGCCGTGGAGAAAGAATGCCGCCTTAGTGTTCGCTATTCAAAAGACGCGGCACTATGTACAGGACAAACATACATGTGATCTCACGGGTAAATCCCTCAGGGTCCTCATGACTAAACCAGGGGCGCTCAGCTCTCGCCTCGCGTACCTGGGCAATACTGCTATCCCCATATCATGATCTTCGTCCCACAAGGCTGTCAAGGGTCAAGCCCATAGCAGACTTTTTGGCAGCCCACCCAGGATCGGAGTCATCCAGAATCTATGAAGAGATCCCAGACGAGGTCGCCGATTCGATACAGCCACTCACGATGACATATGGCGAATGTCTTCGATGGCGCCTCAAGAACCGGACCCAAGGGAAATATCGTCGTCGGGGTCGGAGTGGTAGATTGATCTCTCTATGGGCTAGTGATCAATCGCGTACTCTCTCACGGAACCCTGTTCCAACATGTGGCCGAGTACACGCTTGGTCATGGCCTCCAACTCGTAAAGGAGCTGGGGTAGAATATCTCGAAGCATACGGCGATTCAATTAATCGTCAATCAGATTCGGGGGTCGTACGAAGTCCGCCATGAAGACAGGACCCCTACCACCAAATAGCAATCAACATTATCTCCTCATTCGAGGGATTCTTCATCGAACAGTCCCCAGACTTAAAAATATCGAAGCCGATGCCCTAGCAGGCCTTGCCGCTTCCTTAGCAGTGCGAACCAAGCTCATCATTCGGTTGACGTAATAGGCCACGAATGGTCTGTCCCAATAACAACGTTCAGCCATGACAAGTTATTCGCCCAGACGGTCGACGAACACCGGAATGGAGACAAACGTTCATCGACGTCGTCTACGACATCCTCCCAGAGAATCCAAAGAAAGCTACCTCTATCAGACGGCGCTCTCTCAGATTCTTCTACGATACAGAGACAAAAATGTTGTATCGCCCTCCTACGATGGATTATGCTCCGGTGCTTGTCGAATACAGAAGCCAAAGAAGCTGTACGAGAAGCTCACGATGGTGTCTGTGGGGCCCATCCAGCCTGGACCTAAGCTACAGGACCGCCTTCGCCGTATGGGCTACTACTGGCCCACGATGGTGGCAGACGCAATAGATTATGCCAGAAATACAAGGCTTGCCAAGTCCACGCAGACTTCATTCACCAACCCTCCGAGTTTCTACATCCAACGGTGGCATCCTGGCCATTCGAAGCATGGGGAATGGATATCATTGGCCCAATCACCCCACCTTCCTCCCGAGGACATGCTTCATACTTGCGATCACCGATTACTTCTCCAAATGGTCGGAAGCCGTCCACTCACAGAAGTTAAGACTTCAAAGTGATCAGCTTCCTTAGGCATCACGTCATCTACCGCTTCGGACTACCGCGGAGGATCATCCATGATAATGGTCCACAGTTTATAAGCCATGCATTCTACCGATTCTGCGATAAGCACCGCATTCGAATGTCGCTTCTACACCATATATCCAGCAGCAAAAGGGTTGGCAGAGGCATTCAATAAAACAATCATCAAACTCTCAAGAAGTTGTCTCCTCCAACAAACGCGACTGGAACGAGAAGCTCGGCGAATGCTTATGGGCTTATCGCACCACAGTTCGAACAGTACTGGGAATACACCATTCTCTTTAGTATACGGAGTGAGGCAGTCCTCCCACTGGAAACTCAGATTCCCTACTCCGCGTCGCCCTCACTTATCAATTGAAAAGGATGATAACTATCGACGTCGATTACAAGAGTTGGAGGCGTTAGACGAAAAGCGCCTACTAGCCAGCAAAGGATCGAGCTATACCAAGCACGTATCTCCAGGAGCCTTCAACAAGAAGGTCAAAATCAGAACATTCCAAGTGGGCGATCTCGTTCTGGCAGTTCGGAGACCAATGGTCATGACTCACAAAACCGCAGGCAAGTTCCAGCCAAAATGGAAGTCCATTTGTCATCGAGACCGTGTTCTCCAACGGCGCCTACCGCCTCGCCAAGCAGAATGGGGACTTGCTTATGTTGCCCGTCAACGGCAAGTTTCTGAAGAAATACTATGTTTAGACAACATTCTCCAAATTATCGAGTCATGTACCCTCTTAGTACCCCTGAACTCGCACCCACCATTTTCCAAATTATCGAGTTATGTATCCATTGATACCACTGAACCCACATCCACAACATTTCAGATTACTGAGCCATGCACCCGCTGGTGCCACCGAACTCTCATTTCCTCAATATTCTAAAAAATCCAAATTATGTACTTACATTCCGGTCACTCTCTCAGATAGTAAGTCACGTATAATCATACCTCTGAACTTTCTTTCTGAAAGAGATCCTCCCTCATGATCCACTACCCGTGCCCCCAGTGCAAAAAAAAAAAAGGGTAATCGATCCGCTAATCTCCGAAACGACCATGTCCTCATTACCTCTGAGTCGTTTTCACCTCCACCAAAAACAAACCGCCCCCTCGTATAGAACTTCCATGTCCTCCTACCTCTGAGTAATTCTATGCACCCCTTCTTCATTGGGCCCACTCCTGCCATGTTCTTATTACCTCTGAGTGGGAAGGCTCCGTCGAAGAAATCACCATATTTGCCATGTCCACATTACCTCTGAGCAAGTATGTTGGTTCCCTTTCAACCTATTGTCTGTACCCACAACCGGGGTGCGACAAGGATAAAAGGTCCACAAATGTCCTCTGTCGACCACAAATGTCCTCTGTTGACCACAAATGTCCTCTGTTGACCACAAATGTCCTCTGTTGACCACAAACGTCCTCTGTTGACCACAAACGTCCTCTGTTGACCACAAATGTCCTCTGTTGACCACAAACGTCCTCTGTTGACCACTATTGATTATAGAAAAGTCTTCTGTGAAGTCTCCCCCTACCATGTTCTCATTACCTCTGAGTAGGAAGATTCCACGGTAAAACCCTCATGTTTGCTACGCCCTCGTAACCTCGGAGCAAATATGACTGGTTTCCTTCCAACTTGTTATCCGTACCTAAAACCAAGGTACACCTAGGGTAACAGGTCCACAAATATCCCTTGCTAAGCTTCTTGGCATAAATCCACCATCTTACCATGCCCCGGGAGCCCAGCTGCTCTACGGCATTCCTTCCCCCAGTACCGAGAACATCCATGACCATTTTGTCATGGCTGTCCCGGACATCCTGATCAAACTTGTTATCCGTACCTAAAACCAAGGTACTCCTAGGGTAACAGGTCCACAAATAATCCCCCAGCAAGTCCGATTCCATGAATGCCGATACAAGAAAGAAAAGATGAGTTAAAACATGCTCATTTATCCAAAAATCAAAGGGCTACATCATTGGAGATCACATCCCTTGCAAATAAAATATACACATATGAAAAAAAAGAGAAAAAAAAAGAAGAGGCAGAAGAAGACAGAGGGCGGATCACTGTTCCAGGGCACATAACACCGTGAGACGGTCCTTTATCAAGGCGACCGACCGCTCAAACCTCTGTTTGGCTCGACGCTCAGCTTCCTGGTTCAACACCGCCGGGTCCTCCAGATGAACGTGGGCCTGCCAGTTGTCCTCGAACTTCTTAAAAGATCGCTCCAGGTTGGCAGAAGTTCGAGAAATCCGCTCGGCCTCCCGAGCAATCGACTCCTGTTCTGCATGAGCAGCCTCCCGCTCTGACTCTAAGAAGGCTAACTCCTTCTGGAGCGCGAGAATCAGCTCCTTCGTGTCAGCTATTCCACGAGAGGCAGACTCTTTCCGGGCCCTACAAGCCTGACTCCGACGACCCAGCCGGTCATAGGAGGCGGAAAACTTGTCAAGATCCCCCTGCACAGCCGGCCCGGCAGTTTCTCGAGCGAGCTTGATCCTGTCCCGAGCTGCAACCAGGAAGCCCCGCTCTCGTTCGATCGCGGCAGGCAAACCAGCCTGCCGTACCGCCAGCAGTTGGGTCACAAGCTGGTCAGCCTCTGTCAGCTTAGGCTCCAGGAACGCTGCTAACCCCAGCCCGCCAGGAAGACCCTTCAGAGTGTCAATTTGACCCCGAGCTCCCCGTAGAGACAGAGAAAAAGGGACCCCCCGGTCCACGGCAGCATTTATACCCCTCCCTAAGTGGCGATAAAAGTTGTCAACCACATCCTGCGTCACCTCGTCCAGAGCCTCCGAGGAAACCGGTGTCAGCGGGAGTGTGGCTGGTAGCACGGAAGAAGACGCGACGGAGTCTGCCGCTCCTGTCACCAGAGAAACCAACTCCGTACGGAAAGACGCTTGAACAGCGGCCAACTCTTCTTCAGCAGCCCGTAGGATTTGGATGCTCAACAAGGTCGAGAAGTCGACTTCCGGAGCCATGTCAACAGCGGAAGACGAGGCAGAAACCATTGCCAACTCCCTCCCCGTCTGCCCGGAGACGGCAGGAGGCTCTTCAACATGAGAGAGAGGAGGAGAAACATTCCTTTCGTCCGGATAATGGCCAACCGAACTCTCCCTGGGAACATTCGCGACGGGAGGTAAAAGGTCAGGACCTGCAAGGCCAAGGCAACCATGAATCGACTTGACCCGAAGGATATGTTGATAGAGCGAATAAGCCCCTTCGGTAGTCAATATATGGCCTATCTTACCAATGGAGGAGTACGGAGGCTGAGGTTCGTTTACAGCCACCATAGCCTCCTCACCAATAACCTCCGAATCAGGAATCAGAGAGTCGTCCCCGGGATAAGAGGTACTGAGAACGGTGTCATCTCGATGAAGCTCAACAACCGCAGGGGCGGGCCCAGAGGAACCTTTGTTCCCCCGAGCTGATGCTTCAGCAACCCGGGAACTTCCAGCCGCCTCCGGGAGAGCCCCAGCAGAAAGGACCGCGGCGCACATATCGTTGATTAAGACAGCGAGGGCGGGATCAACCTCGGAGGCAGTAGATGGTTCAGAAGACCCCGGTCCGTCGGACGCCTACAAAGAAAAGTGATTAAATCATATCTGCGAGAGAAAAGGGAACTACAACAAGAAACAAATCCAATTTAGCCTTACCTCCGGAGTAGCATCGGTACCGTCATCCCTTTCGGTAATAAGCAATCCACGAGATTTAACGGCAGCTCTTTTCACGGAAAAGGTCGCACCACTGCCAGAAGATTCGTGCCTGACTCGCTTACGTGAGGAACTAGACACAGCCGAAAGCTGTTCTTCCCTCACTCTTCCACCTTCTGTAGAAAGCAATGGGCCCTCCGCCAGTTCGTCAGGGATGGGAAGCAATTGATCTGCTACTTCTTCGCCTCCATCAAAAAGAGAATCTTCGCTGTCATCTTCCTCCCCAGCCGATTCGGAAGGTTCTGATTCAGGGAGAGGAGTCTGAAGCGCTAGTTGCTTTCTAGCCTTAGCCCCCTTTGGCTTCTCCTCTAAGCCTGTACCCAGGATAAAACTGGTACTCGGATCGAAATTGATAGGAGGCTTGTTCGCCATGACATGATACAAAGCAGCCACGTATAAAATTTCCCTTGGCGCCTGAGCATCAGGGACCGAGAAGCTGGCTCGAGTATGATAAGCATCATAATAATTCTACGCCCTGACGCCATCAAGAACGCTACCTTCGAAGCCCAAACCAGGATTGGGATGATCAAGGAATAACTGGCTATAACCGAACTGCCGAAAAAACCTACTAGGTAGGTAAGGCTCCAGGTACACCCTATTGCGGTTGCGATAAACCAAATGAGCAGGACGGATGTTACGCAACCAGGTAAGCATATTCGGAGATAGAAAGTGAGGAGGTCCAGTACCATCAAGGTGTACCTTACCCACATCTTCATCAGAAAAAGGAGGAACGGACACAAAAAGGTGACACCCATCTACCCTCGCCAGCGCCCTCCGACAAGCCGGCATAGTATTGTATTCCCAAGACTGGCGATGGCATTTGAAGAGGAAAGCATCTTCATCCGTAGCATCTTCTGCTATCCCGGGTCCCAGCAAAGACTTGTAGTGCATCGCCAACCACCCCATCAAGTAATGGAAAGGCAATTCTACGCGCTCAAAATCCAAGGTTTTGTTACGAGCAACAACTTTGGATGAGAAGGTTCGAAGACCGTGGTGGATGCTGCACACCATGGCGGGAAGAAGGGCCAGCCTAACTCCGAACACCAGTTTAACGGCAGGAAGAATAAAATGGCGACCGATCCTCTCGATAGAACCTGCTCCTCCCGAGACGATGCAATTCCGTAGCCATATCATTAAAAAGCCAGCCAGAAGCGCCTTCTCTGACATCTGCGTGGTCCCATAGTAAAAGTAGCTAAGAGAGTCAGATTGACTCCCAAATATGTCGCTCCTGGACCGCGACTTCTTGACGCCTGACATCAAATCCTTCACCTCCTCGTGCGTTCTAGGGGTGCGAGGAATAACTTCGCCAGAAGGACCAACCTTGAAAAGCAACTCCCGGTATACTGCAACAAAACCTGGGAATCGTCGGTTCAAGTCCTCAAACTCATCATTCGAAGGGGTGTACACCTCGAAAGGCTTATTTCCCCAGGGGAGTTTAGAGACAGTATACATCTCGTGAAGAGCAAGCCCCAGCTCCCCTACTGGTGAGAAGAATGTCCCCGTTCGCTGGCTATACATCTCCAAGAGCGCCATGAATAGCGGCTTGTTAATAGGGAGCCCGTGACAAGTCCCTCGAACAGCATGATAAAGTCCCACCTCCCGCAAGAGTGTTCCGTAGGTCTGCAGGACCCAAGTGGTCAACTAGACCCACGCAGAAGTAGGGTTTATCCAGTTCGGCAACGCTATCCTACCAACAGGATAGGACTTCTTACGGACAAGCCGATTCAAGAAGGTGTCAGCCTGAGCAAATGAGAAGTTGGGGCCGTATGCATTTATGAAGGAGCCCGGGGCCAGACCCATCATATACCGAGGGACGGGATCCTTACCTGGGTACGCTGATCACATATTCAGATTGTAATGGATGTCGCCCATCAACATCCCCGATTGAGTAGGGGTTAAGTTGCACACCATCCTCCTGTTCAACAGCACCATGTTGAACCACGATAAGGGATAATGGCGTTCCATAAAAGGAATATGGATTGACTCCCCGTCCAAAGAGAAATCCCAGTTCTCAGAAATCTCTAACACTCGAGAGTTCCCTATGATTAGAGCATCTCCAAAGAGGAATAGAGGCTTCAGGAATTTCCCATCTAGCCTTCCAGTGTTCATCATGGAACAAAGGTAATGAAGGGTCTGATTCTCGATGGCGTTCAACCTCTCCAAAGGCTCATCAGCAGGGAACTGATTCAATACATGTTTAATTAGGTCGTCAAGATGCACACCCAAAGCGAATTGATTTGAACCAACCAAAAGTTCCTCTGCAGGATTCACGGGCAGATTCACTAGAAAAAGATAAAAGAAACAAGGTCAGAAGACAAACAAAGAAGACAGAAGTATTACAAAAGATTACTGAAGTCTATGCGGCTAAGGTTGCCACAGCCTCATGCGGCTCATCAGCAGATAGGTCCATGCGGCTCTGCGCGTCATAGCCCCATGCGGCTCTGAATTAACCAAATCCGTACGACTCAAATTCAGAAGGGTTTATAAAACTCATGCGGCTAAGCCCGACTCATATAAACCACTGCGGCTACAAACCATCAAGTTCATGCGGTTCAAAAGTGAGCAACGCTTATGCGGCCCAAGTCGAAAACACACATGCGGCACTGATCGAATATGACAAACTCATGCGGCCATAATGGGCGAAGTGCCTATGCGGCCACACCGATACATCTCGTACATGTGGCTTGTGCATAAAGTATGCAACAGAGCCATGGCAGCAGTTAGGGTTTTTCGGAGTGACCCCCTTACCAGCGATGAGCAGGTGAACATCAAGATGGACAACGCCTACAGCAGCCGACGGAGGAGCGACCACATTCGTCACTGCAGTCGCCGCCGCAGCAACTGCCTTGCCCTTCGCGGCCTTCGATGCAGCAGATCTCTTAGGAGCCATGGTCGATAGATGAAGGAGGACGACGAAGAGCAAAACTGACAACAGGGAATCCAAGCAAAGAAAGGAGATAAAGAAATCCCCAAGAGCTGAAAGACTCCTATTTATAGGCGATCCATGAAGTAGAAAGACGCCTCGGATTACGCGCCGCCTCCAAAAATAAAGGCAAGAACGCTTCGGTCAAAGCAAAAACCGACCCTTGGGATCCTCCCCCAAAAGACGGCGTTAAATCAAATCGAAAGTAATTACTGAAGATTTGCTCACGAGGTCAGGACGCGTGGCAAAGAGCCTATGCGGCCAGAAGGATCTATGCGGCCGAGATGCTAATACGGCCAGGAAGCTCAGGTAAACAGAACATCCTATGCGGCATAAACGGGGCCATGCTTCTTATTCAAAGTGTTTCAATTTTACAAATTGAAAACTTTGAAGGGGGTCCTGTAGAAGCATGGAAAATATTGGAATAAAAGCATAGATAGCCCATGCGGCTCTGGGTAGCAAGCCTATGCGGCTCATAACTGGAGTTGTCCCATGCGGCCCGAGAGAAGACCCTCAGACTCATGCGGTTCGGGAATATATGCGGATTCAGCAGGAACATGCGGCTCAATTGACGCCACGTGTGATCCCCCCACAGCTGGCTACGGGAGTAATGGCCTCATTTAATGCTCTGACACGACTCGACGGCTGCGACGTCTCTGACATAAAGCGTCATAATGGCTCTGCCATAATGACAGACTCCTCGGGGAAAGAAGACAATCTCTGACCCGATCTGTCAGAAATCCTAGATTGCCACGTGGCAAAAGTCTCATGCGGCTCGGGTAGAGAACAGCTTCATGCGGCTCAGCGAGGAATCACTCTAATATGATTAACAGGAATCCGCCATATGCGGTCCACCCATTAGCCCGGTCTATGCGGCTCAATACCATGTTAACCCTTCGGCTCGCAGAGACTACGCATATGCGGCTCACGGAAAGTTCGTCCCCTGCGGCTCGCAGAGACTACGCATATGCGGCTCACGGAAAGTTCGTCCCCTGCGGCTCGATGAGGCATTAACTCATGCGGCTCATGAGGAGTATCTCCCTGCGGTTCAAGTGTTGGCCATCCTATGCGGCCCTGGCAGGACCTTCAATTAAAACACGTAGCATTGAAGATTCAACCGAATCCCAACAAGAATATTTGATACCATTATCATAATTACCGAGATCAGGGCATATCATTTATCATCAAGCCAATAGGACACGTGGCGAGCAATCAAATATTGGCATAATCAATCACGAGGATTTAAAGCAGTCAGCATTAACTGCTCATGAGATTTGGTGCTATCAGCATTAGTGGCCGAGATTCATTATGATCAGGATCAAGGGCTCAGATAGAATGAAGGAAGCGCCGACATTCCAAACAGATAATCATCAGCGAACCCTAATGATCACACCCCACTCTTATAAATAGCCAGCATCATTCCCTTGAAAAAAAGAAGAAAGAAAAAGGAGAGAAAAGAGAGAGAGGTCGGCAACAAAAGAATAAAAAACTAAGAAGAGAGAGATCTACACAGAGAGAGCTCCCCCTTTTTTTTTTCTTGATACTCACAGAGAGAGAGAAGCCAGGAGAGCCACCCGAGGAGAGTAAGAAGAGCCTTTCTTCGTCAACGCCAAGCAGATCTTCTCCGAGCCAAGGCTGCATACTGATCGTCCAAGGAGTAAGGCAGAGCGGCCGTCGCTTTCCCGAGCCTCTATCGTCACCCCCCAGAATCAAAAATAAACAATCGTACTTAGTCTGCTGTACCTAGGTTTTCGTCCCTAGGCTTTCTTTGTACGAGCGAGTTTGTATTGTGAGTCTAAGTTCAGTCCTCCGATAATTGTTCTGTTCTTTTACAATCAATGGCAAACAATATCTATTATTACATTACATTCATGCTTGCATTCATTCATCATTCATTATTCTCTTGCACCACTATATGCACCATACATTACATACTATGGAACCTACATATTCATTACAAGCCATACTTATACATGCTTACATTAGATAGGATACTTACACCTCATACATCATTTATTTAACCATTTACTCATGCTTGTATTCTCTATTTAATTACATAATGTATATACATTAACATGGGTTAAAATCAAATAGAACATTATATTACACACAAGGGTGCACAAAATGCATATGCCGAATAGTAACTCCTACTAATAATCAATATTGTACCATCTCAGCATGAATTAAAATTTAGGATTAAAGTATGTTATAGATCTATGTGTTAGCTTTCCGAAACTTCAAACGAATCACATTTTCGTTTCCGAAAACTTCCGGAATCGCGAAAACACCGAGAACGCGTTTGTCTTTTGTACAGCTGACACTCAAATAAATCTCTAGAAAGTTACAGAAATAATTAGGCCTGTTAATACATGTTTTTGGAAATCTAACTTCAATACACTTCTTTTAAAAAAAACGGAAGATTAAACCGAGCTTTGAGCTAGAAGTTATGACATTTCTAAGTTGGGACTGAAATTAAAAACGTGGATAAAAATCATGACGGATTTAGATAGTTTGAGCCAAAAGAATACACAATATATATCCTAATTATCCACAACAATAATAGCAATAATAATATGAGGAACCACACTCACAAACTTGATTATATAATCATCATGAACCATTTATTACATATATAAATATAGATACACTCTCATTACAATATATATATATATATATAAATCTATATATGTAACATGAACACATCCACAACACAAAGGACACTCCTATGACCTCCAAATGGACACAAAATGGACACAAATGGAGATACAACCATGGGATCATTCCTATGGGTTCAAAATAGACCTATATGCATGAGGAAATGAAAAGGAGAAGGGATTTATACCTTCCGGTAGATCGAATCGAAGAAAAACCTTCCCGGAGTGACACCGACACGTAGAGATTCCAAAAGGACACGAACGAGCTCCGAATCCTTCCAAACTTGGGTAGCTTCCTCCTTGGCTAGAATGGAGAAGGAAAGAAGAAGATTTGGTGGTGAAATAGAAGGATTTGGTGGAGAAATTGTTAGGGATTGCTCTCTAGGAATTTGGAAAAGAACAAGAGAGAGAAAAATATATGGATAATGACAAATGGGAGGCTCAACCCTATCCTTATTGTGGCTGGCCATAAAGGTGGTTTTGTCCTATTAGGAAAAGTCCAAAAGCCCCTACTAACCTATTCTATGAGTATTAGGAAAGGGCTAATTGGTTGGGGCTAAATTAGTCATTCTAAAGTCTCTAATCATACTAACCTTATCCATAATAATTAGTCTAACCTCTAACTAAAATATTTCTATCATGTGGACTAAAATTAATATCATGTGGGCCATGTCTAACTAGTGTGTGGGTCCCACTAGAGTCAAACTACCCCCGGGTCCCCGTTTCAAGTCGGATTGAGCTGAAATTCGAACCCGACTCAAATAATCCCAAAACAATATCATAAATAATAAAATAAATTTCAAAAATATTTCCAAAAATATAAAATGACAAAAATACCCCTGTTCCTGAAAACTGGGGGTGACAAATTTCTCGAAATTAAAACGAAACAATAGTAAAATGTCAAAATCACAAGTCATAATTTTAAATAGTTTAAAAATGATTAAAAATCACCAAAAATCATAATATGAAATAATTATTAATAATAATAATTATAATTACAAAATTTTAAAATTACCCTCATCTGGAAAACTGGATGTTACACCCTGCAAGGTGCTAATAAACAGCTTCGACAGGAACGGATCATCTCTGGACAAGTGCAGAGTTTGTATATTGAAGTATGTTATGTGCTGACGAGGAGAAGTCTAACCGTCGAATGAGTTCAGTGTCAGCGGCTTGTAGTTCGGAGGGCAAGTTGCGTTCTCCTACTCAGGAGGATACGGTTGAGATATTCCCATCTTTTGCAGCTCGTCTTTGTGTGAGATGGTATCGAGGCGAGTGACCAGGGAATCAATTGCATCCTTTTGATTAAGCAGGTGTTAGGAAACGGCTGCGGAACGGTTGTCAGGCGTTGTTGGCGAAGGGCCACCTCCAATATTTACAAGATTTAGCGGAGGCACAACGGAATGATACTCCTTTTGTAGGGAATGAGGATTGTTGCTGTGAGCCGGACTAGCGTGGGCTGAGATGTTTTGTTGAGGTGGAGGAACAGCCCCATCATCTTGAACCGCCATGATACTGGTAAGCATATCAGTGATCTTAGCGAATGCTATTTCGAGACCCTCTAGCCGTTTACTAGTCTGTTCACTGGCTTCTTCAGGTCTTCCTCCGTCCGTCATGTAAGTAAATATCATGCGAGGATGAACAGAGGAAGCATTGCAACTGGTGCTGATACTGTCTGTCTCCGAGTGGACAAGTCCTTCATCTTCAGGTAGAGGAGGTAGATAGTCGCCATCGGATTTGGAGGGATCATCATCCTCTGGAAGGCTACCCCCAGTGTAGGGGTCATCTACTTCGGATGAGTAGAGGACGAACCTTTATCAACTTTTCTCTTCTTTTTGGAAGAAAAAGGAATTTTAGGAGCCATAAGAAATTGAAAAGGATGGAAAGAGTATAAATATACCAAAATTTATGGTAGACAGTGGAAGAGAACTTCGAGAGAGCTCCTATTCCATGTTTTGAAAGCTTGAAAAGCTTAGAGGAAGGAGAAATAGGAAGTTAGGGTTTGGATTTTTGGTAGAGTTTTAGGGAGGCTTGGTGAAGAAGATGATGATATGAGGGTTTAAATAAAGAGGAAACCCGACTACCCAGCTTCTGTTTTAATTCACCCAGACCAAGTTCGGTCCGAGTTCGATCCCTGGGTAATCAGGACAGACGTTGGAAAGTGTGTGATAGAGTTTTAACATAAATGCGAATTTAATTAGGACTAATGTTAATACTTTCTGTCATTATTGCGGTATGAATGGACACATTTCTAATTATTGTCAGATTAGAAAGCTAGTTGATATGACTTCTGCAAATGGATTCCCAAAGCTTACAAATGTGGATCCAAGTACTGGATACCAAAGTCTTCACCTAATATTTCAGATGGAGCTACTTATGCTTAACCATAGAACCATGGAGCATGTTGGTAATTGCAAAGCTACTACGGTCATCTTTCATGCAATTGCACCAACATATGTATGGTCACTAGAACCACTTTGTTGACATGCTTCCTAAATAGTTTTTAATATCTAGCATGTCCTTATTGATGTCTTGCTATTGGCTCTCATTGATAACTTAAATGATAAGTTCACACTATATATTTTTTTACTCATTTTATTAGTGCGATAATTTATCTATGTATGCTCTTTAATCTTAGTCTTTATCTATGAATATGCATACCACTCTAGTCCATAGAGCTTAAGTTTCTGAGTTCATGTGTTTTTGACTCCGTCTTTAATATATTTATAATTCTTACCAATTTGTCTTTCACATGTAATATTTACTTTAATCGGTATTTTGTGAGTATATGTGTTCAGCACAAGTCTCCTTCTACTTGAAAAGTATATACATATATTTTTATGTTAATCTTGTGCTTGCATAATATATTCACTATTGATTCTCATATTTTATTTTGATTAACTTCTTATGAATAAATTACACCTTTGCTAATAAAGCATATTTATACATGTTTTTGATCCTATGATAAATTTTTAATGCTTATTAAGGATACATGAACACTTCATTGTCATTCATATATTGCTCATATATTTCTTATATTGATATATATATATATATATATATATATATATATATATATATATATATATATATATATATATATATATATATATATATATATATATATATATATATATATTATTTTTATATATATATATATATATCTTTGTATAAATAGCTTTATGGGGGCATGTGAGTTCAACTAAAGTTCTATATTATTATGCAAAGTATTTAATTATACTTGTTATCTTCAAACTTGTGCTTACCTCACACTTCAGCTATTGATTACTTTGTGTAAATTTGTGTTCTTCTCTTATTAGCTTCTTTCTCAAAGCCTCTGTTAAATGATATTTTTTTTTTGGTTTTTTGGGTTGACATTTTGGATACATGTCTCTTATTTAAGTTATATTTAAATTATGTCGTATGTGCCATATATATATATATATATATATATATATATATATATATATATATATATATATATATATTAGTAGTCTCTTAACTTTCGATATTTATTTATTTTATACCTTTAAGTTGGGACTTTAAGAAGAAATATTTTATTGATTTCTTGCTCATGATTATTTGTGAGTGTTCTTTTAAGCAGCACAAGATTGTTTTGCTTTATTTTTATTTTCTTAAAATTTTCTAATTTATTAGTGCACATATTTAGTATATATCTTTTATATATTTATCTCTATAAGTGCACTATGAAAATGTTTTTGAAAATATTCTTAGCAATCTTGATGATCATTCTTTGCTCATTCTTTCAGGTATTTACTTCTCTTATATTTAGGGATTCTGGATATCGATGTTGTTTGATGATACTACATATTTTTTTTTAAAAATCTAAGTTCTTAAAAGTATAGATCATTTTGGGCACAAGCCGAAAGGGTCCTTCTGTCATACATGTGTAAATAGCCTGAAGCGACACGGTGTACTAGTCTTCGGACAACCGTTAGCTGGGAACCAGCCCCTACTATCATGATCCGCACCCGTTGTGAGGGTACGAGTACGTAACAGCACCCAGCCTACGTCGCAGTGTTTACGGTAGAACGTTGTTCTAGGTCACTATCTAACCAACAAGTTACGCAATTATATAATGTACTTGTCAATATCTCAACTCCGAACGGAGGACAAGTATAGATATAATAGAATCTCAATCACAGTCTAAGCACGATATGATATTACAGAAGTTTATAACTAAGACTAAATACAACAATAAAACCAACTACTAAATTAATATAATCTTCAACAATCTCAAAACAACATATCTCAACTTATTTACAACTCAAGTTCTAAAACATGAAATCTAAACCAAGTCAACTAGCTAATCTCCCGATCACTCCTGAGTGTCGGGGCCAAAGGTAGCTAAGCCATATCCTGGTCCATAGTAAGTAGGGCAAGTGTCCTCGGGACAAGCATCTATAATATTTTCAACAGGTCCAGTCAGGACAGAAACGAGTAAAACTCATCAAGAAATCCCAAGTAAATGACAGAGAACTATAAACAGTTATAGACAGTTATATTGATGAACATGGCAGTTTTATACAGGTAGTAATGTAGAGAAACAGTTAAGGTACAAGAAAAGTAAATTAACTAAACAAGAAGAGAAACATTACAATGAAGACTGTAAAATATATTCTAGCTGAGCTAGAGTAATATGATATAAGTCCAGACTGTATAATATGAGTCAAGTGTAATCCCAGTGTGAGTCCAGACAATGTAAATCTAATACCAGATGATTCCAGTACAAGATGAGTCCAGTATAAGGTGAGTCCAGTCAGTGATCAAAGGTTCAAGGGTGACTCCAGACTATACTCTAACAATGTGTTTTAAAATATCGGGATCGACATGTGAATGGCTGTAGGTATACGGCACACCGCACACTCGACTAAGTGTAGGATGGCTATCATTCCAGTATATTTTTAAGGGAGTAGTTTCAGTATTTGGGAATGTACACATGTCTACTCCAATATTTTTCCACCCAATAAGTACGAGTGAATCTATAATCCGACACGAAAATAAGTACAAGTCCAGCCATAACATGAATGATACCAGTAAGTGATTCTAGGGTGATTCCAGTAGGTGATTCCAGAAATAGAGGCCAGACATAAATAAATGAGTGTCGCATGAAATGGATCTAGCAATATCAAATTGTGTTTGTAACAGAGAATCAAATAGAACTAACTACAACTGAAGTACAGTAATCGACAAGTAAATGAGAGAACTATCAGAGAATGTACTCGCCTAGTATCCTTAATATCTGAAGAGAATATACTGTTCGAGGAGTGGTGTCTGTCTCCTATAGAACAGTACAAGTCACTATATGTCTAAAATAGTGAAATAGACTGCTATAATGCATCTACATGATGTTTGGGGTCAATCTTGGCTAAATTCAATCTTTGGTCAACTCTAGTCAACTACACTAGTCAAACTAGGTCAACTAGGTCAAGCTTAACCCGAACAAGTCTTACTAATCCTAGCCAGCCCATTCTAGAAAGCACACATCAAAACTAGGCTATACAAGCCAACAACACACATTCACTAGGCATTCATGCCATACACATAGGCTATGTACTATATATATAGCCTATAGGCCATGAGGGCTATATCACACATTCTCACATAATACAAATATATACTAATTTAATATAAATTATCATACACATATATATGTTTATACCACATTATTATATCAAGCATATAGAATATACTTATATATATATACATCTAGTAAGATAGAGAGGGAGATATATGGCATGTGTGTATGTGTGATACAATTAATATGTGTGTGTGACTCATATATAGAAAATAGTGTGTGTGTATTTGGGGATGAACTGCTATGTGTCAGGGTGTGTTTGAGACAATGTGTGTGTTCAGGTTATAGATAGTGCAATGTGTGTGTAGGACAATGTGTGTTCAGGTTTTAGATAGTGCAATGTGTGTGTGGGATATGTTACAATGTGTGTTCTCTGGATAATCATAACAATGTATGTAATCTCAGATTTAGGTAAGGGTAGGTTAGTGAAAACTGAAATAATTGCAAATGTGTCAATGTGACAGTTAATAAGTGATGTGTGTCATTTAGTGTCATGACAGTGATGTGTATAAACTAACAGGGTGAAGTGTCTCAGGAATTCCAAGTGTCACGACCCGCACCCACCGTGAGGGTACGAGTACGTAACAACGCCCAACCTACGCCGCAGTGTCGGCGGTAGAACGCTGTTCTAGGTCATGAACTAAAACTAGCATAATATGAATACTCTCCATAAGGAGGCTAACGCAGAGGTAAAACTCAATCACAATCTAAGGTAGAATGATAAAGATAGATAAACATGAAATCTAAAAGAGATACAGGAGATAGAAGTCTAAGTGTCTAAGATACATAATCCCAGAAATACATCTCAAAACTCAAATACAGTAATCCACAAGTAAATACAACTCCAGACAAAATGAAATAACTATCTAAACAACCTCTACTGTGTCTCCTCTAGGCTAGCAGGCAATCCCAGGCTATCTGTAAAATTTATCAACAGGTCCAGTCAGGACAGGAGCGAGCACAATACATCTCACGCAGATCATAACAGGTTAGAAAATATAAACATGCAAGAGAGTACGATACATGAAACTGAAAGAAAGTACATAATGTAAACAGAGAGAGAACTGTAATAGAAATATCTACTATAAGTAGAGAGCTACCAGTGACTAGTGATTTAGAGTACAAAGTCGACATGTGAATGGCTGGATTTGCACATGACTATACTAAAGAGGCGCACATGGCTATACTACTTTAGAATTGTTCACATGGCTATTTATACTCCCCCATACCCCAATCAATACACAAGGATCCAAACAAGTTATGTTACGTACATAATTTTTACATGAAGCCCATAAATGGGTGCACATGAAGTATACATGAGAGCTCATACATGAGTGCACATGAAGTTCATATGGGGGGCCCAAAATGGGTACACATAATTCACATGAAGGCTCATAAATGAGTGCACATGCAATATAGGTTATACATGAGATACATGGGAAACATGTCCGATTCATGAGAGCACATGAGAGTACACGAGCATGCATGAACGAGCATGAAGCACATGAGAAACATGAATAACATGAGAGCGAGGAATACATGATGTACACGAAACACATGACATAATGTATCCGATGCTCCCGAGGGGGATAACATCTCAATGTAGGGATCCATATAGTACCAATCCATGATAATATCGTGTCAGCATCAATAAGGTAAACTAGAGCAGGAATATAATTCTAAGCAAGTTATGAAATGATCAGAGAATGTACTCGCCTGATATCTGAATGTCCAAGGTAAAGATACTGTCCGAGGAGAGGTGTCTGGCTCCTAATTAGAACAGCACAAGTCACAACATGTCCAGAAGGGTAATATAAAGTACTACAATGCATTCTACATGAATCTAGGTCAAACTAGGCCAAAGTCAACCCTTGGTCAACTCTGGTCAACTGCACTAGTCAAACTAGGTCATGTCCTAACCCAGCAAGTCTTACTAGGCCTAACCAAGACTATCATAGCAAGCACACATCAATACAAGGCTATACAAGCCAACATACACCCAACTCTATATAGCATACAATTATTCAATACTCAAATAGGTAAGAATTCACATTAGATATACACTAGGTAATCTATTACTTTAAGCTATATATGTCTACACATATATACACATGCATATATTGATATTCAATATTAGGTCTATAATCATGGCATTTCAAATGGTTATATAAACTTATATATTACAACACAATATGCTAACATATATATAATATACATACATAGCTAAGTTAACTATATTCATAAATACTTATTTAAGAGGCTATGTGTGTGTATGTGAACATGGCAAAGGGGCAAGTGAGGGTTAAATGGGCATACATAGTGTATACATATCAAAGAGTGTCAAAGTGTAAGTGAACAAAGTGTCAAGTGTGATAGTATCTACATAGTGTAAGGGGTACATGAGGTAATATAGGATTTGTGTTAACATAGAACATTACATCTCATTAACTTGTATATTGCATACATTACATCTATTATTACATTACATTCATGCTTGCATTCATTCATCATTCATTTATTCTCTTGTACTACTATATGCACCATACATTACAAACTATGGAACCTACATATTCATTACAAGCCATACTTATACATGCTTACATTAGATAGGATACTTATACCTCATACATCATTTATTTAACCATTTACTCATGCTTGTATTCTCTATTTAATTACATAATGTATATACATTAATATGGGTTAAAATCAAATAGAACATTATATTACACACAAGGGTGCACAAAATGTATATGCCGAATAGTAACTCCTACTAATAATTAATACTGTACCATCTCAGCATGAATTAAAATCTAGGATTAAAGTATATATAGATCTATGTGTTAGCTTTAAAAAACTTCAAACGGATCGCGTTTTCGTTTTCGGAAACTCCCGGAATCGCGAAAATACCGAGAACGCGTTTGTCTTTCGTACAGCTGATACTCAAATAATTCTCCAGAAAGTTACAAAAATAATTAGGCCTATTAATATATGTTTTTGGAAATTTAACTTCAATACGCTTCTTTTAAAAAAAACAGAAGATTAAACCGAGCTTTGAGCTAGAAGTTATGACATTTCTAAGTTAGGGCTGAAATTAAAAACGTGGATAAAAATCATGACGGATTTGGGTAGTTTGAGACAAAAGAACACAAGTATATAACATAGTATATCAAGAACTCACTCTCTACACTAATATATATATATATGAGACACTATAGAACACATCTCCAATACAAAAATATGAGATTAAACATGTAATAATTCATTCATACATAACAACAACACATAGTGTGTCCAAATTTTGGATTTTCCCACATGGACACAACCACAACACAAAGGACACTCCTATGACCTCCAAATGGACACAAAATGGACACAAATGAAGATACAACCATGGGGGTCATTCCTATGGGTTCAAAATAGACCTATATGCATGAGGAAATAAAAAGGAGAAGGGATTTATACCTCCCGGTAGATCGAATCGAAGAAAAGCCTTCCCGGAGCGACACCGACACGTAGAGAATCCAAAAGGACACGAACGAGCTCCGAATCCTCCCAAACTTGGGTAGCTTCCTTCTTGGCTAGAATGGAGAAGGAAAGAAGAAGATTTGGTGGTAAAATGGAATAATTTGGTGGAAAAATTGCTAGAAATTGCTCTCTAGGAATTTGGGGAAGAACAAGAGAGAGAAAAATAGATGGATAATGACAAATGGGAGGCTCAACCCTATCCTTATTGTGGCTGGCCATAAAGGTGGTTTTGTCCTATTAGGAAAAGTCCAAAAGCCTATTTTCTAGTCTATTTACTAATACATTGGTAAGGGGTTAAATCGGGGGTAGTTTGGTCAATCCTAAAATACTAATCCATATTAATACTAACCAAAATAATTAGTCTAGTCACTAACTAAAATTAATATCATGTGGACTAAAATTTATATCATGTGGGCTATGCCTAACTAGTGTGTGGGTCCCACTAGAGTCAAACTACCCCCGGGTCCCCGTTTCAAGTCGGACTGAGTTAAAATTCGAACCCGACTCAAATAACCCCAAAACAATATCATAAATAATAAAATAAATTTCAACCCCAAAATAATATCATAAATAATAAAATAAATTTTAAAAATATTCAAAAATATAAAATAACAAAAATACCCCTGTTTCTGAAAACTAGGGGTGACAAATCTATCCACCTTAAAAAAATTTCGTCCTCGAAATTAAAACAAAGCAATCACAGGAAACACATGCAGAAAACAATCTCATTCAAATACTTTTAAAAAAAAAACAGCAATAAAAAAAATCTCTTTGAGGCACATCAAACATTTGTAAATAAAAACTGATACGTGTCCGATACGGACACAAAACCATTACAAAATTACACCTATCAAAGGTCAAAATCAACAATCACCAACGCAATAAATATCAAAATAATTCAAAGAGGTCAAATGCAAAATATCCTTAAGCCAGAAATGGCATTAAAATATCCTAATCCCATGGTTAGGCTCTAGGTCAAACAGTCTCTAGGATTTCACTAGCAAAACATCAAAATCACAAGTCATGATTTTAAATAGTTTTAAAATGATTTAAAAATTACCAAAAATCATATCATGATTTAAATGTCAAATCAATAAATGATTAAAATTACAAAATTTTAAAATTACCCTTATTTTAGAGAACTGGGTGTTACAAGTCTACCCACCTTAGAAAAATTTTGTTCTCGAAATTAAAATGTTCATACTCCTTCTAGGTCAAACCCCCCACAATCAAAGTCTCAGAACTTAAACAATCATACGATTTAAAAGGATGACATACAGGGTCATGGCATACGGTGGTAGTGAAAGTCTCATCTAGGTATACTAGTCATGCTAAACCAAAACAGTCATAGGATATCAAAACACACAAGCAATCTAGGGTGCTAAACTAGAAAAGATACAGAAATAGCAATCGTCAAGACTGTAAGGCAGTCTACCATCCTATATGAAAACTGGTACTTATCAAAATAAAATAAAGTTAACTACCATTTATCTAATAAGGGGTACTATTCAAGAAAATCAAAATCAAAATTTAAAGAATGAAAGCCAATTGCATGGAAATCCAATCACAATATATTTATATATATAGCGTTAGAGAGGGAAAAGCTAGCATTATGTACAAGTTATGTAGTTCGTGTGTGTATGGGTGTATGTGGACATGTTCATATGGTTAGATAATAGGCGTGTGTGTATGTGAAATATACATGAAAGTGCATAGAAGGATTTGGGGTTTCAAACAATAACTATCAAGTTATACTAATTATGGCATATTGGGTAAACAATCTACAATACACAACTCATTTGCTCATAACATGCATGGCTAACCATGTATATATATATAAAGAGGTAGAGATTTAGTTATGTATGTATATACATTATTGTTATTGCCGGGAACGCCGGGGCACGCTTTTCAATAGAAAATACAGAAACTGAAACAGTTGTAAAGACAACGTTTCAAATGCAATTCCTTAAAGAAGGTTTTGTAACAGAGATCCAGAAGGATTCTGCAAATTACGAGATCTAAAAAGATATCGTAATTCACGAATAATCTAAAGAGATTTTCGTGATCGTAGCAAACTGGCAGTAGTGCCTTCTAAAAAGAAGATACTGACAGAACTGCTAAAGGCAACAGAAGGGTGACAGGCGAGAAATGGAATTGCTGGGGTGAATGATCACCGTTGCTCAAAGCTTTATTCGCCCTCTGCGAACAGCTTCCAGGAACCAGCAAGGTTGACGAAAAACCTTGGAACACTCCTGCTCTTCTGACTCCTCGGAAGACGGCGAACTCCTCTGGCAATGGCTCTACTCTTCTCTCTCTGTTTCTGAAGTAACAGAACCCACGCGTACTAAAAAGTACTAGTGTTTGTGTTAAAAAACATGCTCACTACTCTGTTGTGTTAAAGAATACTTAGAGTTTTCTTCCTAGAATTCTGATTTCTCCAACACTGAGAGAGAGGAGAGAACCTGCATATATAGCCCACGGGGAGGTTGCCAAGCAGTTGCCTGAACTTCAGGGTAGTGGCTGAATCACTCCTAAACGTGCAGCAACTGCTGCAACTGTTCCCGCTCTAATATGCAGCCAGCCATACGCACATACGCACTCTACGCAGACTGCGTACGCTGCGCACACTGCGCACTCTACGCACGCTGCGTACGCTGCGCACACTGCGCGTACTGGGCGTACTGGGCGTACTGGGCTGCGTACTGGGCTGCGTAACTGGGCCAGCATAACTGGGCTCGCGTAACGGGCTGCGCAACGTGGTCGCACAAGTGGCTCGTGCAACGAGCGCAACTTAAGCGCACTATGCGCCTAGCGACGACGCTGACGTGCTAAGTGCAAAGTGCGTCAACAAAATGCCACATTACGCCTCATGAGCCCTTGAGCCCGAGTCCGAGCCCGAGCCCGAGTCCGAGCCCGAGCCCGAGTCCGAGTCCGAGTCCGAGTCCGAGTCGCTAAGCTCCTACGGAGCTTAGCTCCTACGGAGCTTAGCTCCATGGAAATAAATTTCCAAGAGCAAAAAGCTTACAGCTTCTTAATTGTTGATTAAGCCTTTATACCATTAATAATTAATCCCATATGGCACACACCCATGTGCACTACATGTGCATCTCCATAAAGAGCAAAGACTCATATATATGGAGATACACATTCCTTTCTAGCCGATGTGGGACTAAAAACCAAAACAAAAGGCTAAAAACCCAACAATCCCCCACATATCTCTATATATATGAGTTCGAGTGTTCTCTACAGTAACTGTCCATTATGCTTTTGGGATAGATGCCACTTAAGACTTGAATCTTCCCACGTGAGTCAAAAATCAAACTATAATACAAGAATGGGCTAAGCCTTGAATTCTGCATCATAGCTGAAATTCTTTCCACTCACATAATGTAGTTACATGTGCTTCTGGCTACACATTAAAGGCCCTGTGCCAGCCTGGTTTCAGTGTATAATATTGGGCGTCTACAAGTTTACCCTCAAGAGACGGCCTGATATCTCTTTGTCCATACACTATAGGTGAGTTCTTTATTAAAGAGACATGTCATGAAGCGTCCAACGCTTTCTTTGCGGTACTACGCCGCTATGACATGGCCTTAAGCCGAGGACCTTACCCCGAATCACCGGGAACCTCATCGTAGTGTCATACTACCCGTAGCATGAGGTCTAGCCCCTTTGTAGTGCCAAACTACCCAGCATGAAGCCTTACGCTTCTGTGCGGTGTTACGCCGCTATGACATGGCTTGCAAGGCCGAGGCTTTATCCCTAGCCGGGTTTACCTCATTGTGGTGTCGTGCCACCCGTAACATGAGGAACACCTCCTCTTTGTAGTGCTGACTACATCCCTCTTTAATTTAATATACAGCATTAGGCCAACTGCCTATTTGCGGGGCTACGCCGCCGTGACTTGGCTAACATAGCCGAGGCTTTACCTCCTTCGAGAACCTCATGGTGGAGTCACCGCCACACATAACATGGAGTCACACTCCTTGTAGTGCTGTGCTACCATGCTTCCTGTAAAGCATACCAGGCAATCACTCTGCCTGAGAACTCATTAAGGCAATTAAGCCAACCTTCCCACAGGAACCGTTTCCGTAGAAAACAATAGTAGACAACAGTGGTTATAGGTCCGTAACCTCTCCATGCCCAATAGAACATGTACCCACCGTTCCTGATATTCTTCCGATTAGTGGTCCTCCCTTGAACCAAAAGCTAGATGCCTAGTAGATAAATCTTTGAACTAATAGCATAAAACTTTTGGTAGGAATACAATAATACAATATCAGAATGCCTTCAAGCCCATTTTACAAGCTGTGTCATCGACCAGCGGGCGCTTGAGGCCCTTGGTGAACGGATCCGCCAGGTTCTCCTGACTCCGAACATCAATTACTGCAATAACACCTCTCTTGATAAGATCGTGTACTGCCCTGTGCTTCAACCGTATAGTCCTCTTCTTCCGGTTGAAAATGTCATTTGATGCCACCGCCGCAGTTGCCTGGTTGTCGCAGTATATCGGTATCACCGGTATTTGCGTCCCAACCACTGGAAGATCATACATGAGCTCCCGAAGCCATTCTGCTTCCTCGGCTGCGGTATCAAGTACGAAGAACTCAGATTCCATGGATGACCGCGAGAGCATAGTCTGCTTCTTCGACTTCCAGGATATAGCAGCTCCACCCATTGTGAAAATGTATCCACCTGTGGACCTCTCACTCTCCACCTCTGAGCACCAACTGGCATCACTGAAGCCTTCCACTACCGACGGATCTTCGCTGTAGTACAGTACATATGTCTGAGTCTTCTTGAGATATCTCATAACCCGTTCCACAGCTTTCCAGTGTTCAACACTTGGATTGCTCGTAAAACGACTCAGCATTCCTACGGCAAAAGCTATGTCAGGCCTTGTGGCAGTAGTAGCATACATTAAACTCCCGATTACGCTTGCATACTCCAGCTGCCTGACGCTTTCCCCTGAATTTGGCTTCAGCTTCAGATCACACCTGTACGGCGTATCGATCCCTGGAAGATCCCGATACCCATAACTAGTGATCATTTTCTCAATATAATGAGACTGTGACAGCGCTAGTCCAGTGTCTGTCCGGATGATCTTGATCCCTAAGATCACATCAGCTTCCCCCAAGTCTTTCATACTGAACTTGCTTGAGATGAATTTCTTTGTCTCCGTGACACATCTAATATCCGTACCTAGGATAAGCATGTCGTCCATGTACAGATAAACGATCACACCTCTTCCATCAGCGAACTTCGTGTAAACACACTTGTCCGTATCGCTGACCATGTAGCCATTTGACCTTATAACTTTGTTAAATTTCTTATGCCACATCTTGGGAGCCTGTTTAAGACCGTACAAGGATTTCACCAACTTACAGACTTTGTCTTCAAGACCCCTGATGACAAATCCCTCTGGCTGTTGCATATAAATCTCTTCGGTCAGCTCGCCATTTAGGAAAGCCGTATTCACATCCATCTGATGTATCACCATCTTATGTATTACTGCGAGAGCAATCAACATTCTGATGGTGGTCATCCGGGCTACTGGAGCATACGTGTCAAAATAGTCAATCCCCTGCTTCTGAGAAAACCCCTTGGCTACCAACCTAGCCTTGAACTTGTCAATAGTTCCATCTGCTTTCATCTTCTTCTTGAAGATCCATTTGCATCCGATGGGTTTCGCTCCTTCAGAAAGATCAACCAACACCCAAGTGTTATTTGAGGTGATGGAATCAATCTCATTGTCAATCGCCTCCTTCCAGAAAACTGCGTCTCTGGTCTTCATCGCCTCATCATAGGTAAGCAGATCTGCTTTCACATGATAGGTGACAAAGTCACTTCCGAAGTCCTTCGGCCTCTTCACACGCTTAGCTGACGGCTCAGCTTGTTCTGGTTCAACCATTGTATCAACAACAACATCTTCTTGGACCACATCTTCATTGAAGACACTACCAAAATACATGGATTTACCGACGGCCTTATCCGTCGGTATTCCGTCGCCAAAAATAAATACCGACGGATTACCGACGGATATTTTGGTAAAACAGCCGTCGGGAATAACCTCGTCGCTAAAACATATCCGTCGCTACTTCCGTCGCTCAGCGACGACTTAGCGACGGAATACCGCCGGCTCATTTAAATATATATAGCGACGGATTACCGACTAGCTTTCGTCAAAACATGTATCAGGATATAGGTTTAGCGACGGAATACTCCGTCGCTAAAGAGTCGGCAAAACCGTATCAGTGATTTTCTGATACACAATATCCGTCGCTAATCCGTCGTAGATTTGTCGGTAAAAGCGTATTAGCGACAAAACATCCGTCGCTAACAGCAAAATTTATGGACATCAAACAGAACTAGGTCGACGGACATTCCGTCGCTAAACCGTCGCTCAATGTAAAATCCTACAGATAGCGACGGATATTACGTCGCCAATCCGTCGCTTTATTGAAATGCTCCAGGTAGCGACGGTTTTTTTCGTCGCCACTTCGTCGCTAAACTCAGTTTTTCCAGATAGCGACGGACTATCCGTCGCTCAGTAGTCGCCAGTCCGTCGCTAACTTCTAATTTTTGAAAAAAAATACTGCAAACAGACTCTTTCCTGTTTGTACAACACATCCAACACAATATCAAACATGCAAAATATCCATATACAACACCATATATCCATATCCAACACGAATATCCAACGTATCCAATATCCAACACCATATATCCATATGCAAAATATCCATATCCGACACCAATATCCAACGTATCCAATATCCAACAAAATATTACCAACACAATATATCCAATATCCAACATTAAATTATCCAAACATAAAAAAAATATCCGAACATACAATGTATCCAAATATCTACAAAAATTTCGGCAGCACCTCCTTTGAATATCAGATCATCGCTTATAACCCAGCGTAGGTATATATCCAAAAATCACATAGACGAAATATGCACATACGAATTTAATGCACACCAATTATCCAAGAAAAGACATCAATTATACTGAAGAGTAACCTAATATCCGTCGTTATACTGAAAATTTATCTTCAAGTGTGAGAACGGATGGCTCAGAATACACAACCCAAAATTCATTCTAGCATACATTAGTGTGAATCATCTATGTTCTGTACATATGGTGTAGTATATGATCTTATCGTATATAGTATTTGAAGAACGTAACAGAATCAAGATGAACTCACATAATGTAATACTAAGACATCATCTACTACTATATAAGATATAGTGATAGGTTGTCGTATCATCATTGCCGAGGGATGAGGGTCGGAGGACAGTCAACTTATCTACGGCTACATAGTTTCTGCCTCGCCAGTCGAATGGCTGCAGGGACTATATATGTCCTGATCATCATATCGTACCGTAGATTAATGCAAATGGAGCTGGAAACAAAATACAGAAACCAAAAAACAAAATACAGAATCCAATCCCTGGGTTCGTCGAAAATACAAAACACAGAATCCAATCCCTGTATTTTAAGTGTGAGAACGGATGGCTCAGAAGACAACCAAACCGGAGAGGATACTCCAAGAGATACATCTGAGTAGGACGTATACTCTGAGAGATCACCCTTACAGAAATGATATCAGTAGTGGTATCGAATATTGGAGAAGATATTATCACAGTATACGTCCTCTCCTCCACGATGGCTCTAGACCCATCTGCTCGTCCCTGCTTCCATTCTTCTTGTTTGACTCTCTCAGCCACACATGATATCCAGCTCAAGTATAGAGTAGGCGGAAAAGAAGGGGACAGGAATAGGAGGGGGAAGCAGCACACCGGCGGTATGACCCGGAGGAAGTACAAAGGTTTTCTTCAACATACGTAGGAGAACTATAAGGATATATATAAACACAACATATCACCTTGTCAAAGACCCTAAATGTGACAACCATGTTACCGCGGTGTCGGACGACTAACATGTCATAATTTTATAAGCCGTGTGTTTTGACATAATCCTCCCAACCGGATTTCAGTTCTATGTAATAATGCGAGATTACGACACAGGAGGAAAGAGTTGGGATGATTATGTCAAAACACACGGCTTAGAAAATTATGACATGTTAGTCTTCCGACACCGCGGTAACATGGTTGTCACATTAAGGGTCTTTGACAAGATGACATATTGTGAAAAGATATCCTTATAGTTCTCCTACGTATGTTGAAGAAAACCTCTGTACTTCCTCCGAGTTATACAGCCAGTGTGCTGCTTCCCCCTCCTATTCCTGTCCCCTTCTTTTCCGCCTACTCTACACTTGAACTGGATATCATGTGTGACTGAGAGAGTCAAATAAGAAGAATGGAAGCAGGGACGAGCAGATGGGTCTAGAGCCATCGTGGAGGAGAGGACGTATACTATGATAATATCTTCTCCAACATTCGATACCACTACTGATATCATTTCTGTAAGGATGATCTCTCAGAGTATACGTCCTACCCAGATGGATCTCTCGGAGTATCCTCTCCGGTTGGTTGTCGTATCATCATTGCCGAGGGATGAGGGTCGGAGGACAGTCAACTTATCTACGGCTACATAGTTTCTGCCTCGCCAGTCGAATGGCTGCAGGGACTAAACATAATCAGTTCTATTTCACATGCTTAATTGTCAAGTATGGGAACGAATAGCTCAGAACACAACCCAAAATTCATTCTACATGAACTCACATAATGTTTACAGTCTTGGTCTCAACTGTCTTCGATTCTATGATCCCATGTCTTAGGTTAAATAAATCACTAACCTCATCACGGTGGGTCTTGGTGTAGCACTCAAATGTGGGGCACCCGTAAATTTGCCGAGTTTTTAAATCATCGACATTGAGTTTTAAACCCTCACGTAGCCTTTCTGCTTCACTTCTAGGGTCGAGCAGCATCTTCTTGCAAGCTTCGGTCTCCAGATACTTAGTGTCAAGATTCTGGACGCTTTCGTAGAGCATGTCAACGCATCCTAGCGCCAATTTACTCGACAGGAAATTGACGCTAGGATGCGTTGACATGCTCTACGAAAGCGTCCAGAATCTTGACACTAAGTATCTGGAGACCGAAGCTTGCAAGAAGATGCTGCTCGACCCTAGAAGTGAAGCAGAAAGGCTACGTGAGGGTTTAAAACTCAAAGTCGATGATTTAAAACCTCGACGAATTTACGGATGCCCCACATTTGAGTGCTACACCAAGGCTCACCGTCTGTATAGTTCGGTTATTGGCGCTCGATGTCCCTGTGGTAAGGCAATGGATGAGGATATTGCGTGTGAGGGGGTTGCAGATGGAGGCAACAAGGATGGCATGTTTGTGAAAGGAGGAAAAGGATACATAATCACAGACGATTTGCATGTAAGGCCATTCTATTCCATGGAGTCTGCGTTGTCTATTTTTCGAAAGCATGGGATCATAGAATCGAAGACAGTTGAGACCAAGACTGTAAACATTGGCCGCGATGAGGTTAGTGATTTATGTAACCAAATGTAGTAATCTTGTAATTTAAAGTTGGAAGAACATGCAAGTAGCCTTATATATAGTTGCTGCCTCCCCAGTCGAATGACTTAATTGCCAAGTATCGGAACGAATGGCTCAGAACACAACCAAAGATTCATTCTAGCATACATTAGTGAGTTCATCTTGATTCTGTTACGTCCTTCAGATACTATATACGATAAGAACATAGATGATTCACACTAATGTATGCTAGAATAAATCTTGGCTTGTGTTCTGAGCCATCCGTTCTGATCAAGCATCTTCCTTCTCCTCTCCTCCACCATGGCTCTGAACCAATCTGCTCCTCCCTACTTCCCTTCTTCTTATTTAACTCTCTCAGCCACATATGACATCCAGCTCAAGTATAGAGTCGGGAGAGAAGAAGTGGACAGAAAGATGAGGGGGAAGCAGCACAGCCGGCGGCATGACCCGGAGGAAGTACATAGGTTTTCTTCAACAGCCGTAGGAGGACTATTTCTCCTACGGCTGTTGAAGAAAACCTCTGTACTTCCTTCGGGTCATGCTGCAGGCTGTGCTGCTTCCCCCTCATCTTCCTGCCCACTTCTTCTCCCCCGACTCTACACTTGAGCTGAATGTCATATGTGGCTGAGAGAGTCAAATAAGAAGAAGGGAAGTAGGGAGGAGCAGATTGGTTCAGAGCCATGGTGGAGGAGAGGAGAAGGAAGATGCTTGATCAGAACGGATGGCTCAGAACACAAGTCAAGATTCATTCTAGCATACATTAGTGTGAATCATCTATGTTCTTATCGTATATAGTATCTGAAGGACGTAACAGAATCAAGATGAACTCACTAATGTAATACTAAGACATCATCGACTACTATATAAGATATAGTGATAGGTTGTCGTATCATCATTGCCGAGGGATGAGGGTCGGAGGACAGGCAACTTTATCTACGGCTACATAGTTTCTGCCTCGCCAGTCGAATGGCTGCAGGAACTAATGCAAATGGAGCTGAAAAAATATGCATAAACCAAACCAATATATAATGCGTGGCTGAGAGAGTCAAATAAGAAGAATGGAAGCAGGGACGAGCAGATGGGTCTAGAGCCATCGTGGAGGAGAGGACGTATACTGTGATAATATCTTCTCCAACATTCGATCCCACTACTGATATCATTTCTGTAAGGGTGATCTCTCAGAGTATACGTCCTACCCAGATGGATCTCTCGGAGTATCCTCTCCGGTTGGTTGTCGTATCATCATTGCCGAGGGATGAGGGTCGGAGGACAGTCCACTTTATCTACGGATACATAGTTTCTGCCTCGCCAGTCGAATGGCTGCAGGAACTATGTTACCGCGGTGTCGTAGTCCAATATAATCCAGAGATTGACACAGTTCTAATTCATATATGTAGTCCAATACAAATAGTCTAAAACAAAAACAACCAAATAAAAATAGTCCAATACAAATAAGTACTAATAACTAATGCTTGCCACGCTGCTCACGCAAACGCTCAGTGATACTTTTACGCAACCACCTCCGAAAAGCGAGATTTTTGGTGCGAGGAGAGGCGTCGTCCCTTGCCAGGACTGCATCAAAAGCACTCTCGGCATTACTAGCTACCGGTGCTGGATGACTAGAACTCCCGGTCTCACTAGCAACCGGTGCCACTTCCTCCTCAACTGTAGGAGGAGCCACCTCAGCATTCACTGTTTTCTTCAAACGACGTGCTGCTCCTCGGGTCATGGGTGCCATCTGGTAAGTATATGTAACAGAATGTAAAAGAATGTAACAGCTCAAATTCAAAAACCAAAATCCCCATGCCAACATGAATCATAACATATAACTTAAACCCAGACATGACATAGGATTAAACCTAATAATTTAATCATCCTTAAATCAGTAAACACAAACAATGTACTAATTCTCAGTTTGTGTGTCCGTGTGTCTGTGTGTCCGTGTGTCCGTGTGTGTGTGTGTCTGTGTGTCCGTGTGTCCGTGTGTGTGTGTGTGTGTGTCCGTGTGTGTGTGTGTCCGTGTGTGTGTGTTTGTCCGTGTGTGTGTGTGTCTGTGGGAGAGGAGGAGGCAACTGCCCGCCCCCTCCCACCGCCCCCTCGACACCCCCCGCCCCCTCCCACCGTCGCCCCTCCACACCCTCTGCCACCCGCGGCCAGCCCCCCTCCACACATACCCCCCCGTACCCCGCGGCCAGCCCCCGCCCCCATCGTACCCCCCCCAACGCTGCCCGCCCCCTCGATCCCGCCGCCCCCCTCCACACCCCCCGCCCCCCGCGCACGGCCAGCCCCACTCCGCAACCCCCCGCACCCCGCGGCCAGCCCCCGCGCGCCCCCATCCCTCCAACGCTTCCCGCCCCCTCCCACCGCCCCCTCCACACCACCCGCCACCGTCGCCACCGCCGCCCCCCGCAGTCGACGCCGCCCCCGCAGCCCCCGATGCCCCCGGCCCGCTGCACCCACGACCACCGCGCGCGCGCGAGAGAGAGAGAGAGAGAGAGAGAAAGAGAGAGAGAGAGAGAGAGAGAGAGGGAGAGGGAGAGGGAGAGGGGAATACCTTTGGGAGAGAGAGAGGAGAGGGGGTCGCCGATCACCGTCGCGGGAGAGAGAGGAGAGGGGGTCGCCGATCAATCACCGCGGGAGAGAGAGAGAGAGGAGAGAGAGTGAAATTTGGGGGAAATGAAAAAGTTCCCCCCGTCGTTTCAACTTAAGTTTGGAACGTAAATTTAGCGACGGAGTAGCGACGGATTATTCCGTCACTAATGCGTCAGTAAATCTCGCACGAGTAGCGACGGATTATTCCGTCGCTAAGTCGTCAGTAAATCTCGCGCCAATATTTTAGGCTTTTGCCGCCAAAATGTCCGACGTTCTAGCGACGGATATAAAACCGTCGCTACATGGCCGACTACCTATCGACGGCATAGCGGCGGATATGGACATAAAAAAATAAAAAAAATTGTCCACTGCTTTCCATCGGTATTCCGTCACAAATCCGTCGGGGATCCGACGGTGATAGCGACGGAAAATGTCCGTCGCTAAATGGCCGTCGCTAAAGTACTGTAATTTGGTAGTGAGACTTCAGTCTCTTGTGCACCCTCATTATTCTCCGAAACATTCGGAAGAACAATATTCTTGTGCCTTGCAAACTTGTCTTCAAAATATTCTGCATCGCAAGATTCAATGATATAATTTGACTCAATATCAAGAAATCTCCGAGCATCACTCTTCTCGGCATACCCCAAGAAGATCGTCTTTGTAGTCCTTGTCCCAAGCTTCTGAATCTTCAGATCTGGAAGCTTAACATAAGCCAGACACCCCCACACTCGAATAACATTCAAGTTAGGTCTGACCTTGAACCAGAGTTCATGAGGAGTAACGTCAGAAGTTGCATGAGGCACTCTATTTAGAATAAAAGTGGCAGTCAATGCAGCTTCTCCCCAGTAGCACTTAGGAAGACCAGCAGTCAACATTGAATTTATCATTTCTGTCAACGTCCTGTTCTTCCTCTCAGCTACTCCGTTTGATTGAGGAGAGTACGGAGCCGTAGTCTCATTGACAATTCCATGTTCCTTACAGAACGATGCAAATTCATGAGACCTGTACTCCCCACCTCGATCACTTCTTAACCTTTTGAGTTGTTGTCCAGTCTGCCGCTCAACTTCGGCTCTGAACTCCTTGAACTTCTCGAATGCTTCGTCTTTAGCCTTCAGCAAGTAGACGAACGCATACTTTGAGAAGTCATCGATGAAGGTTATGAAATACTTTATCCCGGCCTTTGTAGAGAACTGTTTGAAGTCACAGATATCAGAGTGAACCAACTCCAGAAGATCTGTACTTCGATTAATCCGAGAAAAGGGTTTCCTTGTGATCTTCGTTTGAGCACAAACTTCACATTTCTCTACCTTACCCCCATATTTGGAGATAAGTCCTAGACTAGACATTCTGTTTATTCGTTTACAATGAACATGTCCTAGCCTATTATGCCACAACTCAAGAGTATAAGCAGAATGATTGACTTCATTAATTACATTAATTACATTGGACTGATTTACAAGCTGAATCTTGAATATTCCTTCGGTGTAAAAAGCTTTTTCGAAATATATTCCCTTGATAGACATCACCATCTGGCCAGCATTGATGTCCATCCTGAGGCCTGCATTGCAGAGTAGGCCTCCCGAGACCAGGTTCTTGGCGATAGCAGGTACGTGCTTTACACCTTGAAGCGTCAGAGACTTCCCCGAAGTCAGCTTCAACACCACCGTCCCGATCCCGAGCACTTCAGCTTGTGCTTGGTTCGCCATCACAACCGCTTCAGAAGTGGGTGTGTAGGTGGTGAACCACTCCTTACTGGAGCAGGCATGGCAGGTGGCTCCAGTATCTATCCACCAGTCTGAATCAGATCCTATAGCATCAACCTGTCCAATCATAGCAATTACATCAGTAATCATTGAGACTTTTCTAGGCTCACCTTGCTCTGATTTCTTGGCCGGTGCTGTGCATTCATTTTTGAAATGGCCCAACTGGCCACACTTGAAACAAGGCATCTTTGCCTTAGATTTCTTTGACTTGAAAGAAGTTCCCTTAACATTCAAGTTGTTAGGGTTCTTCTTCTTCTTCTGGAAATCTGCACGCTTTCCCTTTCCCTTTATTTCCTTGGTCTGAACCAGATTGGCGTTAGCCAATTGCTTGGACAGTGTGTCCACCTTCAGTTGAGCCCGCATCTGGTCCTCAACATAGATTTCCTGTAGGAGATCTTCAAGGGTGATCTCCAACTTCTTCCTATGCATGTTTGCATAGAACTTGCTCCACCCAGCGGGGAGCTTTGAGACAATCCCTCCAACAACAAACTTGTCGGGGAGGGGCATAGCCTCGTCTTCCAATTTCTGTCGCAACTTCAGAAATTCTTTGACCTGCGGCAGCATGAACTTCTCGTCCTCAAAGAGCCATTTGTGATATTTTTCAACCACAAATATTTTGCTCCTGTTCTTGTCTTCTTCGTACAGTTTTTCCAGAGACTCCCATATGTCTCTGGCAATTGGTTTTTTACTGTAGGATTCTGCTAGAGAATCCTCCATAGCATTTAGGATAAGCAACCTGCAAATGCTATTCTCCCTTCTCCACTTGGCCTGAAGTTTAGTAGCCGCAGAGATTGCGGCAGCAGACCCAGTATCTGGAACAGTAGGTTCCTCTCTAAGCAATACGTGATCAACATCTCTAAGTTGAAGAGTGAGATAAACCTTCCTCTTCCAGACTTGATAATGCTCTCCATCAAACTTCCCTAACTTACAGAAGTCTGTGTTTAGGAGTGAAGCATTAATATTTTCCATCGTAGCAATAAAGCTTTGAGATTGTTATTGCCGGGAACGCCGGGGCACGCTTTTCGATAGAAAATACAGAAACTGAAACAGTTGTAAAGACAACGTTTCAAATGCAATTCCTTAAAGAAGGTTTTGCAACAGAGATCCAGAAGGATTCTGCAAATTACGAGATCTAAAAAGATATCATAATTCACGAATAATCTAAAGAGATTTTCGTGATCGTAGCAAACTGGCAGTAGTGCCTTCTAAAAAGAAGATACTGACAGAACTGCTAAAGGCAACAGAAGGGTGACAGGCGAGAAATAGAATTGCTGGGGTGAATGATCACCGTTGCTCAAAGCTTTATTCGCCCTCTACGAACAGCTTCCAGGAACCAGCAAGGTTGACGGAAAACCTTGGAATACTCCTGCTCTTCTGACTCCTCGGAAGATGGCGAACTCCTCTGGCAATGGCTCTACTCTTCTCTCTATGTTTCTGAAGTAACAGAACCCACGCGTACTAAAAAGTACTAGTATTTGTGTTAAAAAACACGCTCACTACTCTGTTGTGTTAAAGAACACTTAGAGTTTCCTTCCTGGAATTCTGATTTCTCCAACACTGAGAGAGAGAGAGGAGAGAACCTGCATATATAGCCCACGGGGCGGTTGCCAAGCAGTTGCCTGAACTTCAGGATAGTGGCTGAATCACTCCTGAACGTGCAGCAACTGCTGCAACTGTTTCCGCTCTAATATGCAGCCAACCATACGCACATACGCACTCTACGCACACTGCGTACGCTGCGCACACTGCGCACTCTACGCACGCTCCGTACGCTGTGCATACTGTGCGTACTGGGCGTACTGGGCTGCGTACTGGGCGTACTGGGCGTACTGGGCGTACTGGGCGTACTGGGCTGCGTACGCTGTGCATACTGTGCGTACTGGGCGTACTGCGCCAACAAAACGCCACATTATGCCTCATGAGCCCTTGAGCCCGAGTCCGAGCCCGAGCCCGAGTCCGAGTCCGAGTCGCTAAGCTCCTACGGAGCTTAGCTCCATGGAAATAAATTTCCAAGAGCAAAAAGCTTACAGCTTCTTAATTGTTGATTAAACCTTTATACCATTAATAATTAATCCCACATGGCACACACCCATGTGCACTACATGTGCATCTCCATAAAGAGCAAAGACTCATATATATGGAGATACACATTCCTTTCTAGCCGATGTGGGACTAAAAACCAAAACAAAAGGCTAAAAACCCAACAATTATAACATGTATGCCTAAGCTCTATATATATCTATATAGATATATAATCATGACATAGAGAGGAAGAGTTAGGTTACATGACAGGGTATACTAAGTTAGGGTGTGTGTGTGTCCTTGTACAGGGTTATAGCTTAGTATTGAAAGGTTAAACCCAGTTTTAGTTCAGCATTTACATACAAAATCTGAAAATAAGCTAACATTTAAACCAGTGCAATATTAACATAATACAATTTTAAAATTTAGGAGTTTGAAACATCACAACTAATCTCAATGCTCCCAATACATCCTAACATGATAGAAATGAAATCCTAATATACTATCAATACATTTATCTACGCATACAGTTCAATATTACATGTTAAATCTGAAATTGAACTAAACATGGAAATCAATGTAAAAATGTTAACATGTATTCAGTTTTCAGGATTTTGGAGAATTTGCACATCAAAACCAACTCAATGTTTATCACAACCTAACATGTAAGAATATGGAACCTAAATTTATATCCCTACAACAACAATGTACACAGCTCTAAATATTACATTTAAAACAATCAATTTGAACTAACATTTAAAATCCCGTATTAAGGGTTAATATACACACAGTCTCAGATTTGACAAATTTAAACACAAAACTCAACCAAAATTTTTTTTGAATTGAAACCCTACGTATAACATACATGTGCAGTGATATAAATAAAACTATTATCATGAAATTTTATATTTAAATTACGAGTTAAGCTAGGAAAAGCAGACAATCGAAAATATTGGGATTTTGAAAATTTAAACATTAATGACATATTAATATGTATTCAGATAGGTGGAAATCAAGTGTAGCATGCATAAGTGTCAGAAAAGTGTCCACTATATATATTCATATATATTCTCATGTCCCAATATAAAATTTTAATTCTACGTTAAGACCAACAATTAGATTCCTACCAAGGTTGCAAGCAGGTGATTGACGTAATCAAGACAATATTATTATTATTATTATTTAATACAAGAATAATAGCAAGAAAGAAATAACGATAAAATCTGTTTTTGCTTATCTGTTTAAAAGAAAAACCCATTTCGAAACCCGGAGCTAAATTTTCAAATCCAAGATAAAGTCTAGCAAAATCATCGATTCATTGTATTAAGAAGAATTTCATAGTAAGAAGTTACATAAAGTTTATAAAAACAGCTAAAGCTACTCCTAAGTTAAATAAATGAGAAACAAAACAAAACAAACAAATAACAATTCTCTCTTTTTTTTTTTTTTGAAGGACTGAAACAAAAGTAGAGAAAACATGTTCAAAAATATTTAAGGTACAATCTGATAATCATATGCGTCTTCTTGAAATTATGTTGTCAGAATTCTGCCACGCCAATAAGCATAGCTGCAATAAACGATAGAGTCCATAATAAGGCATACACCCTATAATCATGTTATCTAGAATTCTTACCACGCCATCCGGTATGGCTGCAAGAAAATCTAGATTTCATAACTAAGATAAGTATAGCTATATCAGGCTCTACGTCCTTGTCATACTAGCAAATATGACTGCAATAAATTCTAAATTCCATAATAAAGTAGACTTTTACCTTTCTCACTGTCCTTATCAAGTATGTTATCAGGTTATACCTTAATTCCAAAAAAATATACATATACAAATAAATACAAACTCAAATTCAACAACTAACATCAAGATTCAAAATTCAATAATAATCCATCAAAAATCATAAAAATACAGACTCAAATTCAACCACTAACATCAAGATTCGAAATTCAACAATAATCCATCAAAATCAAGTTTAATAATAGGAAGTAAAGGTAAATCAAATCAGGGAAAAATAGATTTCAAATCGAAGTTAAAATAAGATTCTCAAGGGTCGTCCCAGGAATCTCTCAAGGAATCCTAACCGTGATTGAGTACCTTCAAAATATATCCTATTCCTACTGCAGGCTGTAGTGGTACTCTAGTTCGAATACCACTACATAAACTCGACCTGCATAGGACACCACTAAAAACGTGTCACGACCCGCACCCACCGTGAGGGTACGAGTACGTAACAACGCCCAGCCTATGCCGCAGTGTCGACGGTAGAACGCTGTTCTAGGTCATGAACTATAACTAGCATAATACGAATACTCTCCATAAGGAGGCCAACGCAGAGGTACAACTCAATCACAATCTAAGGTAGAATGATAAAGATAGATAAACATGAAATCCAAAAGAGATACAGGAGATAGAAGTCTAAGTGTCTAAGATACATAATCTCAAAAATACATCTCAAAACTCAAATACAGTAATCCACAAGTAAATACAACTCCAGACAAAATGAAATAACTATCTAAACAACCTCTACTGTGTCTCCTCTAGGCTAGCAGGCAATCCCAGGCTATCTGTAAAATTTATCAACAGGTCCAGTCAGGACAGGAGCGAGCACAATACATCTCACGCAGATCATAACAGGTTAGAAAATATAAACATGCAAGAGAGTACGATACATGAAACTGTTTACATGGCTATTTATACTCCCCCATACCCCAATCAATACACAAGGATCCAAACAAGTTATGTTACGTACATAATTTTCACATGAAGCCCATAAATGGGTGCACATGAAGTATATATAAGAGCTCATACATGAGTGCACATAAAGTTCACATGGGGGGCCCAAAATGGGTGTACAAGAAATTCACATGAAGGCTCATAAATGAGTGCACATGCAATATAGGTTATACATGAGATACATGAAAAACATGTCCGATTCATGAGAGCACATGAGAGTACACGAGCATGCATGAACGAGCATGAAGCACATGAGAAACATGAATAACATGAGAGCGAGGAATACATGACGTACACGAAACACATGACATAATGTATCCGATGCTCCCGAGGGGAATAACATCTCAATGTAGGGATCCATATAGTACCAATCCGTGATAATATTGTGTCAGCATCAAATAAGGTAAACTAGAGCAGGAATATAATTCTAAGCAAGTTATGAAATGATCAGAGAATGTACTCGCCTGATATCTGAATGTCCAAGGTAAAGATACTGTCCGAGGAGAGGTGTCTGGCTCCTAATTAGAACAGCACAAGTCACAACATGTCCAGAAGGGTAATATAAAGCACTACAATGCATTCTACATGAATCTAGGTCAAACTAGGCCAAAGTCAACCCTTGGTCAACTCTGGTCAACTGCACTAGTCAAACTAGGTCATGTCCTAACCCAGCAAGTCTTACTAGGCCTAACCAAGACTATCCTAGCAAGCACACATCAATACAAGGCTATACAAGCCAACATACACCCAACTCTATATAGCATGCAATTATTCAATACTCAAATAGGCAAGAATTCACATTGGATATACACTAGGTAATCTATTACTTTAAGCTATATATGTCTACACATATATACACATGCATATATTGATATTCAACATTAGGTCTATAATCATGACATTTCAAATGGTTATATAAACTTATATATTACAACACAATATGCTAACATATATATAATATACATACATAGCTAAGTTAACTATATTCATAAATACTTATTTAAGAGGCTATGTCTGTGTATGTGAACATGGCAAAGGGGCAAGTGAGGGTTAAATGGGCATACATAGTGTATACATATCAAAGAGTGTCAAAGTGTAAGTGAACAAAGTGTCAAGTGTGATAGTGTCTACATAGTGTAAGGGGTACATGAGGTAATATAGGATTTGTGTTAACATAGAATATTACATCTCATTAACTTGTATATTGCATATATTACATCTATTATTACATTACATTCATGCTTGCATTCATTCATCATTCATTTATTCTCTTGCACTACTATATGCACCATACATTACATACTATGGAACCTACATATTCATTACAAGCCATACTTATACATGCTTACATTAGATAGGATACTTATACCTCATACATCATTTATTTAACTATTTACTCATGCTTGTATTCTCTATTTAATTACATAATGTATATACATTAACATGGGTTAAAATCAAATAGAACATTATATTATACACAAGGGTGCACAAAATGCATATGCCGAATAGTAACTCCTACTAATAATCAATACTATACCATCTCAGCATGAATTAAAATCTAGGATTAAAGTATTTATAGATCTATGTGTTAGCTTTCCGAAACATCAAACGGATCGCGTTTTCATTTCCGAAAACTCCCGGAATCGCGAAAACACCGAGAACGCGTTTGTCTTTCGTACAACAGACACTCAAATAATTCTCCAGAAAGTTACAGAAATAATTAGGCCTATTAATATATGTTTTTGGAAAGCTAACTTCAATACGCTTCTTTTAAAAAAATGAGAGATTAAACCGAGATTCGAGCTAGAAGTTATGACATTTCTAAGTTAGGGCTGAAATTAAAAACGTGGATAAAAATCATGACGGATTTGGGTAGTTTGAGATAAAAGAACACAAGTATATAACATAATATATCAAGAACTCACTCTCTACACTAATATATATATATATATATATATATATATATATATGAGACACTATAGAACACATCTCCAATACAAAAATATGAGATTAAACATGTAATAATTCATTCATACATAACAACAACACATAGTGTGTCCAAATTTGGGATTTTCCCACATGGACACAACCACAACACAAAGGACACTCCTATGACCTCCAAATGGACACGAAATGGACACAAATGGAGATACAACCATGGGGATCATTCCTATGGGTTCAAAATAGACCTATATGCATGAGGAAATGAAAAGGAGAAGGGATTTATACCTCCCGGTAGATCGAATCGAAGAAAAGCCTTCCCGGAGCGACACCGACACGTAGAGATTCCAAAAGGACACGAACGAGCTCCGAATCCTCCCAAACTTGGGTAGCTTCCTCCTTGGCTAGAATGGAGAAGGAAAAAAGAAGATTTGGTGGTGAAATGGAATGATTTGGTGGAGAAATTGCTAGGGATTGCTCTCTAGGAATTTGGAGAAGAACAAGAGAGAGAAAAATAGATGGATAATGACAAATGGGAGGCTCAACCCTATCCTTATTGTGGCTGGCCATAAAGATGGTTTTGTCCTATTAGGAAAAGTCCAAAAGCCCCTTTTCTAGTCTATTTACTAATACATTGGTAAGGGGTTAAGTCGGGGGTAGTTTGGTCAATCCTAAAACACTAATCCATATTAATACTAACCAAAATAATTAGTCTAGTCACTAACTAAAATTAATATCATGTGGACTAAAATTAATATCATGTGGGCCATGCCTAACTAGTGTGTAGGTCCCACTAGAGTCAAACTACCCCCGGGTCCCCGTTTCAAGTCGGACTGAGTTGAAATTCGAACCCGACTCAAATAACCCCAAAACAATATCATAAATAATAAAATAAATTTCAACCCCAAAATAATATCATAAATAATAAAATAAATTTTAAAAATATTCAAAAATATAAAATGACAAAAATACCCCTGTTTCTGAAAACTGGGGGTGACACCAAGTTCACATGCCAGTTCATATAACAGTTAACATAAATTATAATGTGTGTGTACTTGACAGTACACTGTTTAACCTATAACAGTGGTGAAATGCCTGAACTCAGTAAAACAGGGAAATTACATATAGGATGGTATCAAACTCAGGAATTACATGGCAAGATGACAGTGTGTGAATAGAAAGACAGTAGAGTGTGATAGCTAATCTCAGGAAAATGGAATTAATGTAATGTGTGTGTGCGTGTATGGAAACTGAAATCTGTGTAATACTTAGGAATTTCAGTGATGTGTAAACTCAGGAATTAGTGAAATGTGTGTTCAGGAAATCGAAATCAATGTGTTAATAGTAAATCAGTGCCTAACACAATGTTCTCAGGAATTCGAGTAATGATAATAGTCCCAAACCAATTTGAACCCAAATTCCTATACGAATCATAAATTCAACATTCCAGTAATCTAATATAGGGGTAAATAAATTAGTATGGTAATCAAATCATTAGCAAACAGTAAAAAATATAAATCAACTCAAAAATCGAATTAATATAAAAAACTATGTATCAGTGAACAATGGAAATTGCAATTCGAAAGCTAAAAACAAGTTAATATTACAAATTATGGTTGGTAATCACAAACACACATGTGCACGTGTCTCATAAGTCATCTCGTGTCTAGGTAAAGCATGACACGATGTGTCCTAGCTCATAAACACCACAGACACGCTGTGCACAGAGCAGTCTCGTGCGACGAGTCCTCGCGTTCGTGCACCCGACACATGTCACATGGAGACACGTGGCCGTGGCCGTGCACACGTGTACGCCAGGGGTAGGGCAACCCCACTAACACCCTATACCGTGTCCTAAACACGTGTCGTGGCGTATCCAACCGCGTGTCAGTGGCTAAATTCGTGCGTGTACAGTCTGCACGCGTGACCAGTACGGGAAGGAAAACTCCTCGTACACTTAACCACTTGAGCTCCAATTTTAGGAGGCCAATGTCAATCATTGCCTCGACATCATCCCAAAAAATGGTGTGTCCTCGTGTCCTGTACAGTGAGCAATAGGGCCCGAGTAGCTGGGCAGTGTGCACGGTTTAGCTACAGTATGTTCGTGTCCTCGTGTGGACACGACACGACACGACTCCAAAATCAGTGAGCAAGGAAACGAATCAATAAGCAAACCTTAGATCTATAATTTCATTTAAAAACATTTCAAAAATCAACACAAAAAGATGGTTGTGGCATTTCCACAAACACCTAGCCTAACAAATCGATACGTGCCCGATACGGACATGAAACCTAATACAAACGACACCAATCCTTCACTACAAATTGGGGACACCTAGATCTAGGCTACCATGCAATAAAATCAGAATAAAAATATAATTAGAGGGGTTTACCTATAGATTGCAAGGATCAAGAAAAAGCCCCAAATCAAACAGTTCCCGTTGCTAGCCAAATCCTCCCAATTGCTCTAAAACTGAAATTACTCCTCAAAATCAGCTAGTAGAGGTTGATTGGAATCATATACAAAAGATTTGGGTTAAAAAGGATTAAAATGGATTTACTAGAAATTTTGGAAAGTGGAGATTTACCTTTCCTTCTAAAGAGTTGGTTGAGCACAAAAGAGGCAAGAACAAGTAAATAAGTATTTAAATAGGGGGGATAACCTAGGTTGGCTGACCATGGGTGGGCTTAGCTAGGGTTTGGGTTCAAGTCATGGGCCATGGTCTTAAGTCACAAGTCATGGAATCAAATCATAAGTCATTTCACATATTCCTAATTCTTCCAATTGAAACTAGATTCTAGTGACTAAAAAATAGGTTTGACTTAAGCTAGACTAGGGTCACACCATTGCCTACTAAGTCACTATAGCTATGATTTGCTTCTAGGCTAGTCTACAAAGTCTCAATAAGTCAAAGTCAATGATAGCAATCACCAATTCAATAAATTAAAATAATTTCAAATTTTACCAAATGACCAAAATACTCTCAAGCTAAAATGATAAATAAATATCCCAATCACATGGTTAGGCTCTAAGTCAGACAGTCTCTCGGATTTCACGAGCAGCACATCAAAATCACAAGTCATTATTTTTAAATAGTTTAAAAATAATTAAAAATCACCAAAAATTATAATATGATGTAAATACAAATAAATAATAATTATAGTTACAAAAGTTTAAAATTACCCACATTTAGAATACTGGGTGTTACCAGTCTACCCCCCTTAGAAATATTTCGTCCTCGAAATTAAGATGATCGCACCCCTTCTAGGTCAAACCCCCAATAATCAAGATCAAGAGATAATCATGCAAACATAATCTTACTGGTCGTGATTCCACAGTCTCGATCAGGGTAGCTACACTATCTAGCAAATCACAAGCAATATCCTGGCAGGTGCTAATAGAAATCACATATGAAGGTGGGGAGGAAGAATTACAAGGACAAACCGGCTAACCCATCACCTGCAGCGTCGGTCTCTTCGACCGCCATCGCAAAAGTTTTACCCCTCTGGTGCTGAGCTACAGGTGGCCTAGCTTCCTCAAAAGGAGGTACAGCGGGACAATCTATCATCTTGTGAGCACCAGACCCACAGAATAGACAAACCTTCAGCCTCCTTCTACAAGACTCCCAAACATGCCCTGCCTTCCTGCAGTATGCACAAGTCGTCAAACTGCGGTCCTATCCTCTAGGCTGATGCTGAGCCTGCTGTACTCTCACTGGTGCCTGTGTCTGCTGAATCTGTACGTGAGGCCTCTTGGCCTGGCCTCCGCTGCTGCTGGCTTTCTGAAAGTCCCGACCCCTCCTTAGCTTCAACCCTAGGTCGTCCTCCGCTGCCATAGCTCCAGAAAAGATCTCTGCTAAGGTAGCATTTTGGTCACTCTTAGTCAGTGACTGAACCTCCTTGATCAACCCTCGACAAAACTTCTTCGCCTTTGTCTTCTACTTCAGATCATCTATAAACTTGGCCAACCGACAAAACTCCCTGGCGTACTTAGCAACTGACTGGTTCCCCTGAACCAGACTCTCAAACTGCGCCTTAATGCCTCCTAGTGCCACATCTGGAAAGAACTGTTCTTTGAACAACTCCTTGAACCGCTCCCAAGTCTGACCCTCTACTCCCACTCTGGGATCTGTCTGGTACTAAGTACGAACTAGGTCCTGCACCTGACTGTCCGCTGCCTCAATATGAAGTTTGTCTGGTATCTTCGCCAGCCTAAAAATCTCTTCGATATGCTCAATCCAATCATCCGCATAGTGAATGCCCTCGGTGCCCAGAAAATTTCTAGGATGCATCTTCTGAAAGTCCTGGATATCCTTCTCCTTCTGGTAAGGATGCTGCTGCGGGCCCTGAGTAGCCACCATCTCTAAAGTCGTACGAACCAGCTGGTGGGCCTAGTCGATCCCCTGACGAAAGTCGACAGTCTGACGCTGCTGCTGCTGCTGGTGAGATGCCAGAATCCTTTCCATAAAGGAAAAAAGGTAGACAACATCAACCAATCCTGCAGGTGGCTACGGGTGCTGCTGCTGAAACATCTCAGGAATGACTAGGGTCATCCTCTGAACAGGTGGAGGTACACCCCCAAAGGCTACTGTCGTTCCTGTCTGATCAGAAATAGAAGGTGCTACAGTCCCAGCATGCTGTTATACTAGACGAGAGGTGGCAGACCCCTCTTCAGCGACTGCTGTACCAGAGCGATGTGATCGTGTCTCCACCATCCTGAACACAGATAAAAAAAAAGTCAATACTGAGCAGGAATCAACAAAATCAAAGGAGGACAGTTTTTTTAAAAGAAGACAAATTAGTAAGATGTGTAGATGGCATGAATTGATTTCCTAACTGTGATTGAGTATCTCTCCGTTAAAGCCTATCTCTCAATCCTATCGCAGGCTCGCAGCAGTACAACTAAGTCGCAGTACCACCACGATATCGTACTAATGCGACTCTCGACCTGCACGGACTACCACTAAAAATGTGTCACGACCCGCACCCACTGTGAGGGTACGAGTACGTAACAGTGCCCAGCCTACGCCGCAAAGTCGATGGTAGAACGCTGTTCTAGGTCACTGTCTAACCAACAACTCACGCAATTATATAATATATTTGTCAAAATCTCAACTCCGAACGGAGGACAAGTATATATATAATTGAATCTCAATCACAGTCTAAGCACGATATGATATCACAGAAGTTTATAACTAAGACTAAATACAACAATAAAACTAACTACTAAATTAATATAATCTCCAACAATCTCAAAACAACATATCTCAACTTATTTACAACTCAAGTTCTAAAACATGAAATCTAAACCAAGTCAACTAGCTAATCTCCCGATCACTCCTGAGTGTTGGAGCCAAAGGTCGCTAAGCCATCTCCTGTTCCATAGTAAGTAGGGCAAGTGTCATCGGGGCAAGCATTTGTAATATTTTCAACAGGTCCAGTCAGGACAGGAACGAGTATAACTCATCAAGAAATCACAAGTAAATAACAGAGAACTATAAACAGTTATAGACAGTTATATTGATGAACATGGCAGTTTTATACATGTAGTGATGTTGAAAAATAGTTAAGGTACAAGGAAAGCAAAGTAACTAAACAAGAAGAGAAACATGGCAATGAAGACTGTAATATATAAGCTAGCTGAACTAGAGTAATATGATATAAGTCCAGACAATATAATATGAGTCAAGTGTAATCCCAGTGTGAGTTCAGATAATGTAAATCTAATGCCAGATGATTCCAGTACAAGATGAGTCCAGTATAAAGTGAGTCCAGTCAGTGATCAAAGGTTCCAGGGTAAGTCCAGACTATACTCTTATAGTGTGTTTTAAAATATTGGGATCGACATGTGAACGGCTGTAGGTATATGACACACCGCACACTCGGCCAAGTGTGGGATGGCTATCATTCCAGTATAATTCGAAGGGAGTGGTTTTAGTATTTGGGAATGTTCACATATCTACTCCAATAATTCCCCACCCAACAAGTACAAGTGAATCTATAACCGGACACAAAAATAAGTACAAGTCCAGCCAGAACATGAATGATACCAGTAAGTGATTCCAGGGTGATTCCAGTAGGTAATTCCAGAAATAGAGGCCAGACATGAATAAATGAGTGTCGCATGAAATGGATCCAGTAATATCAAATCGTGTTTGTAACAGAGAATCAAATAGAACCAACTACAACTGAAGTACAGTAATCGACAAGTAAATGAGAGAACTATCAGAGAATGTACTCGCCTGGTATCCTGAATATCTGAAAAGAATATACTGCCCGAGGAGTGGTGTCTGTCTCCTATAGAATATTACAAGTCACTATATGTCTAAAATAGTAAAATAGACTGCTACAATATATCTACATGATGTTTGGGGTCAATATAGACTAAAGCCAACCTTTGGTCAACTCTAGTCAACTACACTAGTCAAACTAGGTCAAGCCTAACCCGAACAAGTCTCACGAAGCCTAGCCAGCTGTCACGACCCACACCCTAGAGTAAGGGCCCGAGACGTGGGTACGTCCAGCCTACGCCGCAGTGTCGGCGGTAGAACGCTGTCCTAGGTCACAACATCTAGCAGTATATATCTAAACAGTTTATACTTCCCGAATGGGGGTGACATAGCAATAATAAACTCAATCACAACTAAGGAAGAGTTAGCACGATATGAACAGAACTCAAGGAAATGAAATAGATAAAGCAGTCTAAGATAATCCCAGCAATACAAGGTCTCAGATAAAAGAATATATACAAAACTGATATCCAAAAATAGAGTCTAACTAGAACATGTCTCAAGACTGAAAAAGTAAGACAACCTAATTAATCTAGTCTAGGCAGTCGGGTTGATCTCCTCAGCTAGAGCTGGGTCCTCCTGAGGGTCCAGCTCGCAGGTGTCATCTAAGGCTGTCCCGTAGTAAGTGTCCAGGCAGGCCTCCTCCTCGTCCTCTGTAATATTTTCAACAGGTCCAGTCAGGACAGGAGCGAGTACAGTACATCTCAACAGATCATAGCAGGTTAGAAAATATAAACATACAGTAGAGTAAAATACAGGATCTGAAAAAATACAGTATGTAAATAAGAGAGAAAACTATAACAGAAATATCTACTATAAATAGAGAACTAACAGTGGCTAGTGAGTCAGAGTACGAGATAGCACATGTGAACAGGACAGATTTGCACAGGATATCGAGGTTGCACAGGAATCTACACTACAATGGAATTGTTCACACGACTACTAGCACTCCCCCGTATCCCCAATCAATACACAAGGATCTAAACAGGTTATGTTATTGCACAGGATATCACATGGGGCCCAAATAGGGTGCACATGATATTATATATGGGGGCTTCGTGAACATGAGAGTACAAGATTCACAGGAGTGTACATGTAATAAAAGCACAGGAGTACACGATGAAAATAAATGCACATGACATAATGTACCCGATGCTCCCGAGGGGGATAATATCGCATGAGAAGATCCATATAGTACTAATCCGTGATAATGTCGTGACAGCATCAAGTATAGTAATATAAAGCAGGAATATAATTCTAAGCAGGATATGAAATGATCAGAGAATGTACTCGCCTGTAACTGAGTGTCCAGAATGAAACGTACTGTCCAAGGAGTGGTGTCTGGCTCCTAATCAGAACAACACAAGTCACAACAAGTCCAGAATAGTGTAATGTAGTCCTACTATGCATTCTACATGATTCTAGGTCAATCTAGACCAAAGTCAACTCTTGGTCAACTTTGGTCAACCCTAAAAGTCAAACTAGGTCAACCTTGTCTAAACTAGGCTAAACTCAACTAACTAGGTCTAACAAGTCATGCTAGGCTCTAACAAGGCTATACTAGACTATACACAACATTTTAAGTACTCATACACCTATGCATATACAACACTATATATATATAGATACAAATATTTATTAACACTATGCATTCTAGGCTAAATACTATATGTATATACATATAGGCATACACCACACAAGCACACAGGTATTCACATTGCCTAAGCATTGCACACACCACAAATAGACATTCATATCTTGGATACATAAACATGTGTATATAGAGGGAAGCATGAGTGTGTGTGTATACAATCAAGAGTGTGTGTGTGTGAAAATAGGGAAGTGTGTGTCAATGAACTGTCAAGAACAGGGAAACACATTGTATGTGTGTAAACTGTTTGCAGGCAGTACAAAATAAAGAGAGAAATGTGTGTGTGTGTAGGCAGGTAGTATCCAAAATAGTGAAGAGGGGAGTATGTGGACTAGTGTGTGTATGGGTGAGGGTGTACAGGAATTCATAACAGTGAAAGGAAAATAAAACAGTGTGTGTATGCATGGGTGTGCAGGAATGTTAATAACAGGGAAAGAGAAGACTGTGTGAGTCACCCAGTGTTCACAGGAATTCAAAGTGTGTGTATGGGATACATATCAATGTGCAGGAAACACCACAGTGGAAGAATAAGAGGGACTTGTGTACAGGAAAATAACTGTGACAGTAAAACATAAGACAGAAAAGCATGGCCTATTTCCAGGCTATACAAACTGGGACTCAACTCAGTTAGGAAGAAGGAAAGGAGATCAATTCATTGTCCTTTCAAACTCAGGCTTGAATCAAACAACCCCAGTTCATGAGAATGCCAAGGAGAACCAGTGTACTTCAGCACACTGTTTTTCCCCGATTGCCAAAGGCAAAACCCAACTTTCAATTAAAACCCATACACCATACTCATCAAAACAGTCCCATTTGAAACTCAGTTTTCGAAGGAAACTTAAAACAGTAACAATCCTAAATGAATTCACAGTTAAGGAGAAAAGGAGAAAGGAAATCAATTTCAGGTTTTTTCTGAAACAGTCCACCCTTGCAATCCCATTTCGAATTTAAAACTCAACAAAACATCCCAAAACTTGCACATAGGTAGATAACTTATAGGAGGACCATAATAGAAACTTGAACAGGCAAGTAGCTACATTTAAAATAATCTCAATGAATGTCAAATTCTATAATCAAAAACTGGAAAATAAGGAAATGTAAACATGTATCAGACTTTAGGAAATATTTGAAATGATGATTAAAATAAACTAAAGTGCCAAAACATTGGTTGGTAATAATAATATAGGGTGTGAACATGATATAGGAAGTGTCTCGTGTCCAACATATCAAGACACGACGTGTCCACAATAAGAATTCAGCATTACACACACACAGTGCACTGTTAGTGCACTGTCTCGTGCACACGTGCACTTGTGTCGTGTACACGACACAAGACACAAGAGGATCTCGTGGTCACCCTTATAGGTAGCCTACCTATAGGGCTACCTCATAGGCCCATTGGCTAGTGTCCACGATGTGTCAGTGTCGGACACGAGGCCCGTAACAGTGGCCCAAAACTAGTGTGCACAGACACAGCCAAAACGCGTGCGCAGCTGATATCTACCTAGACACGACACGAGGACACATGGGGCTTGACACACGGGGTGTCAGTCATGGCCCCATGCCATGTGTCAAGTCTCGTGTCTAAACGATGCGTGTCGTGTCCGCTACAGGGCCCGATAGGCAGGGGATCCCTGTAGCAGCGCGCGAGCGTGTGCGCGCACGTGTCCACACCACCAAAGCGACAAAGGATGACACGAAAATCAAGACACAAGGACAGGAGACCCTAAGCTAGATCAAAAACCTATTTCCTATTCAAAAATAATAGGCAAACTGGATCGACATGCCCTTTGTGGCATTCTGTCGAACACCAAGGCTAGTGTACGGATACGTGTCCAGAATGGACACAAATCCTTCGACACTGGACACGAAATCTATCCAGACCTTAGGGGGACCCTTAGGGCTTCCTATTGGTGAAGACAAAATGAAAATCTATGGAGAAATGGGAAAGTTACCTATTGGTGAACAAGCCTTCACAAAAACTAAATGGAGAGATTCCTCAAGCCACCCAAAGTTTCACAAATTGTTGTTTCCCAGCAAATAACCAATACCAACAGCAAGAGCATTGATTTTAGGTCCTAATGAAATTGGTTTGGGGAAGAAAGGATTTAAAATGGATTTTTAATGAATTTTGGAAGATGGAACTCACCTCTTTCCTTAGAACTTTTGGATGAACCCTAAAAGAGGCTAGCCCTAAAATCTAGGAGGGACTTTATAGTGGGGGAATCCCTAGGTTAAACCTAGCTGGCCGGCCATGTTGGGTTTGGGTGGGGTTTGAGCTAGGTTAGCTAGTCCTATCAAGTTTAGTCACAAAATGACTTGTGAAACCACAAGCCATTTATCAAAATACTTGATTCCTAAATTTCTAATTAAATTTCTAATGAATCAATAACTACTAACTTAAGTCATACTAAGTTAGACTATGGTCACTTGACCTAACCATGACCCACTAACTAGGGTTAGTTCCTAGGTTGGCCTACATGAGTCAAAACTAGTCAAAAATCAAACTAGTCCAAATAAATCCAAAATAATTCCTAAAAATTCCCATAAATTCTAATTAATACTAATAATTTTAAATTACCCCAAAAATGACAATTTTACTCTCAAATTAGAAATGTGGTAGTGACAAATCTACCCTCTTTAAAAGAATTTCGTCCTCGAAATTGAAAGGCGAAATGCAACTGATGAGAAGGATAGAAAGTATACCTCAAGGTCCAAAAAGATAAGGGTACCGCTCGCGTATCTCATCCTTCCGCTCCTAGGTAGACTCTTCTGGAGAATGATGCCTCCATACGACGCGTACCAAAGGTATCACCTGGTTCCTCAGAACCTTCTCCCGTCGATCCAGAATCTCCACTGGCTGCTCTGGATAGCTGAGAGAAGGCCCAACCTCTATCTCTGAATGATCGAGCACATGGCTAGGGTCAGCCACGTACCGTCTCAACTGTGATACATGAAATATGTTCTGGACCCCCACAAGTGCAGGCGGCAAGTCTAGCCTGTAAGCCACGTCACCGATTCTCCCGCTGATAATGAAAGGGCCGATGAAGCGCGGGCTAAGCTTCCCGTCTCCCCCAAAACGTATCGTACCACGAGTCAGAGATATCCTCAAGAAAACCTGGTCTCAGACCTAATCACAAGCAAGGTCTCAATTAATTATAATTAAACAAATATGATCAAAAATCACAAACAACAACCTAAATCTAATCCTACTCTAATCTGTACCACAAACTCCAAGGGTCTCCGGTGGCTATCGGCCCAGTGCCGATGTCTGTCCTGCGCCACGCGAAGTCTGTCCCTGATGAGCTTCACCTTCTCGGCCGTATCCATAATCATCTCTGGCCCCAGCAAAGCTCGCTCACCAACATCATCCCAGGATAAGGGTGTACGGCACCTACGCCCGTACAGAGCCTCGAAAAGTGACATCTCGATGCTGGCCTGGAAACTATTGTTATAGGCAAACTCCACCAAATGAAGATGATCCTCCCAGGAACCTCTAAAGTCCAGAACGCACGTCCGTAGCATATCCTCCAGGGTCTGAATAGTCCGCTCTGACAGTCCGTCCGTCTGGGGGTGGTATGCAGTACTAAACTTGAGCTGAGTGCCCAAGCTGGTCTGCAGACTCCTCCAGAAATGGAAAGTAAAACGGCTATCCCGATCTGAGACGATGCTGACCAGAACTCCGTGGATCCTGACTATCTGTCGCATATACATCTCCGCCAGCCTCTCTGTAGACGTACCCACCTTGAATGGCAAGAAGTGGGCCGATTTGGTCAACCTGTCAACGATGACCCAAATCGTGTCTTTCCCTCCTGGAGTACGCGGCAATCCTGATACGAAGTCCATCGTGATATGCTCCCATTTCCACCCGGGAATGGGCAGCGGCTGCAACAATCCACCGGGCCTCTGTCTCTCTGCCTTGACCTGCTGACAGACCAAGCACCTAGCTACGAAGTGGGACACCTCCCGCTTCATTCCTGACCACCATACATGCTTCTGCAGATCTCGGTACATCTTGTTGGCACCCGGGTGTATAGAGTACTGAGATCTGTGGGCTTCCTGCATAATCTGCTCTCTGAGCTCCCCGCTAGGCACACATAACCTGGCACCGTACCTCAAGGCACCATCCTCTGCAAGTGAAAACTCAGGATCTCCCACTCCTATACTGATCTACTCTCTGATACTCTGCAAAGCCACATCCTCGAACTGGGCCGCCTTGATCCTGTCCACCAAGTGTGACTGAATCTGCATCCCCCATAGCTGCATCTGCACTCCCGGCTAGATCACCTCAATCCCAAGGCTCTCCAAGTCGGCAAGCAAATGCCGATCCATGGTCAAACACATGGCTGTCGGATACCTACTCAAGACATCGGCAACCACGTTGGCCTTCCCTGGATGATACTGTAGTGCAATGTCGAAGTCTTTCATCAACTCCAACCATCTGTGCTGTCTCATGTTCAACTCCTTCTGAGTGAACACATACTTAAGGCTCTTGTGATCTGTGAAGATCTCCACCCTCTCACCATATAGATAATGCTTCCACAGCTTCAATACAAAAATCACTGCTGCCAGCTCCAGGTCATGGGTAGGGTAGTTCTTCTCATGGGGACGCAATTGCCTGGAAGCATAGGCAATCACCTTCCCGTGCTGCTGCAACACACAACCCAGCCCCTTCCCTGAAGCATTACTATAAATAGTGAAACCACCTGATCCTGAAGGCAACGTCAGAATTGGAGCTATCGTCAGCCGCTTCTTCAACTCATCAAAGGCTGCCTGACACTCCTCTGACCAAACATACTCAGCATCCTTCCGGGTCAACCGTGTCAACGGCTCTGCAACCCGGGAAAAATCCTGCACAAATCTCCGGTAATATCCTGCCAGCCCCAGGAAGCTCCTGATCTTTGCAACTGAAGTCGGCGCTGTCCATGCCTCAACTGCCACAATCTTCTTGGGATCAACTGAGATACCATCTCCAGTCACCACATGCCCCAAGAAATCCACCCGATCCAAGAAGAACTCACACTTGGAGAGCTTCCCGTAAAGCTGCTCCTTCCTGAGAGTCTCCAGCACGATCCTAAGATGCTCCTCGTGCTCCTCCTCAGTCTTGGAATATATCAAGATATCATCAATAAACACCACTACAAACTGATCCAGGTACTAATGGAACACCTTGTTCATCAGGTTCATAAATACTGCGGGTACATTGGTTAGCCCAAATGGCATAACCAGGAACTCAAACTGCCCATACCGCATCCTGAAAGCGGTCTTGGTAATATCCTCCCCCTTCACCTTCACCTGGTGATATCCCGACCTCAGATCAATCTTGGAAAATACCCGAGCTCTGCTCAACTGGTCAAATAGATCGTCGATCCGCGGCAGTGGGTATTTGTTCTTGATCGTGAGGTTGTTGAGTGCCCTATAGTCAATACACATACGTACTGACCCATCCTTCTTCGGTACGAATAACACTGGTGCACCCCATGGCGATAAACTCGAGCGGATGAAGCCCTTGTCCTACAGCTCATCCACCTGCTTCTTCAGCTCCACCAGCTCGCTGTTGTTCACCCGATAGACATGCTGAGAGATGGGTTCCGCTCCTGGAACCAAGTCTATTGAGAACTCTATGTCCCTGTCCGGTGGCAGTCCCGGCAACTCCTCCGGGAAAACATCCATATACTCTGCTATTAAAGGGTATGGAATCGTCTGCTCCTCGACCGAGACTCTACAGAAAACTCTGCTGCTCTGCTCTGCCTGACGTCTGGAGTACTCGAACTCTGGCTCCTCCGGCGCTCTGAAGAGAACTCTACCCCCTCTGCAATCAATACTGGCGTGGTGCCTGCCCAACCAATCCATGCCTATTACTATATCGTAGTTCGGCAGTGGCATTATGAGCAGGCTCACATCCAACTCACGGCCTCCTAAAACTACTCTCCGACCCTTACAAACATCACTCACGAGGATAATACCACCCCCGATCGTGATCTTGTAAGTCCTAGGCAACGATTCAGCTATAACACCGTGTCTAATCGCAAAAGATACTGAAATGAAGCTATACGATGCACCAGAATCAAATAATGCAAATGCTGGACTGGAGTCGAGAAGAATCGCACCTGCAATCAGCTCTCCAGTCACCTCAGCCTCTCCTGCTGCCATGGCAAAAGCTCGCCCCTGGTGGCCTCCCCTGGCCTGCTGCTGGTGCTGGACAAACCTCTGCTGCTGAGTCGGCAGGGCTGGTCCCCGCTGCTGACCTGCTGGAGCTCTGGCTCCACCTCCCTAAGCTGTTCGTCCCACAGACCTAGGACAATCCCTCATCTGGTGATCTGCTGCTCCGCAAAAAAGGCACTTTCTGAGCCTCTTCCTGCACTCATTCCATCCATGCCCTGGCTTCTTGCAGAAGGTGCAACTGACTGTCTGCCTGGGTGCCTGATGCTGAAACTGCTGCTGGTGAGCCGGCCTCTGCTGAATCGGCTGCGGCTGAAACTGCCTGGGCTGCTGAAACTGAAAGTGAGGCCTCTTGGCCTGGCCCCCGCTGCTGCTGCCTCCGACTGGGTCTCTCCCTCTCTTGAGCCTAAGCTCAAGATCATCCTCAGCTAACAGGGCTCCCGTCAAGATCTCCTCAAACGTAGCATCTCTGTTCCCCTTGGTGAGGGACTTGACCTCCTTGACCAGACCCTTCCGGAACCTCTGGGCCTTCGCCGTCTCGCTCAACCCCTCAACAAACCTGCCGAGAAGGCCAAACTCTCCCGCATACTCCTCTACTAAGAGGCTCCCCTGGACCAAGCTCTCAAACTGCATCTCCAAGGCTCTGACTGCTGAATCTGGAAAGAACTTCTTCTTGAAGAAGCCCCTGAACTGCTCCCAAGTCTGCCCTGGTACCCCCATCCTGGGGTCCGACTGATACCAGGTGCGAGCAAGATCTCGCATCTGGCTAGCTGTGGCCTCTATCTGAAGGTCTGCTGGAATCCTGGCCAAGCGGAAGATCTCCTCCATATGCTCGATCCACTCGTCGGCATACAGGATCCCCTCTGTCCCCATGAAGTCTCTAGGGCTCATCTTCTGAAACTGCTCGATCCCTGGTGTCCTCTGCTGCTGCACCACAGGTCGAGCTACGGCTGTCGTGACGGCCAACTCCATGCCTCTGTCCTGTCGAGCCTGCTGTCGGTCCATGAACTGCTGGAAATATGCAAACATCTGAGCTGCATTCACATGTCCTGGAGACGGTGGCGGCAGAAAAGGATCCTCTGGAATGACCGGGTCCTGCCTCCCAGTCGGTGGATGCATACCCCCTGCTGCGACTGCCGAGGTCTCAACACGAGCTGAGGTGGCAGGAGCTGCAGTCCCCTGGCCTCGCCGTACTGGCTGAGAGGTAGCAGTCCCCTCTATAGCATCCTCATGGGTAGCACGCTGTAATCGAGTCTCTACCATCCTGAAGATAGATAAACAAGAGTATCAATTTCTGAGAAAGAAGCGAAATAACAAAGGCGGACAATTATAATTCAAAGGATCAGCTGACAAAAGGATTTAGATGGCAATAAAAGAAAATTTTCCTAAAGTGATTGAGTATCTTAAAATTAATGTCCTATATCCTATAGCAGGCTGCAGTGATACTCTAGTTCGAGTACCACCACACTTCTAGTCTAGACCTGCATGGGCCACCACTAAAAACGTGTCACGACCCGCACCCTAGAGTAAGGGCACGAGACGTGGGTACGTCCTGCCTACGCCACAGTGTCGGCGGTAGAACGCTGTCCTAGGTCACAACATCTAGCAGTATATATATCTAAACAGTTTATATTCCCCGAATGGGGGTGACATAGCAATAATAAACCCAATCACAACTAAGGAAGAGTTAGCACGATATGAACAGAACTCATGGAAATGAAATAGATAAAGCAGTCTAAGATAATCCCAGCAATACAAGGTCTCAGATAAAAGAATATATACAAAACTGATCTCCAAAAATAGAGTCTAACTAGAACATGTCTCAAGACTGAAAAAGTAAGACAACCTAACTAATCTAGTCTAGGCAGTCGGGGTGATCTCCTCAGCTAGAGCTGGGTCCTCCTGAGGGTCCAGCTCGCAGGTGTCATCTAAGGCTCCCCTGTAGTAAGTGTCCAGGCAGGCCTCCTCCTCGTCCTTTGTAATATTTTCAACAGGTCCAGTCAGGATAGGAGCGAGTACAGTACATCTCAACAGAACATAGCAGGTTAGAAAATATAAACATACAGTAGAGTAAAATACAGGATCTGAAGAAATACAGTATGTATACAAGAGAGAAAATTGTAACAGAAATATCTACTATAAATAGAGAACTAACAGTGGCTAGTGAGTCAGAGTACGAGATAGCACATGTGAACAGGACAGATTTGCACAGGATATCGAGGTTGCACAGGAATCTACACTACAATGGAATTGTTCACACGACTACTAGCACTCCCCTGTATCCCCAATCAATACACAAGGATCTAAACAGGTTATGTTATTGCACAGGATATCACATGGGGCCCATATAGGGTGCACATGATAGTATACATGGGGACTCCGTGAACATGAGAGTACAAGATTCACAGGAGTGCACATGTAATGAAAGCACAGGAGTACACGATAAAAGTGAAACGCACATGACACAATGTACCCGATGCTCCCGAGGGGGATAACATCGCATGAGAAGATCCATATAGTACTAATCCGTGATAATGTCGTGACAGCATCAAGTATAGTAATTTAAAGCAGGAATATAATTCTAAGCAGGATATGAAATGATCAGAGAATGTACTCGCCTGTAACTGAGTGTCCAGAATGAAACGTACTGTCCAAGGAGTGGTGTCTAGCTCCTAATCATAACAGCACAAGTCACAACAAGTCCATAATAGTGTAATGTAGTCCTACTATGCATTCTACATGATTCTAGGTCAATCTAGACCAAAGTCAACTCTTGGTCAACTTTGGTCAACCCTAGAAGTCAAACTAGGTCAACCTTGTCTAAATTAGGCTAAACTCAACTAACTAGGTCTAACAAGTCATGCTAGGCTCTAACAAGGCTATACTAGACTACACACAACATTTCAAGTACTCATACACCTATGCATATACAACACTATATATATAGATACAAATATTGATTAACACTATGCATTCTAGGCTAAATACTATATGTATATACATATAGGCATACACCACACAAGCACACAAGTATTCACATTGCCTAAGCATTGCACACACCACAAATAGACATTCATATCTAGGATGCATAAACATGTGTATATAGAGGGAAGCATGAGTGTGTGTGTATACATTCAAGAGTGTGTGTGTGTGGAAATAGGGAAGTGTGTGTCAATGAACTGTCAAGAACAGGAAAACACATTGTATGTGTGTAAACTGTTTGCAGGAAATACAAAATAAAGAGAGAAATATGTGTGTGTGTAGGCAGGTAGTATCCAAAACAGTGAAGAGGGGAGTGTGTGGACTAGTGTGTGTATGGGTGAGGGTGTACAGGAATTCATAACAGTGAAGGAAAAATAAAACAGTGTGTGTATGCATGGGTGTGCAGAAATGTTAATAACAGGGAAAGAGAAGACTGTGTGTGTCACCCAGTGTTCACAAGAATTCAAAGTGTGTGTATGGGATGCATATCAATGTGCAGGAAATACCACAGTGGAAGAATAAGAGGGACTTGTGTGCAGGAAAATAACTGTGACAGTAAAACATAAGACAGGAAAGCATGACCTATTTCCAGGCTATACAAACTGGGACTCAACTCAGTTAGGAAGAAGGAAAGGAGATCAATTCATTGTCCTTTCAAACTCAGGTTTGAATCAAACAACCCCAGTTCATGAGAATGCCAAGGAGAACCAGTGTACTTCAGTACACTGTTTTTCCCCGATTGCCAAAGGCAAAACCCAACTTTCAATTAAAACCCATACACCATACTCATCAAAACAGTCCCATTTGAAACTCAGTTTTTGAAGGACACTTAAAACAGTAACAATCCTAAATGAATTCACAGTTAAGGAGAAAAGGAGAAAGGAAATCAATTTCAGGTTTTTCCTGAAACAGTCCACCCTTGCAATCCCATTTCAAATTCAAAACTCAACAAAACATCCCAAAACTTGCACATAGGTAGATAACTTATAGGAGGACCATAATAGAAACTTGAACAGGCAAGTAGCTATATTTAAAATAATCTCAATGAATGTCAAATTCCATAATCGAAAACTGAAAAATAAGGAAATGTAAACATGTATCAGACTTTAGGAAATATTTGAAATGATGATTAAAATAAACTAAAGTGCCAAAACATTAGTTGGTAATACTAATATAGGGTGTGAACATGATATAGGAAGTGTCTCGTGTCCAACATATCAAGACACGACGTGTCCACAACAAGAAATCAGCATTACACACACAGTGCACTGTCAGTGCACTGTCTCGTGCACACGTGCACTTGTGTCGTGTGCACGACACTAGACACAAGAGGATCTCGTGGTCACCCTCATAGGTAGCCCACCTATAGGGCTACCTCATAGGCCCATTGGCTAGTGTCCACGACGTGTCAGTGTCGGACACGAGGCCCGTAACAGTGGCCCAAAACTAGTGTGCACAGACACAGCCAAAACGCGTGCGCAGCTGATATCTACCTAGACACGACACGGGGACACATGGGGCTTGACACACGGGGTGTCAGTTATGGCCCCATGCCACGTGTCAAGTCTCGTGTCCAAACGATGCGTGTCGTGTCCGCTACAGGGCTCGATAGGCAGGGGATCCCTGTAGCAGCGTGCGAGCGTGTGCGCGCACGTGTCCACGCCACCAAAGCGACATAGGACGACACAAAAATCAAGACACAAGGACAGGAAACCCTAAGCTAGATCAAAAACCTATTTCCTATTCAAAAATAATAGGCAAACTGGATCGACATGCCCTTTGTGGCATTCTGTCGAACACCAAGACTAGTGTAATAGACACGAATCCTTCGACACTGGACACAAAATCTATCCAGACCTTAGGGGGACCCTTAGGGCTTCCTATTGGTGAAGACTTAATGAAAATCTACGGAGAAATGGGAAAGTTACCTATTGGTGAACAAGCCTTCACAAAAACTAAATGGAGAGATTCCTCAAGCCACCCAAAGTTTCACAAATTGTTGTTTCCCTGCAAATAACCAATACCAACAGCAAGAGCATTTATTTTAGGTCCTAATGAAATTGGTTTGGGGAAGAAAGGATTTAAAATGGATTTTTAATAAATTTTGGAAGATGGAACTCACCTCTTTCCTTAGAACTTTTGGATGAACCCTAAAAGAGGCTAGCCCTAAAATCTAGGAGGGACTTTATAGTGGGGGAATCCCTAGGTTAAACCTAGCTGGCCGGCCATGTTGGGTTTGGGTGGGGTTTGAGCTAGGTTAGCTAGTCCTATCAAGTTTAGTCACAAAATGACTTGTGAAACCACAAGCCATTTATCAAAACACTTGATTCCTAAATTCCTAATTAAATTTCTAATGAATCAATAACTACTAACTTAAGTCATACTAAGTTAGACTAGGTTCACTTGACCTAACCATGACCCACTAACTAGGGTTAGTTCCTAGGTTGGCCTACATGAGTCAAAACTAGTCAAAAATCAAACTAGTCCAAATAAATCCAAAATAATTCCTAAAAATTCCCATAAATTCTAATTAATATTAATAATTTTAAATTACCCCAAAAATGACAATTTTACCCTCAAACTAGAAATGTGGTAGTGACACCAGCCCATTCTAGCAAGCACACATCAAAACTAGGCTATACAAGCCAACAACAAACATTCACTGGGCATTCATGCCATACACATAGGCTATGTACCATATATATAGCCTATAGGCCATAAGGGCTATATCACACATTCCCACATAATACATATATATACTAATTTAATATAAATTATCATACACATATATATGTTTATACCATATTATTATATCAAGCATATAGAATATATTTATATATACATATAGTGAGATAGAGAGGAGGATATATGGCATGTGTGTATGTGTGATACAACTCACATGTGTGTGTGATTCATATATAGAAAATAGTGCGTGTGTGTATTAGGGGATGAACTGCTATGCGTCAGGGTGTGCGTGAGACAATTTGTGTGTTCAGGTTTTAGATAGTACAATATGTGTATGGGACAATGTGTGTTCAGGTTTTAGATAGTGCAATGTGTGTGTGGGATATGTTACAATGTGTGTTCTCAGGATAATCATAACAGTGTATGTAATCTCAGATTTAGGCAAGGGTAGGTTAGTGAAAACTGAAATCAATGCAAATGTGTCAATGTGACAGTTAATAAGTGATGTGTGTCATTTAGTGTCATGACAGTGATGTGTATAAACTAACAGGATGAAGTGTCTCAGGAATTCCAAGTTCACATGCCAGTTCATATAACAGTTAACATAAATTATAATGTGTGTGTGTACTTGACAGTACACAGTTTAACCTATAACAGTGGTAAAATGCCTGAACTCAGTAAAACATGGAAATTGCATATAGGATGGTGTCAAACTCAAGAATTACATGGCAAGATGACAGTGTGTAAATAGGAAGACAGTAGAGTGTGATAACAAATCTCAGGAAAATGGAATTAATGTAATGTGTGTGTGCGTGTATGGAAACTGAAATCAGTGTAATACTTCAGAATTTCAGTGATGTGTAAACTCAAGAATTAGTGAAATGTGTGTTCAAAAAATCGAAATCTATGTGTTAACAGTAAATCAGTGCCTAACACAATGTTTTCAGGAATTCGAGTAATGATAACAGTCCCAAACCAATTTGAACCCAAAATTTCTACACGAATCATAAATTCAACCTTCCAGTAATCTAATATAGGGGTAAATGAATTAGTATGGTAATCAAATCATTAGCAAACAGTAAAAAATATAAATTAACTCAGAAATCGAATTAGTATAAAAAATTGTGTATCAGTGAACAATAGGAAATGCAATTCGAAAGCTAAAAATAAGTTAATATTACAAATTATGGTTGGTAATCACAAACACACATGTGCACGTGTCTCACAAGTCATCTCGTATCTAGGTAAAGCAGGACACGACGTGTCCTAGCTCACGAACACCACAGACATGCTGCACACAGAGCAGTCTCGTACGGCGAGTCCACACATTCGTGCACCCGACACAGGCCACGTGGAGACACGTGGCCATGCACATGTGTACGCCAGGGGTAGGGCTACCCCACTGATACCCTGTACCGTGTCCTAAACACGTGTCGTGGCGTGTCCAACCGTGTGTCAGTCGCTAAATTCGTGCATGTACAGTCTGCACGTGCGACCAGTGCGGAGAGGACCTCGTACACTCAACCACTTGAGCTCCGATTTTGGGAGGCCAATGTCAGTCATTGCCTCGATATCCTCCCAAAAAATGGCCTGTCCTCGTGTGCTGTACAGTGAGCAGTAGGGCCCGAATAGCAGGGCAGTGTGCACGGTTCAGCTACAGCGTGTTCGTGTCCTCATGTGGACACGACACGACTCCAAAATTAGTGAGCAAGGACACGAATCAATAAGCAAACCTTAGATCTAGAATTTCATTTAAAAATATTTCAAAAATCAGCACAAAAAGATGGTTGTGGCATTTCCACAAACACCTAGCCTAACAAATCGATACGTGCCCGATACGGACATGAAACCTAATACAAACGATACCAATCCTTCACTACAACTAGGGGACACCTAGATCTAAAATCAGAATAAAAATGGAATTAGAGGGGTTTACCTATAGATTGCAAGGATCAAGAAAAACCCCAAATCAAACGGTTCCCGTTGCTAGCCAAACCCTCCCAATTGCTCTAAAAACTGAAATTAATCCTCAAAATCAGCAAGTAGAGGTTGATTAGAATCCTATGAAAAAGATTTGGGTCAAAAAGGATTAAAAATAGATTTACTAGAAATTTTGGAAAGTGGGGATTTACCTTTCCTTCTAAAGGGTTGGTTGAGCACAAAAGAGGCAAGAAAAAGTGAATGAGTGTTTAAATAGGGGCGATAACCTAGGTTGGCTGACCATGGGTGGGCTTAGCTAGGGTTTGGGTTCAAGTCATGGGCCATGGGCTTAAGTCACAAGTCATGGAATCAAATCACAAGTCATTTCACCTATTCCTAATTCTTCCTATTGAAACTAGATTCTATTGACTAAAAAATAGGTTTGACTTAAGCTAGACTAGGGTCACACCATTGCCTACTAAGTCACCATAGCTAGGGTTTGCTTCTAGGCTAGTCTACAAAGTCTCAATAAGTCAAAGTCAAGGATAGCAATCACCAATTCAATAAATTAAAATAATTTCAAATTTCACCAAATGACCAAAATACCCTCAAGCTAAAATGATAAATAAATATCTCAATCATATGGTTAGGCTCTAGGTCAGAGAGTCTCTCGGGTTTCACTAGCAGCACATCAAAATCACAAGTCATAGTTTTTAAATAGTTTAAAAAAATGATTAAAAATCACCAAAAATTATAATGTGATGTAAATACAAATAAATAATAATTATAATTACAAAAGTTTAAAATTATCCTCATTTAGAAAACTGGGTGTTACACCTACAGCTAACCCAAAGTGATCAATACTTTATAGACTTAGGATTTATTAAAGTCTACTTTCAACTATTATGTAGTTCTGGATTCAAGTATGATTCCATTCAATGATCCAAGTAGGGTGATTCTTGTAATGGTTCTTGTGATGATTCGAGTAAAGATTCTTGTGGTGATTCTAGTCAATACACACAGTGTGTTTTAAAATACAGAGATCTACATGTAAATGGTTAGGGGTAATCCGGCACACCACACACTGGCCAAGTGTGGAATGGCTATCGTTCTTGTATAATTCATAGAGAGGTGGTTCTTGTATTTACGAATGTTTATATGTCTACTCAAGTATTTCTCCGCCCGACAAATATGAGTGAATCCATAACACGACACGTAAATCGAGAATAAATCTAGCCAGAACATGAAGGTGCTTGTAGGTGATTCTTATTGTATTTCTTGTAATAGAGGCTAGACAAGTAAGGTATGTGTCTCGTATACATAAATTCCAAAAAATATCAATTCTTGTTTGTAACCAAGAATCAAATAGAACTGACCAAAACTGAAATATAGAATTTGACAAGTAAATAAAAGAACTATCAAAGAATGTACTCGTCTGACAATCCGAGCTGCTGGTGAGGATGTGTAACTGAACTGGAGTAATGTAAACCTATTTAAGGTAACCACAAGTCACAATATGGTCTAACATATTATAAGAAAGGGCTACAATGCAATTCTACATGCTTCTAAGTCCTTCTAGGTCAAAGTCAACCTTGGTCAACTCTGGTTAAACTTGGTCAACTCTGGTCAAACCTGGTCAAATCTAAGTCGACTGGTCCGTTTATAAATTTTTAGGTCACAGATAAATTTACAAGTCATTCCGAGTTCGTTTGAGTCGATTTGGACCAAGTTTGACCCAAAGTTGACTTTTGTCAACTTGGTCAACTTATTGGTCAACTTGACTAAACTAGGCTCTTGGGTCGATCCGAAACTATCCCAATACTCCTATGGTCACAAACACAAACCCACAATCACAAATAAATATATTCACATCATCCAATAGTGTATATATATATATATATATATATATATATATATATATATATATATATATATATATATATATATATATATATATATATATATAGACTTTCACATACACACATACATATATATAAACTTATATGAAAAGATGGTATTGTGAGGAATACGGACTGCTATTAAACTCCAGAAATCTGGAATTAATAAGTTCCCAACTCATTTCACACTCAAAACTATATTACACAAACACACACACACACACATATATATTATATATATATATATATATATATTTTATATATATATATATATATATATATATATATATATATATATATATATATTTATATATATATATATATATATATATATATATATATATATATAAAGTTAGACATAGGTATATACAAACTAACATAGTTTATATATATATATATATATATATATATATATATATATATATATATATATATATATATATATATATATATATATATTTTTATATATATATATATATAAAGTTATAAAAATATATTATATATCTATATATATATAAAGTTACATATTTTTTTTTATATATATATATTTATATATATAAAAAAAAATATATCTATAAAGTTATATATATATATATATATATATATATATATATATATAAATAAAAAATATATATATATATATATATAAATATATATATATAAATATATATATATATATATATATATATATATATATATATATATATATATATATAAAATATATATATAAAATATATATACACACATGGAAGGGGTTTGGGCTTGGATCCCTCTGGTAGGAGACCGGCCACTCCTCGAGACCCCCGGTCGGTGGCCGCCTGCTCTCCGGCGTCCCTCTCCCCGTCGAGGATCCCCTCTCCTCCCCGGCAACCCTGGTCTCTGTGGGTGGCCTGGCTTCCCCCGGCAGCTCCCCCCGCAGGGATATCCTCCTCCCTCGGCGCAGCCGTCCGGTGTCTGCCCGACGTGCGACGGCACGTCCTCCTTCTTTCCTCCTTCTCGGTGCCGACGTCGCCCTCGACGTCGTGGGCGTCGTCGAGCTCGGCACCCCCATTCGACCTCGGCTCCCTCCCTCCCTCCTCGGCCACGGCCTATCGCCCCTGTCGGCCGTCGTTTTCGCTGCCGTGCCGCCCCCCTGCGGCCGCGGCCCCCTCCCCTAGGTTTCTCCCTGGGTCCCGTGCGGCGACCACCTCGGATCCGCCTCCCCCAAGCACTCGGTGTCCTCGCGGCTCCGGGGTCCTGCCCCGTTCCATCAGGTCCGCCTCCTCCGGCCCAGCCGCGCTCCATCCAGGCTGCCACCTTTCCTCCGTCGCTTGCTCTCTCCGCGCCTCCCCTCCCGACTCGGTTCTCCTCCCGGCGCCTCACTCCGTTCCGGGCGCGGACTTCCCCCCGGTGTTCTCTCCCTCCACGTATACCTCTGCCTCGGCCGCGGACCCCACCCCCTTCCGTCGCCCACCAAGACGTGTCCTCCTCCTCCTCGGCGACGGCCTACTTCCAGGACCCCACCACCCTATGGTGGTTCTGGTACACCCCCCGGCCCAGTCGGCCACGCCCCTCTGGCACTCCTCTGTCGCCGGCGGCTTGGGTCTTCATTCTGTATCGGCGTGGGGGTCCCACTACTACTACCTTCCCTAGCCGTCGCCTAGGGCCATCGGCCGGCGCTCCTCGCCTCCCCCGGAGAGCCGTCGCCGCGCGCACCGTCGTCGAGGCTGCCCTCCCTTTCAGCCGATGGAACCCTCCCGCTCCTCCCAAGGCCAGCCTTCGGCGCCGGAGACCCCTCCATCTTCCCCTCCCCGGCCTCGAGGCCTCGGTCAGCGTCCCCTCGTGGCTTCCACTCCCCTGTCCCCCGGTTTTGTCCACCTCCTCGCACCCTGCGATCTATCTTCTCAGGGGCCCCCTCGCTCTCGTTCTCCTCCGGCGCTCCGCGATCGATTTTCCCTCCTGGCGCCTCACGGTAGTTCTCCTCTGGTGCAGCCGTGCCCCCTCCCCTTGGTCTGGCTCCGCCGGAACCGCTCCGGCGTGCTCCCTAGCCGCCGTGGATCTGCCCTCCCGCCGCAGTGGCATTGATCGTCGCGGCCCGTCAGTGTCGAGTCCTCCTCTACTGGTGTTGTTCCACATTCAGTGTGGCCCAGCGCTGCCGTGGTGCTCTCCCCCACTCCCGCAGCGGTGTCGTGTCCCCCCTCTAACGTGCTGGCTAGCGCACGGGAGTCCCGAGGAGCCTCCTCGGGCTTGGCCCCCCTCGGGCCCCGCGCCTCCCTCGGGCCGCGTGGGTTTTCCCCTTTTTTTGTTTTCCTTTTGAATTTTGAATCGGGTTTTGTAGACCCGGTCCTTGTAATGCTCCTCAATTTGAATAAACTTGGCCTTTCCAAATATATATATATTTTTTATTTTATATTTTATATATATATATATATATATATATATATATATATATATATATATATATATATATATATATAAACTATATACATTGAAATACATATATATTACTCATATATATATATATATATATATATATATATATATATATATATATATATATATATATATATATACATATAGAAAAAAACCCAAACATACTTGAAAAAGGCAAAAAAATAAGTAATAATCCCGTGGATCACTTTCCACAAGTCAAAAATATCATATATAAGTTAACAAGTTAGAAAATATCGATTAAAAGTCGAAGAATCAAAATATCACATTTCTATTCAAAATATTGAACCCAAAAAAATCCAATTTCGACAAAACGACCCAAATCACAAAATACTCAACAATAAATCATGAACTTGGCAAGCATGCTAGTCTCGACATACATGACGTGCTCGGGCACTCACAGAGTCGAAACCATGTCCGTGTCATGTCCAGAGAACGCATATCGAAAAATCGATTTCCCGTGTCAAGAGTGCGTATATCGCTCGATTGAGCGCCACACACCCAACGAGAAGCCTCGTGCTCATGCACACAGCTAGGTAGGGTCCCAGGGTAGGGCTAGGACATGTTGACACGACACCATGTCGCGTCTATGCGACGCAGCGACCGGCGAATAGCCGCGTGGCCTGCGCGCGTGCATGTGTGCCCGTGGGCGCATGTCGTGCCTTGTGGCTCACGATCCGAGCCACGTCGTGACTCGGGATCGGGTCCCTAGGTAGTCTAGGTATAGGGCTACATGTTTGTGCTCCTATAACGGGTCATCGACCTACCGTGTCCGCATACGAAGGCCGTGTCAGCGGCAAATTTCAGCCTGAGTGCACAGTTCAGCCGACCAGTGCATGACGGATTTCTTCGCGCTTGCTCGACGAAACGTCTTAAAATTTTATGGGCATGTGGGAAGAGGTTGCCCCCATATGCTTATAAAATTTCATATGAGACGGATCTCTTTACGTCGAGTTATGACGCACAGATAGCAGGCGTGCACGGGACCGTGCACGGGATTTCTTGCATGCATGTCCGTGTCCGTTCGGATGTCGAAATCGTGTCGATTTCTGATCTATTTTCATGAAAGTTGTTACAAATCATATAAAGAAGGATTTCATGAAAACAAAATCGAAAATTAACATATTTCAGTTCTAAGTGGCATTTTGCCGAATAAGTGCAACGTGAGACCGATACGTGTCTTATACTGCTATCAAACGAAACCAAAATACTAAAAAAAATTTATACGCAGATCAAGGGTGCCTATATGGATGCAATAATGAAGAAACTTCAGGAGAAACAAAGGTAGATCAGGATTTACCAATTGAGAGTCGAAATCTCAATAAAAGGAATTTCTCGAGCGCTTTGTCGGCCAATTTCTCCAGAGCAAATGCCTCCTCCTCTTGCTAGCAATACTCCAGCAAATTCTTCTCTTCCCAACGAGTGCAATGGAATTCGTTTGAGGTGAAACGGACTTCGGATGAGAAATCTAGGGTTTTTGGAGAAAGGGAAATTAGGGTTTACTATATGGAAGCTATGAGTTTCTACAAATGAGAGAGGGGGGCTGCTTGTGGCCATCCATGACAGGGGGGTGTTAGGGTTAGGGTTTGCACATGGGCCAAGCACTCTATGAGTTGCTAAAATGCCCATGTCAAAAAGGGTTCAAAAGGCCTATATAAAAATGACTTTAAATCATTAATTCATTGCCAAAAATAAATTAAATTCTAAAATTAATTCTATAGGTCAACAAATAATTCTAATTATCATATTACGCTCTTAATGAAGGGTGACTAAGGTCAAATCACCTTATGCTACTCAAAACACCAATCAAGCTACAAAGCATCACATTAATTAATAAGTTAATAAGAAAATTCAAATAAATACATAATGACTAAAATACCCCTAAATTAAAAATATGGTGGTTACAGAAGATAAAATGGCACAAATGATCAAAATTAGGAGTTGAATTCCATGAAGGCCGAACTTACCAAACGTATATTCTACCAACCTTGGATTATACCCTCGTATTAAAATACAACAATATCACATAGCCTATGTAGCAACCTTATTTACCCAACAATAGAATTAAATAAGGGACTCCTAGTCCTGGTTATTCTGATAAAATCAAATCAATCCTAATTGTGAATGAGCACTTCCTAGTCGCAGGCTTGCAGTAGTACAACTAACTTAAGTACTACTATAAGTTCAAAATCTTTTACGAAATCAGACCTGCATGGGCCACCATAAAAACTTGTCACGACCCACACCCGCTTTTCGAAAACGAGACATGTCCAAGCCCAGCCTACGCCGTAGTATCGGCAGTAGTACACTGTCTAGCCCATAATAAACAAAATGCTCATAAATACTAGCTGCTCATTCACAACAACTAAATCAACTTTACAAATTTTAGAAGTTTTATATTTGAAGAAGAATATAAGCTTTTACAATTATAAAAACTACCACACATCTAACTAGTCTTCTATGGTTTGGCCTTCGAGTCTCTATCTCCCCCTCGTATGGTCTATAGCGCAGGAATAGGCATGTCAACCTCACCTACAATAATGATCCAGTCAGGGAATTAGCATAGTACAACCATATTGCATTTAATGTTGTTAGCTCAAAATAAATTAGAACAATGAGAAACAATAATGGCAAAGAGCATATAAAGAACTAGCAAGAGATAAACTAGCAGAATATGAACTAGTAAGATATGAATTAGCATTAGCAAGAGATGAACTAACATGATATAAACTAGTAAGATATGATCTAGTAGGATAGGAACTAGATAAAGAAACAATGGAAACAACTATGTGTGTGTGAAATACCTTTTAATACGTGAACGACTGGGCTAATACGGCACATCATACGATGGCTATCGATAATAATAGGGTATGACTAACTCATACGTGGGGTGTATGACTTAGCTATCCACAATATCAATATTTGGGTTTGTTCACGTACTTACCGAGTATTTTCCTTCCCGACTCACTAACAATCAATAACGATCAATGATACACGTAGAAGGATACAATAACTATGATGTCTCAATCATGTCTCAACAGGATATCAAGCAATGTCTCAAGGAATATCAAACAAGGAAACGATAGAAAAAATGTTATAATAAACTAAAACATAATACAATATTGTACTTACCTGAATCCTTGCACAAACCATAGTCATAAGTCGAGGATGAAGGGATTGCCAATCTAGAAGCTGTCAACCTATAACACACATCGAACCACGAACCGTACACAAAAACCACAAGTCAATTCTAAGAATCTAGTTCTAAAAGCATGGAATAAGTGGCTAATGGATTAAGTAATCTAATAATAGTTAATTCTGAAATAAATCACTTAAAACCTAATTTAATCGAATAATAATCTAAATATAATCTAAAAATGTAAGTTTGGCCATAAAAAGTCATGTTTCCAATTTTAAAAATAATAGCACGCAAATCGAGGCATACCATTAACTATCTAGTCAAACACCGTGAACTTAAGATTTTGAAAGTGCACCTTGATAGATTTTAATAACATGAGTGCGCTAGAATCGACCGTGCCGCAAAATCACACTTTGGTCAAAAGATATCGTCGTTATGGCTAACCGTGACCAAAACGATGATTTATCGATCAATTCTGAGTACAACTGAGTAACTAAAATAACAAACAAACCTCTGAAATTCTGGAAAATTTTTGGGTTAAAGATAATTGTGTTAGCTTTCCAAAACTTCAAACAGATCGCAAATCGGAGTTTCGGATATCAAAAATCGTGCGATGTATCGAGTTTTGGACAACAAACACTAACATAACTCTCCAGAAATTCAGGATCAAAATATGCAAAAATAAATTATAATTTCTGGAAGTTTACCTCAATACAAATCCAAAAAAAAGGCATGCTAAAAGGAGGTCAGAGCTATCCGCAAATGCCTCGGGAAGTCAGGGTTCTCCAAAGAATCAAAAACTCAAAATTCGGCAGAAATAAACTAGGGTTTTCTGTTCTCTACGAATATATATATATATAAATATATATATATAATATATATAAAAGGAGGTCAGAGCTATCCGCAAATGCCTCGGGAAGTCAGGGTTCTCCAAAGAATCAAAAACTCAAAATTTGGCAGAAATAAACTAGGGTTTTCTGTTCTCTACGAATATATATATATATATATATATATATATATATATATATATATATATATATATATATATATATATATATATATATATATATAAGGCGAGTACAGTCAGAACCCGCTGACCGGCAGCGGGCCGCCCCACAGCGCTTCGATGGCTGGTGGGTGGGCCCGGCCAGCGCTGACTAGATATTTGCTGGGTTTTTAATTTAGAAAAATGATTTAAAAATTATTTCAGAGCCAAATAAACTCAAATAATATCCTAGAAATTCCTAAAAAATTATAGAAAAATACAAAAATATATATCTAACCTTCTAGAATATAAATAAAAATACTTTACCTCATATTAATCTCAAATGTCCTCATAATTAATATTGTAAGCCTTTAAAAATATATAAACCTTAATAAATAAATACTTAAAAATTCTCAAAAATTATAGAAAAATATAAAATAGCTATATAATACTTATTGAAGCCATCTAGAGGCTATATGACCATAGTCTGCTCATAGCTGACCTACAAGCTTAGGCATGAACCCTATGATCATAAAATTAATCGTAACTAAATAATAAAAATAAAAAAATTTCAGAAAGTGGGCTTACACGAAAGCATCGTCGGTCGACGTCGAGACCATGCGACATGCCTTACTTTTCTTCCCTTTGGTAGAAAGGGTCGTAGACATCATCATATCGGAAACCAAGTCAGGATGTATCCACATGACTTCGCCTTGAGGCGTGGAGAACGGGATGAGTCCTTGAGCATTGTCCCGTGCTGACGGAAGGTTGACAACTTCTATTCTCGCCTTTGGAATAGGTATGACACCATCTTGCACCTCTGTGGCTGGAAAACTCTCGAACTGGAGAGTAACCATGTTGACTGTGACGGTCTTCTCTTTGTAATCCAACGAAATGACGTTGGCGTTAATGAGGTGCTGAATTTGCCTCTTCAACACATAGCAGTCTTGTGTTGAGTATTGGACGTACTGGTGATAATGGTAGTACTTAGGATGGTCCATCTTTCCTACCTCATCAGGACGCCTTGGTGCCGGGATGGACAGTTTGCCACTCATCGTAAGCATCTCGAAGAGCTCCAGCTATAAGCCCCATCATTTTTTGGATCTTATTTTTAATTTTTTTAATTATTTTATATAGATATTTTAATTTATTAATTTCAATAATGACTATGTTAGTAGTTTACCGTAGCTTTGATTTTGGAAGCACAACAAATATTATTTTCTTAAATCTAGTTTCATATTTGAATTCTAGACTCCTCCACCTTGAGTTGGATATATCATGTCCCATCCAATTTTACTTTTTAACATTCCTTTGACTTTGCATAATTTCGGGCCAACTTAGGACAATTTGAGCCATTGACGTAATTTTAAGCCAACTTCCAATTTGATTTTTGGACTTGACATAGATCGAAACCTTATGAACCAATATATGGTTTTGATCCATTTTGAGTCTACAATGCGCATGCCTAGGGTGTACCATCCAATCGAGTTCTCATGTGCAACTTATTTGCAAATGGCATATGAGACTCATTAAATTGATTTTTTTTGGGTCCAATTTGACTAGTAATGCTACTCGGACCCTAACCTAGTCAACCCTACTAGTTAGATCCTAAGTAGGAGTATCAAAACCAAGTATACATATATTTAAGAGAATTTTAGAGGTTTAATTTCAGCTATATATAATATTTCCTTATATATTGGCTTGGTAAAATATCTAACCAAAATAGGAAACCTATTAATAATAGTACGATTTGGAGAACCAAATCCTATCCAAATTAGATCAAACCACAGCCCATGCACTAAATATATATATACCTATCAAATACTAACCATCCCCCTCTCTCATAATTGTCTACTACTCCATAAATTTCCCCAAACCTAGCAGCCACCACTCCAAACCCGAAACCCTAGCCGACCCTCCTTTCTTCACAAAATATAATTTTTCCTCAATTTTTGTGCCAACCACCACCACTTGGACGTCCCTCTCAATATCCACTTCTACCCTAGCAACTATAGAAGCAACCTTGCGGCCATTAGAGAGGTGCACGACGCACTACTTGGGCCGAAACTCTGTCGAATCGAAGTCTGAAACATCACAGCAGGTTAGACGACTTGTAGATGATGTTTCATCCACTTTTTTCTCATTCGTTTCTCCTTAAACCAAATCTGAGAGTTAACTTTGTATGTCTACTCCAACCTCTGATCGTCGAATTCCCTATTTCTAAGCATTTTGCCCGTGCCGTTGATTCTACGACAGGGTATCCAGAACTGACGAATTCTGTTGTGGGCCACTTTTTGCCTATCTAAGGTCAGTTTCTAATTTCCATATTTTTGGGAAGAATTTAGACATCGATAAATTTTCGACACATATCTGAAAGTTAGGTTTTACATCAGTTTGCTATTTTAAAAAATTTAAGACATTTGTCGTGTCATCGAACTCCAAAAATTTAATTTTTCTTGTGTCCAAAAGTGTAAAAACTCCATAAATCCATATTAAAATTTATATTTTACAAGGTTTAACATTATAAATACTATTTTAACTAATTTTTATAATTCTTATAGAATTTATTATTTTTATTTTATTATTGTTTGTAAAAATAAAAGTTTTTTTATTTCACAAACTTTGTAAGAAGATTACAATATAATTCTGAGAAAGTACAACTATAGGAATCCGATCTGAAGACGATCGCTTTATCCCTTGGACGATGTGAACTTTGAAGACAGTAGCCTCTGAAGAATGCAGCAGCACTTTTGCAAGAACTCCTGATCTCTGGTGATGATCTGATCTTGATTCTGATTTTTCTGATCCGGTCCTTGATAATGAAGGAATTGAAACTCTATTTATAGAGTTCTGGAAAATAACTAATTAGTAGTTATTTCTGGATTGCGTAGGATGGATTGCGCAGGAACTGGACTGTGCAAGCAGCGAACTGCGTTGGCAGTTACTCAATCGTGGGCCAACTGTATGAGACGCGTGGCATTGTTTGATTGAAATACGCTTGGTCGTGTACAGACGGTTACCATGTGGTGAGCAATTGATGGTATGTAGGCCACGTATAAATTGTCAGTTGTCTTGATGAAGTGCGCCACTTGAATTGTGCTGGCTTCAGACTACGCTGAGATTGAATTGCGCTGCAGAGAGTCTGGCAGATTACACTTCGATTGGGTTGGTAGCTTTTGCTGCCTGTATAGCTGTCCTCGAGCGCTGTGCTGCACGAGAAACGAACAGTTTCCTCATTCTTCGGGCTGGCAGCTATCAGAAGATCTGATTTTCTGTCAGATAATGATGACGTTGCCATGTCAGCTTGCACGCTTGGATGAGTGTGCAGTTCTGCTTGCACAGTTGAGTTGTTACGTAATCTGTCTCCTGTGCAGTTCATTTGAAGGATGCACAATTTGATTTTTATTGCTTCTTTGATAGGTACAACTTGATTTTTAGGACCTACAAGACCCCCTTCAAAGTTTTCAAAATTTAAAAATATTCAAAGTTTCGAAATACTTTGAATTTCAAACTTAAAATCAAGTTGCGCAAGTGATGCCTTGACTGCACGTTTGAAGGAATCAGCTCCTAATTTCTCGGCACAATCTGAGGTGACTGTTACTTTATAAAAACTATGAATAGTTTCCGTTCTTCTTTCTTTCGTTCTTTATTTGTTTCCAACTGTTCAAGAGAGAAAAAGCTTCTGTGCCAACTCCGACCACTTCTCCTTCTTCTCCGTCGACATCAATGGCCCCGAAACGTTCAGCCGCTGAGAAGGGCAAAGCCCCCGCTGAGTCTTCGACTCGGGTTGCGCCCAGAGTTTCTCGTCATGAAGTCGGTCACCCTGCGCTGCAAGGTAGACGATGAACTTGATCAAAAACCCTTTTTAGGGTTCTTTGACATCGTCGAACCTTCATACCTCTCTCTTTTTAGAGATTTGATGGTATTGTGCCACCCTGTTTAGGGTTCTGGTTGCACACACACAATAGTTTTCATTTTTATGAAAACTATATTCTTGCACAATCGGTTAGAAAGCGCTGGCAAATGTTTAGCGTATTCTATCGATTTGCACAAGTCTGTCTAGCGCAAACTGATGCTTTGTGCAAGTGTCTCAGCGCAATCTGATGACTTGCGCAAGTGGATATATTGGCACAGCTGGATATTTTGTGAATGTAGGCTGCATTAGCGCAAACTGATGCTAGGCACATAGCATAATCTGATACTTGCGTAATTTGCTGGTCTTTTGAACAGTCTCTTTGATTTTGTATGTACTGAATTCTGTCTTTTTGTTTGATACAGTTAATCTCAGGGAAGACCCAGAATATAAGATCTTTGCAGGGACTTTAGCTGAACCTGAGTTTAAAGAAGATCTGTCCCATGTAAAATTTCTTCAGTATGCCCTGCCATCGTCTCGACAGGCCATCCTAACAGCACAAGACAATGAAACATTACTGAGTCTGATGAATGGGCAGCCTCTACAAACTGCTGACGCCATTATTCATAAGAAGCCTCTATTTCTGTTTGGTGAGGCTCTTGATAAGAGTTCTCAGCCGAGACCTCGAGTTGAACAAAGACTCTTTCAGAGAGGCGAGAAAATGATACTATTACCGAAAATTTTCAGGTGTCTTCCCTTATCTCGCTATGCCTTTGCGAGCTACCCCAGGAGAATGGACTGGGATATAACTCCTCTTCAACAAGCCAGAACAAGGAACATTCGTGTGAAGAAAGGACCAAATAACAAGGACATGTTTTACAGTTCCTCGGAGCGTATACCTAGAATGTAGGGGGTGGGGGGCCCGCCCCTTTAAGGGGTGGGTTTGTTTTATATATAACTTTTTCCACAAGCCTCTAAACCCTAAACTTCCAAAACGAAAGTTGAGGCTGATCATACCCTCTTCGGCTACGAATTCGTTTCACCAGCGAAGGAGCTTTGTGCGCGACGAACGGAGCATCGAAAGTCTGCCCTTCGTCATCCACGGAGCAGTTTTTCTACTCAAGGTACCCTACTTCCCGATGACGTAACTTTCTGCTCGTAACTCCGATTTTCGATCCGTAAAATGTTCTGGAAAGTAGACTTGACCCTCTTCGAGATCCCCTAGGTGGATTTTGACATGGCCATTCATCTTGCTCGAAATATTGAGACAATGTTGGAGAAAAACCTACTTTTTTGAATATTAAAAACTGTTTTGAAACACCAACTTGTCGGCCACTTTTCTCGCTGTCCATTAAACTTTCATAAAAACCAATTGAAGGTAATCAAAGACAACATAACCGAGATTGTAACGCACCTTTTGGATTCACTTTTCATCTAGTATGTAGAAAGTTACACGTTGTTAAAGTTTTCCGAAAAACTGTAAATTCTGTTTTCAAAAAGTAGAGAAACACTCCGATACGGCGTCTGTCCCGATAAACCGGGCGACGTGGTCGCGCACTATATGCATCGAAAGGCGCGTATGGATGTTGTCGACGTGTGGGAACTGACGGAACTTGATTTCGTTGCATGTGTGCGACGAAATCAGTGCGTATCCGTCGAGATACCCCGTATCGACCCCTTGCAAATTAAGTCACAACTTTGTGCACACTCATTATATCGTGATGAAACTTGCGCCATTGGACTCGAAATATTTTTCTGGTCCTGTGAGCCAAGTTTGGTCCGATTCTGAGACCGTTGATCGGGACGCTATTTTGGCGGGCCCACAATCCCACTCAACGGGCAATTTTGTGCACAGCCTACCGGAATCCAAAATTGGACATACCGTTGGGTTCATCTCATCAAAACAAATCTGTAGACATGTAGTTTGATGACTTTAGAGACCGTATACATTGGCACACATTTCGGTGCAAAGCGGATCCAACGGCGGACATCGTTTTGACCCGAAATTACGATTTTGTCCCTGTTCCAGAATTTAACTTTTGGATAGGTGTTTCCTAGGCATATCCTTTATTCCAAACTCGTTCGTGATGTTTGTTTCAACATCTGGAGCTTCTTGTGGATTTTGACTTTCGTGTTGAAGATTCTGATTGTTGGATTTTGCTGCTTCTCGCACCACCCTCAGGCAAGATACCTTGCCATTATACTGTTTATATTTAGTTTTGCATTTTATTACATATTACTGTTTAGTTACTTCCAGTTCTTACTGTTCTTGATTTACTGTCTGCTCAGTGATACATTAGATATACTTTGTTATTATCCTTTGACTGCATATGGACTTAGAGTTAAGAGACTACCTTCTGTAGTGTATCGCATATACCTTGACACAGTTGTACCACGAGGATGTGTGAGATGAGTACATATAGAGGTTCTTGTGTGTGGGCTGATCCCCCATGCGCATGCGATAGGGCTAACTGCTAATAGAGGCATGTTAGGAGACTTAGCAGTTAGTAGAGGTATGTGAGACATGGATGTGACTCCGTTAGGCATTGGATGGGAAGAACAGTTCCTTGACGTATGGGCCAAGTATGCACTTTTCTACTGTCAGTTATCTCCGCGGGAGATACGGTCCTGGATCCTGATACTGATTTACTGCTGGCCTCTGACATTCGATGAATGTTATGCTTTGAGGTCCCTGGTATCCTGATGGGCCATACCTGAGATTACTGCTACTGAGTCAGAGTGTCCATGCGTTGGAGGTTTGTTCTTAACTGCATAAACACTATAGTACGGTTAGATTACCTTATTGTCATCTTGTCACTTATTTCGGTTTGTGACATATTATATATTCAGTTTATTATGGCATGTTCTTTATGTATCTTGTTACGTCCCTCTGAGGACCTGGTTATCTCTCCAGGTGTGTGCTTTTGTGATATTGCAGGTGTTCTAGCCGAGGCCGTGATCTTCTCCATCCTTTCGTAGATGATTGCACTTGGCTCGTCTTGTTATTTCATCTATTTCTTCTTGTATATTTTATTTGAGATAGTTGGTAGTGGACTTTGTCTCCGCCCAACTTTTGTACAAATTACAATCCAGTATTGCTATCTATTTTATATTAATTCTTATATTGTGGATGAGATTAGCATTATGGTTTACTGTATTTCACAGCTTATGTATTCATACGAGATTTCCATATATTGGAGTATACTTCGTATGTATACAGCTGGCATGGATACGTACCTAGTCCTAAGTATTTTGGGACTGGGACGTTACAGTTTTACAGTTCCTCGGAGCGTCACAGCTCCTTGCTCAGAGGACTGAAACCTGGGTGTATCCCACCAGAGAACTCCTCCCTGCTACTGCCGGTCCGGACGTCGATATTCGCAAACGAGTTTGCGAAGGTTGAAGGAAGATATCCTGATCATGATATTCGATTAACAGGTCTTGTTAATCCGGATAACAAGAGATGGAATTGTATAGCCAATTGGATATTGGCTCAATTCGAAGATAAGCACAAGGAGATTGAGCTGTACCAGCCGGTATATTCTACCGTTTACGGCTTTCAACCCAATCCTCACCTATTTTTTGTTTTGGCAGAAAGGTACAACTTCAGAACAGGGACTTTTATGATGCCCTGTGGGGAGATCGGACTGGCTCTTCATGAGATGAAGTACATCTCGAGTCTACCAATGGAGAATATCCCTTATGAGGATTTGTCCCCACCAATGACGAGTTGGACAAATTTTGTCAAAAAAATGCTGACATGGTGGCCGTCTTCGAGGAGCTTTTGTGCCACTATAAAATCTGTTCTTTGTACTACAAGAGCGGTTCATCAGGCACCTGCTACTCGACGAAATGGTTGCCATATCTGTTCCTTAACCACATTATAGAGAAGAAAACAAGGAACACGACAATTGTAAACCCAACTTCTTCAAGCCACTCAGCAGCAGTAAGGTGATTGGGTTGATGGAGGAGAATAAGGAGCTGGATATTAAGAATGATGATGAGCTTCAATATCCTCCTTTCAAGGCAGGAGATAATATTGAAAGTTTCATGAGGATGGGCTATAGGCCCATGTCAAAGGAAGCCCAGTTGGCGGGTTTCCTCACCTATTGGCTCCGACGATTCATTGTCCCGGGAGCGAGCACCGTCGATCGCTTCCATCGAGGCGTGCTGTTTGCTGCCGTCTACTTAGTCTTTGGCTATCGGATGGATCTTTTGTCAGCAATGACCTGCCAAGTGAACGCTGGCCTCTGCCTGTTTGTAAATTCGATTCTCAAAGGAAAACACGAGAAAGGTAGCTTTCTACAGCTAGAGCTGTCATATACATACTTATTCGGATGGCTGCTGCTGCACTATCCTACCCTGATGAATCCCGATATGGGAGCAGTAAGTGGCAGCTTCTTAAGGAGATTCTCCAGAAGCAAATGGATATACACCAGCTTAAGAGATTGCAAACGTGCTCTGAATCGCGGAAAGGGATGGAACTTCTATTGTGTTTCCCCTCCGACTGGCTACGAGCACATGGCTTCAAATCTGGTCGACTTGGGGAGGCAGCCTTTGGGTCATGCAGTTTTTGATTGGCTGAGGACAATTAGGCCATCACACCTAGTCTATAGATTTGAAGATGAATGTTATTTGGAACCCTATCTTCCCAGCCGCTTTGCCCGTCAATTCGGCTACGACCAGTTTCATGTAGGCAACGCGATCACGTGCCTACAAGGAAAAGGCTATCTGATTGATGGAGCTCGGGCTTGGGCTTATTATAATGCTCGAAACACCAGAACAACATTTTCGATGCCGATGAAGAGCGACCACGGTCCTCGGATGCTGTATACATATTCACTTTTCTATACATCCGTGAATACCTTTGCCGAGAACTTCAGTCTCGCAGACAGCTTTGCGACAGAAGCCAGATTAAAGAAGGGAGCAACTGTTGTGTCGGCTCCTGGCAACGATGAAGAGCGTGAACCGGCCGATGCACCATTGGAAGCTTCAAGGGAAGCCAACTTCCCGGAAGAAGTCAACGAACCATTGTGCATTTCCTTGAAAGTTGTCAGATCTCCAGCCAAGGAGAGGAAAAGAAGGATAGAGGAACCTTCTTCTCCAATTGCTAAGAAGAAGCTTGTCTTGGAGTCATCAGAAAGGGTTACGACCCAATCACAATCTCGGCAGCAGGCCGAGTCAATTCAAAGAGAAGAGGCGGCGACCCCGAACTCTATTCAAAGATAAGACAATGTTATAGATGTAGAGAGTCCAGAAAGACCTCTACATAGAAAGAAAATAGTCTTCCGGAGAAAGAAAGTAGTCACTCCAAGACCTATGTCATCGGTCGTGGCTAGTGTTGTCGCTGGAATCACAATGTCATCTCCTACACCTATCCCTGAGCCCGAAGCTTTGAGTCCAGAGAGGAGGGATGATGTTGTAGAGACCAGGAAAGAAGTCCTGGAGAAAGAAGATAAAGTGGTGCGATCACCTACACTTGCAGTGGAGACTACCCTGCTTCCAGCTACACCGAGAATACTTCGTGATGAAGAGGATCGATTAATGATAGATGCTCTGAACGACTGCGACTTCGGCCTTCATGATGATGTGGATCCGATCGCAGCAACTGATAGTGGAGCCCGAGAGAAAAGCATAAGTGATGACGTTTCATCAGCAGAGGCTGTTGATGATACACAGAATCCAGAGGAGGACGCTGATGTCCATGTATCTCCAAAAAAGATTGTGGGTGGAGAAGTAGCAGCTGAAGAAATTACTACTGCTGATCCCAAAGGTATTGAATGATATTATCAATCTTCTTTTCATAGATTAAATGGCTAACATTTAAATTTTTATCCATGCAGAAGTTGAATCTTCTCCAATTCTTCCAACATGTACTGACATAATGCCAATAAAAGAGATAGCCAACGATAGCAGACATTTTTTGGGCGGCTCCGAAGCAGGTAGTAGCCAGGCAGTAATGTCTGAGGCTACTTCTGCGAGGTTGCAACTCGTGTCAGCAGAGGAAAAACTTGTCCCTGGACCTAGCAATGGTAAGATCACTCTTACTTTTGATCCTTCTCGATAGTTGCTAATGACAGCCAGCTGATGGTGTTTGTTTGATTTCGCAGAGGAACACCTGGGAGGGGAGACTAGCTCCACCATGGCTCCTTTATCCAGAGAGACCTCTACTCACGTGCTAGAAGCTGAACGTCCATCTGCACAGCCACCTGCTGCTGCTTCGACGTCTATGGGAGTAGCTGCTACTCCTGGTGCCATTGCCACTAATAGATTCATAATCGGTTCTTTTACCAACCTTTTCTTCAATTCTCTAGGACCCTTAATAGAGAGGGTGATGGGGAAAGAAGATATTGGTTTCATAACTGTTAGGGGTCCAACCTCCTATCTGATGGCTGCCATCCGGAGTCAAGGTGACGAAGCGCAAGCTGCTTACTGTAGGTCCTAAAAATCAAGTTGCACCCATCAAAAAAGCAAAGAAAATCAAATTATGCATCCTTCAAGTGAACTAGGCAGGAAACAGATTGCGCAACAACTCAACTGCGCACACATCCAAGCGCACAAGCTGACGTAGCCACGTCATCATTATCTGACAGAAAATCAGATCTTCTGACAACTGACAGCTCGAAGAACGAGAAAACTGTTCGTTTCTCGTGCAGCACAGCGCTCGAGGACAGATGTACAGCCAGCGCAAGCTACCAGCCCAATCGAAGCGCAATCTGCCAGACTCTCTGCAGCGCAATGCAATCTCAGCGCAATCTGAAGCCAGCGCAATTCAAATGGCGTACTTCATTAAGACAACTGGCAATTTACATGTGGCCTACATGCCATCAATTGCTCACCACGTGGTAACTGTCTGTACACGACTAAGCGTATTTCAATCAAATAATGCCGCGTGTCTCATACAGTTGGTCCACGATCGAGTAACTGCCAGCGCAGTTCGCTGCTTGCGCAGTCCAATGTCTGCGCAATCCATCATGCACAATCCAGAATAACTAAAAAATAGTTATTTCCATAACTCTATAAATAGAGTTTCAATTCCTTCATTATGAGGCCCAGATAAAAAAAAATCAGATCATCACCAGAGATCAGGAGTTCTTGCCAAAGTGCTGCTGTATTCTTCAGAGGCTACCGTCTTCAAAGTTCATATCGTCCAAGGGATAAAGCGATCGTCTTCAGATCGGATTCCTATAGTTGTACTTTCCCAGAACTCTGTTGGGGACGACTTTCTCCTCCGACGAGGAAGTGACACTCAATGTGACTGCGTCTATTGGAAAGACGCAGAAGACGCTAGTTATAAAGGTCAACCAGACGGCCTACGAGGCGATGATCAACTCCGGGACTACTCGTCGCACTGCTTCTGCCAAGAGCAAGGTTCGTTCAGTATGGACTCCAAAGTCCTCTGCACAACCCTCTGCACAGCCTGCTGTCTCTGCTGCGCAGTCTGCTGTCTCTGCTCCCAAGACTGTCGTACAGTTTGCTGCTACTGCCCATGCACAATATGCTGCTCCCCTTGCCAGTGCACGAACCACTTCCTATGCTGCTCTGTCAAAGTGAAAGACTCCTCGTCCCCTGGCACAGTTGGCTGCAACTCTGCCTGCGCAGTCCACCACTCCAGCAACCAGAATGCAACTCAAGCACTCTGAAGTCAAAACTCCTGCTGCACAATCTGCTGTGACTGTAGCCAAAAGGCCATCTGTCAGAGTTCCTCATGTGCAACCATCCAATGCGCCAACAGCTACTTCAATCCATGCGCAAACTGTGCCAGCGCAGTCTAAGAGAGACAGCCCTTTGGCTAATCTCTCTTCTTCTCATACAAAGAGGAAAAACTCTGCTCCTCTTTCCAAGCACCCTATTGCTCCAGCGTAATCCACTGGGGGTAGTCTGTTGACTATTCCTCCTCCTCCTCAGAACAAAGGAAAAGGTCCGTTTGTCTTTTCTCAAACTTCTTCGTCCCACGACTTGGAAGACAATAGAGGAAAACGCTCTTTAGCCAACACTTCCTCACAAAACAAAGGAAAAGGTCCTTTGGTCTTTTCTCAGTCTTCCTCGATTTTTATCATAGAAGATCAACCTGAACGTTCCTCGGCACCAGTCAGTACAAGAACTCTCTCAAACAAGAGTTCTTCTTCCCTCCTTGCCAAAGGAAAGTATACTGAACAAAGAGGTATTCTGCCTACTCCGGTAGCAGAATTCCAAGATCTTCCAACTCTCAAGATATCCCATTCAAAACAGGAAAAGTTGCTGGTGTCTCAGACAGAAACCCCTGGGAGTGAATTTGCTGATCTAAGAACTTATCTCAATAGACCAACTTCGGCGAAACGCAAACAGCAAATGCCGAAGACCAACCAGCATCAGAGGCAAACTTCGAGGATGACGAATCCTGACACCTATGCTAATAAAATGAGTTCCCTGTACATTCAAGGGACAAAACATATGAAGAACCGAAACCATATTCTGAATGTTGTCAAAGAACATGTCCCTCAGACTTCTTCTCGTCCCGTCATTGTTCCCGATCTCTGAGAACACCTCAAACAGAAATGGGACAACATCTCAACACCTCGAGTGCAACCACTTGGACACCACTGTAATCACAAGGTTGTCATCAAGTGTTGTTATCAGACAACAAAATGATCTGTCTTCGATCATCTAAACTTTACAAACTCTGAACCTATGTCAGAAGATGAAGACGAAGTTTTGTACACTTCCGTCAACATGACTTCCCGAGACACTGGGGGTAGAAAGTGCTCCAAGTATGGCAAGCCTTACAAGCCCAGCCGGCAGTATTTAGATCTACTCCAAGAATCTTCTGAAGGAGTATTTTGACATACCAGATCCCGAAGCTGAGACACAATCGGTCAAAGGAATCTTCAAGATCCTTCCGGTCATCTCTCTCTTTCTCACTCAGGAGATGATTCTTTTTCTGATTACGATGCATACAGCGAAAGTTCTGAATAGACAGTATCTTCCACCGTACCTAGAGAAGTGACAGCTTATGTTGTTACTGAAGAGCCAGATGCTTCTAGTTTGGCTAGTCAAGAACAACGGATAGCTGCTCTAGAAGACAAGTTGAAGACCATGGCCGAAATGGTTGCAAGTATGCATTCTATCATCGTGGCCCAATATACAGTACCACCGACTGTACCTGCTGTAAATTCTGAGATCATAGCATCGTCGATTCCTGTCAATACAGGGCTGGGGGTAGCATCTCTTCAAGTACCTCCTGTATAGATTCAACCTACACCCAGTCAGTCAGGTGCTGGGGGTAGTACTTACCACGCTGTTCCTCCCCCTAACACTCTGATTCAGCCTGCTCTTTCTACATCATTGGAGGATGCTAATGAAGCTTTCAAACTCCTGTGCACTTAATACGAGGCATTCAAAGAGAAGGACAACTTACAAAGGTTGGGAATCAAACAACCCTACCCAGTTGAATAGAAGGAAGTCCTATTTCCTCCAAAGTACAAGATTCCAACAATCTATTTGTTTGATGGTAGCATTTCTTCTAGTCAGTTCATTAACCACTTTGAGGTAATGACTGTCCAACTTCAGCCAAATGACGCTCTTCTTACCAGGGTATTCGTTGGCTGTTTAGCCGATGTGGCATACGATTGGTACAGAAGCTTGCCCGATGGCTGTATCACCTCTTTCTCAGGTCTAAAACAAATCTTCTTAGAACGATTCTATGAGGGGATCAATGACATGACTATGTCGGTCCTTAATAAAATCAAACAAAGACACAATAAAACCGTTGAGATTTCATTGAAAGGTTCCGCCGAGAAGCTTTAAAAATGCCTCCTGGAACTCCGGCCACTATCACTATTGATACCTGCAAGGCAAATATTTTGTCTATCATCAGCATGTGGACGGGGTCAACTCAGTTCCAAGACTGGCCTTCCTTCATTGTCAACGCTAAAGCAGCTGAAGTTGGTGCTGACAAATTCAAACAGTTTGGGGTACACATGTCTAACCCCGACCGGGATAAACATCAGACATCGGGTGGTGGTAATCGCCAGAACAACCGCAAGGGAAAAGAGACTTTGAACATCAACTTAAAAAACAAAGAATCTCTGGCGGTCAACGTAGCTCCAGCTACGTCTACTTCTACTCCTTCAGCACCTCCACCAAGGGAACCTCGTCCGAAAGTAGAGTACTCCTTTGACGAAAATGACACCGTGAGCATCATTGATTGCTTAATCAAAAGCAATAAGCTCAAACTCCCAGACCCAAAGAAGCCTGATGAGGTCGGTAAGACTGATCATCCCAAATACTGTGTCTATCACAGATTCATTGGGCATTCTACTCGAGCATGTTATGTGCTCAAAGGCAAGATTCAAGAGCTAGTCAACGCTGGTGTTGTCACTCTGCAGCAAGACGAGAAGACGATTATCGCAAACATGGTCTCTGTTCAGTTCGGTGACTTTCCTCTGCAGATGGTACAGCACGGTGTCATCCCTATCCCTAAGGCCACCCTTGAGATCGAGAATCTCCTTCCTTCATGAAGTGAAGGTCTTGTCCCCTTGTCTCTTGACAATGGCGAGATAATGTAGATTCATCCTGATCTCGCTTCAGAGTTCGAAGTTTTCTCTTCCTCCAAGAAGAAAGAACGCTCCAAAGGCAAAACAAAGATCTATAATATGGTGTCTTTTGACCCCATAGTTGAAGAGGAAATCCTGCTAGGCACCAGATCAGGGAAAGCCTATCTACGGGAACTTTCTGAGACTCAAAAAAATCATGCTTCTTCTTCTGAGTCTACTCCAGTACAACCTGCTTCTACTGAGGGCATTTCTTCTGCACCCTCACCGGTTGTAGAAACCACTCCCCCTAAGCCGACAGCAGCCTACAAAGGCAAACAATAAGTCCGCTTCGACAAACCTTTGAAGAAGTCATCTCCTTCTGGACTTGAGAAGCCATACAACTTTGATATCTTGGCTCAACTAGCCAATACACCGGCCAGGCTGTCAATCTTCGAGCTCTTGTGTCTCTCCAAAGAGACTCGAGAAACTCTGAGTGAAGCTCTCATGCAGGCGGAAACCTGTCTAGCCCTTCTGAAGAAGCCGAAAGCAGAGCCAGTCTCTTGCCTCCATTGTCATAGTGTGTTGGAGTTAATTCCAAACATTACTTTCACACAGGATGACATGCTGATGGAAGACAATAGGCATGACCGTCCTCTATACTATACAGGATATGTCGACTCGATGAAAGTCGATCGTATTCTGGTAGATCTAGGGTCTGCCCTCAGCATCATGCCGAAGACAATGTTAGATGCACTGAAGATCCCAGTGCATAGTCTTTCTAACACAATCACCACCATCCTGGGGTTCAATCAAGGAAGAAGTGAACCTCTGGGCAAGATTCGCCTAAAACTCCAAATAGGCAATCTCCGTACAAAGGTGACCTTCTACATCATAGACAACCATGGTTGTTCTTACAATGCTCTATTGGGGAGACCATTCCTGCATGAACATAACATTGTTCCTTCGACTCTCCATCAATGTTTCAAATATGTCGATGACAATGGAGAGGTTCAAAAGAAGGTTGCTGATCTCTATCCTTTCAAAGGTGTTGAAGCATACTGCAACGATGCTCGTATGTACAAGGATGAGTTTATGAAAGTAGTATTGGCTCTGGATACTGAAGAAGAACAAGAAGCAGTGCCTAATGATACTCTCATCATACCTGTCAAAGGGCGTATTTCTCGTCCTCAATCCTCCAAACCACTGGCTATTTACTTGCCAGTCCAGAAGCAACCAACTGATGGTGGTCAGGATCAAAGGAAGCTCACCTCTTCTGAGCCACTTGTTATCGACTTACGTCGTAACAAGGACAAAAGGGAGCTCACCTCCTCTGAGCTGCTTGTTATTGACCTCCGTCGTAACAAGTCCAATCCTCCTCCATGTTCTTCTTCTCCCCCTCTTGTAATCAATCTGACCAAGCCTGCTAAGGCTAAAGGTCTTGTTGTAAATACAGATGTACAAATCAATAAAAAAGCATCTCCTTTCCAGTATACTGATGTCATTTATCATGCTAAGTGCTATTTGGATATGTTAGATAGCTTTCAGTCATTTACAATGGGAGTTGTACAGTCTCTTCAAACAGAAGTCTTACTCGAACACCCAGATGATTCATACTTTGTTGTCCCTTCTCGAAAGAGAGGCGAGAGTCCAATACTTTTTAGTAAAGGACCAGAACAAAAATTCAACTATACGGATGATAGCAAAAGTAACGATACGGGACATCTTCAACTTCATTGTTACAGTCAACAATCAAAAGATATCATCCGAAAGATGGGTTATGACTTCAAGAATGGCCTCAACTACGGTAAGGGTAGAAGAACTCCTATCCGTATGGCTGTTTCGAAAGAAAAATCAGAGATGTATTATAGCAGGACCAAAAGAGGTCTCGAATATACTTCACCTCCGGTATTATTCCCAGCAGTCTTCGAATCCGATAGTGAAGAGCGCTCTAACTCTTCTGATTCCAGATCATAGGATTCTGACACCAGCATCGGTCAAGTTTATCTATTAATCGTATCTTCTAACATGGTCTCCGTCGAACTTCCAGAAGGCTATGACGAGGATATTGAAGAAAATCCTAAAACAGATCCTTGGGCTCAACGAATGGATACCCAATGGGAACTCCGATTCGAACAAAGAGAACCTCCTATCGAAGATCAATTGGTTCAAATTAATATAGGAAAGAACGGGTCACCTCGTCCAATATTCATCAGCAAGAACCTTCCAGAGGCAGATACGCAAGAATTAATTCTTCTTATTCAAGAATACATTGATGTCTTTACCTGGAGCTATGAAGAAATGCCAGGTCTAGATCCCAAAGTTGCTACTCACAAATTGAATATCTTGCCTAATGCAAAACCAGTCAAATAACAACAACGACACTTCAAGCCAGAAATGATAGATGCGATCGACGATGAAGTCAAGAAGCTCATAGCTTGTGGCTTTATCTGAGAAGAACAATATCCTGATTAGGTAGCCAATGTCGTCCCAGTTTTGAAGAAAATCGAAAAAGTTCGAGTTTGCATCGACTTTCGGGATCTTAATGAAGCCTGTCCAAAAGATAAATTTCCTCTCCCTATCACGGACGTCATGATTGACGACACCTGTGGGTTCAAAAGAATATCTTTCATGGATAGATTCTCCGGATATAATCAGATTCTGATGAATCCTGAAGATGAAAAACATACTTCTTTCCACACTCCTCGCGGAGTCTACTGCTATACCGTAATGCCATTTGGTCTCAAGAACGCTGGTACAACTTACCAACGAGCTATGAGTACCATCTTTCGAGATCATCTTCGCACGACTGTCGAATGCTATATGGATGATATTGCCGTCAAAAGTCGTCTAAAGGAAGATCACATCTAAGACTTGAGAACTATTTTCAATCTCATGCGCCAACATCAACTCAAAATGAATCCCACCAAGTCATTCTTGGGTGTCGCTAGTGGCAAATTTCTCGGCTTTGTCATTACCTCTAAGGGTATACACGTGGATCCCGAGAAGATCAAAGCCATTCAAGAGATGCGTCCTCCACGCAACCTAAAAGAGCTACGAGGATTCCAAGGTCGACTTACGTATATCAGGAGATTCATTTCGAATCTGTCTGGACGCTGCAGACTATTTACTCAACTAATGAAGAAGGGTATATCTTTCATTCGGACCGAAGAATATCAACGAGCATTTGACGACATAAAACGATATCTCATGAACCCGCCAGTCTTGGTGCTACCGATCTCAGGCATACCATTCTTAATGTATGTCCGTGCTATGGATCATTCATTGGGTGCTTTACTTGCTCAAAAGAACAAAGAAGGTCACGAACAAGCCATCTATTATCTCCGTCGTACTATGATTGGTGCTGAACACCGTTATAGTTCGCTCGAAAAAGAATGCCTAGCTCTTATGTTCGTTGTTCAAAAGATGAGGCATTACATCATTGGCCAAACTATTCATGTCATATCCCGAGTTCATCCTCTTCGGGTACTGATGAAGAAGCCTAGCACACTCAATTCTCGGCTGGCTACATGGGCCATTCTGCTAGCCCAATATGACATGGTATATGTTCCTCAAAAGTCTGTTAAAGGTCAAGCACTAGCGAATTTCTTAGCAGCTCATCATATTCCAGAGACATCCAAACTCTATGATAAAATTCCAGACGAGACATTAGAATCAAATATGATCTCTGAAGAATTTTCTACTTGGTGTCTATTTTTTGACGATGCATCCAGGATTGGACCTAATGGTGCTATCGTCGCAGGAGTTGTCCTTGTTTCTCCAGACGGGTCAACTATTCAAAGAGCCTACTCTTTAGGTGAACCTTGCTCCAACAACGTAGCAGAATATAACGCTCTTCTTATTGGTCTTCAGTTAGCTAAACAACTGGACGTCGAATATTTTGAAGTTTATGGTGACTCCAAGCTGGTTGTTAACCAGGTTAGAGGAACCTATGAAGTTCGCCATCAAGATCTAGTGCCTTACTATGAAGCGGCAATAAACATGGCTACATCATTTAGAGCTTTCTTCATCGAATATGTCCGACGAGCTTGCAATACTAAAACCTATGCTTTGGCCAATCTTGTAGCAGTCTTAGCTATCCCTATTAAAAGACAGCAGGTGGTGGTTGTCTCTAATTAGAAATTGTTCTGCATCGAAAATAATCGTAATATTGAGTTCAGTAATCTTATTGAAGTCAATGTTATCAGTGAAGATTGGAGAGCTCCTTTCATTGACTTCGTAGTTAATGACATACTTCCTGAAGATCCCAAGGAAGCTACGAGTATTCGTCGGTGGTCTCTGCAATTCTACTACAATCAAACCACCAAAACTCTTTACCGACGGACTTATGACGGCCTACTCTTGCGTTATCTTGCTGGTAATAAAGCAAAGCAAGTATTGCGTGAAGATCACGACGGTGTCTGCGGAGCACATCATCCCGATCCTAAGCTACAGGATCGTATCCGACACATGGGTTACTACTGGCCCTCTATGGTATCTGATGCCATCGACTATGCAAGGAAATGTCGAGCTTGTCAAATCTATGCAGATTTTATTCATCAACTATCAGAATTTTTTCATCCAATTGCTGCTTCCTGGCCTTTTGAATCTTAGGGCATGGACATTATAGGTTCCATCAATCCTTCTTCTTCTAGAGGACATCGGTTCATACTGGCAATAACCGATTACTTCTCCAAATGGGCCGAAGCTATACCCTTAACAGAAGTCAAGACCAACAGTGTCATGAACTTCGTCAAACACCATGTCATCTATAGATTTGGTGTACCTCGACGAATCATCCATGACAATGGACCTCAGTTTATCAGTCAAAAGTTTACAAGGTTCTGTGATGATCACCGGATTGACAATGTCGCTTCGACCGCTTACAATCCTGCTGCTAATGGCTTGGCTGAAGCCTTCAACAAGACTATCATGAAGCTCCTCAAGAAGTTTATGTCTACTAACAAACGAAACTGGAGTGAAAAGCTTGGCGAATGTCTTTGGGCCTATTATACTACGGTCCGTAACCCTACAGGTTGTACACCCTTCTCTTTGGTGTACGGCTGTGAAGCAGTTCTACCCTTGGAACTTCAAATTCTATCTTTAAGGATTGCCATTGCCAACAAGCTCACTACAAAGAATAACGACCTTCTTCGACTCCAAGAATTAGAAGCGCTCGACGAGAAACGACTATTGGCTCAACAGCATATTGAGTTATACCAAGCCCGCATCTCGAAGACTTTCAATCGCAAAGTTAAGGTCAGAGCCTTTCAGAAAGGAGAGCTCATTCTAACCGTCAGACGTCCTATGACTATGACTCACATGAGCAAGGACAAGTTTGACGCAAAGTGGGAAGGTCCATATATCGTAAGCAAAGTCTTCTCAAATGGAGCCTATCAACTCACAGATGGATGGTCGAGTTACAATGATGCCCATCAATAGCAAGTTCCTCAAAAAGTATTATGTATAAATATAAATGAAAGTGCTTGTAATCATCAGACAAGTTCATAAATAAAATTTAATTTTATTTCATCATGAATGATAGTACATAATATCAAGGAAGGTCACTATCATCCATCTCAAAATTGGGACGAGGACCACTACCGTCCTTCTCAAAAACATTATCAACAAAAGAGCCGAAAACATCCTTGCTTGAACCCACCAGGAACTTGCAAGCAGCCATCCTCATGGCCTATTCTTCTTCAGTCTTCCCTGGTTCAAGAAGGAAGTCCAAGATGTCCTTTGGCGGCTTGAGTGCCAATGAACCTTCACTGGCCTCTGTCTGCTTTCGCTGGGCCGGTTCGACTGGACGTTCTTCAGTAACCGCTTCAACCTTCGGGGCGATCTCAACTTTCTTGGATGCATCTCTAGATGACATCTTTATGTTGAAAAGTGAAAGTGATCAGTCTATCTGATTTTCTGTCCTATTTATAGACAGAAGATCATAAGACAATGAAGCGACACATTACATTCATCTGACGGTTCGTCCGTTCATTCCATTCATCCGACGGTTCACCCGTTCATCTATTCATCAGACGGTTCACCCGTTCATCTATTCATCTGACGGTTCGTCCGTTCGTTCCATTCATCCGACGGTTCACTCGTTCATCTATTCACTTGACGGTTTGTCCGTTCATTTCATCTATCAGACGGTTCACCCGTTCATCCGATGGTTCACCCGTTCATCCATTTATCAGATGGTTCACCCATTCATTACATTCATCAGACGGTTCACCCGTTCCTTACATTCATCAGACGGTTCATCCGTTCCTCCATTCATCCGACTGCTCACCCTTTCATCCATTCATCCGACGGTTCGCCCGTTCATTACATTCACTTGGCGGTTCTCCCGTTCATTATACTCACTTGACGGTTCGCCCGTTCATTATATTCTTTTGACGGTTCGCCCGTTCATCCATTCATCCGACGGTTCGCCCCTTCATCCATTCATCCGACGGTTCGTCCGTTCATTACATTCGCTTGACGGTTTGCCCGTTCATTATACTCACTTGACGGTTTGTCCGTTCATTTCATCTATTAGACGGTTCGCCCGTTCATCACATTCATTCGACGGTTTGCCCGTTTATTACATTCATCCAACGGTTCATCCGTTCATCTATTTATTCGACGCTTCACCCGTTTATCCATTCATCTGACGGTTCGCCCGTTTATTTCATCTATCTGACGGTTCATCCGTTTATTCCATTCATTTGACGGTCCATCTGTTCATCCTGACGATTCATTTCGTTCACACATTTTGACGATTCATCCATTTCGTTCATATCAACAACTTATCATCTTTGATTAAGTTGTCTACTGAAATAATAATATTCAACAAATTATATTCTATCATGTCCATATTACCTCTGAGCAGATATAATTGAATATAATTATTTTCTAAAATCAAGAAATATATCATGTCTTGTACCTCTGAATATATTTTCTATTGCTATTATTTATATCTGAATAAGATATGCAATAAATAATAGAGCCATAAAGAAAATATCTTTTTATTGATCAAAATTAAAAAGACATTACAAAATTACATGTCACAAAAATTGAAGATAAAAAAAGTCTTTCTCATTCCGATGGTGGAGTCATCAAGCTAGTCATCTGCTGCTTTAAAATTTCAGACGCTCCTCACGAGAGTCCATCACTCGCCTCCTGGCTTCCTCCAGTCCAGACTTATCATCGAAAGTCGGCATGGTTACTAGTCTGCGAGAGATTTCATCTTGATGAGTTGTGACATATTCATCTCTTTCTTAGGTCAGGGCGTCCAGCTGCTGAACTGTAGCTTGATGTTGTGTGGCCTCATCTTCTAGAGCAAGCTGAACAAGTCTCAATTCTTCTTGAAGACGGGCAGATTCTGCTTTTAGTTCAGTAACTTTCTTCTCCTTCTCCTCGGCAGCAGATGCTATGATGTCTATCTGAGAGTTATATTCCGAAGATTTGGCAGTGAAAGTGTCCAAGATAATCTGGAGATCAACCTTTGCAACTGTAACCTCTTGTGACATCCTCTCAAATTCGGCCTGTACCAAAGGCTCCACCTCCCCCTGATTCAGATCTTTGTAGATCTTAACCGACTCCTCTAGCTCATCCAGGATGTGCTCAAGGTAAGCAGCTTGTGCTTCATCGCCTTGATTTCGGATGGCAGCTATCAGATAGAAGGTGGGACCCCTAACAGTTATGAAACCAACCTCTTTTTTATCCATTACCCTCTCTATTAAGGGTCCTAGAGAACTGAAGAAAAGATTGGTAAAGGAACCGATGATGAATCTGTTAGTGGCAACAGCACCAGGAGTAGCAGCTACTCCCATAGACATCGAGGCAGCAGGCACCTGTGCAGATGGACGTCCAATTTCTTACATATAGATGGAGGTCTCTCAAGATAATGGAGCCATGGTAGAGCTAGTAGCCCCTCCCAAGTGTTCCTCTGCAAAATATAACAAACACAATCAGTTGACTGTCATTAGCAACTATCAAGAAGGATCAAAGTGAGGGCAATCTTACCATTGCTAGGTCCAGGGACAGGTCTGTCATCTGTTGGCACAAGTTCCAACCTAGCAGAAGTAGCCTCAGACATTACTGTCTGGCTTCTACCTGCCTCAGAGTCGTCCGAAAAATATCGGCTACCACTAGCTATCGCCGTTATTGGCACTATATCAGTACATGTAGGAGGAACTGGAGAAGATTCAAGTTCTGCATGGATAAAAATGTAGATGTCAGCTATTTAATCTATGAAAAGAAGGTTGATAATATCATTTAATACCTTTAGGATCAGCAATAGTAGTTTTTTCAAGTGTTACTTCTTCACCTGCATTCTTTTCTGGAGACACATGCACCTCAACATCCTCTTCAGGATTCAGCATGTCATCAACAGCTTTCGAGGATACATGGACATTAGCATCATCTTCTGGATTTAAACAGCTTCTGTTGATGTATCTTCTACTGTCTTCTGGTGCTTCTTCTCTGTCAGTTGCGGCGGCCGGATCAACATCATCCTGGAGGCCGAAGTCACAGTCGTTCAGAGCATCGATCATTAATCGATCCTCTTCATCACAAAGTGTTCTTGGTGTAGCCGAAAGCTGGGTGGTCTCCATTGCAAATGTAGGAGATCGCACCACTTCAACTTCTTTCTCCACGGCTTCCTCCATGGTCTCTACAGCCTCATCTCTCCTCTCTGGGCTGAAAGCTTCAGGTTCAGGGGCGGGTGTAGGAGATGACATTGTAACTCCAACAATAGCACTAGCCACGACCGATGACATAGGTCGAGGAGTGACTACCTTCTTTCTCCGGAAGACTATTTTCTTTTATGTAGAGGTCTCTCTGGACTCTTTACATCTACAACATTGTCTTGTCTTTGGATAGAGGTCGGGGTCGCCGCCTCTTCTTTTTGAATTGACTCGGCCTGCTGCCGAGATTGTGATTGGGTCGTAACCCTTTCTGATGGTTCCAAGACTACCTTCTTCTTAGCAACAAGAGAAGAAGGTTCCTCTATCCTCCTCTTCCTCTCCTTGGCTGGAGATCTGACAACTTTCAAGCAAATGCGCAATGGTTCATTGACTTCTTCCGAGAAGTTGGCTTCCCTTGAAGCTTCCAACGGTGCATCGGCTGGTTCACGCTCTTCCTCGTTGCCAGGAGCCAACACAACAGTTGCTCCTTTCTTCAATCTGGTCGCTGTTGCAAAGCTGTCGGCGAGACTGAAGTTCTCGGTAAAGTTATTCGCCGATGTATAGAAGATTGAATATGTGTACAGCATCCGCGGGCCATGGTCGCTCTTCATCGGCATCGAGAACATTGTTCTTGTGTCTCGAGCATTATAATAAGCCCATGCCCGGGCTCCATCAATCAGATAGCCTTTTCCTTGTAGGCACGTGATGGCGTTGCCTACATGAAACTGGTCGTAGCCGAATTGACGGACAAAGCGACTGGGAAGATAGGGTTCCAAATAACATTCATCTTCAAATCTGTAGACGAGGTGCGACAGCCTGATTGTCTTCAGCCAATCAAATACTGTACAACCCAAGGGCTGCCTCCCAAGATCAACCAGATTTGTAGACATATGTTCATAGCCAGTTGGAGGGGGAACACAGTAGAAATTCTACCCCTTCCCGAGATTCAGAGCACGTCTGCAATCTCTTAGACTGTTGTATATCCATTTACTCTTGGAGAATCTCCGCAAGAAGCTTCCGCTGACCGCCTCCATATCGGGGTTCATCAATGAAGGATAGTGCAGAAGCAACCATCCAAACAAATAAATGTAGAAAAGCTCCAGCCGAGGGCAGTTCCCTTTTTCGTCTTTTCCTTTGAGGATTGAATCTACAAACAGGCGGAGACCAGCGTTCACTCGGCTGGTCATTGTCGACAAAAGATCCATCCGATAGCCAAAGACTAAATGGACGGCAGCAAAAAGTATGCCTCGATGGAAATGATCTACGACGCTCGCCCCAGGGACGACGAATCGTCGGAGCCAGTAGGTGAGGAAACCCGCCAGCTGGGCTTCCTTTGACATGGGCCTATAGCCCATTCTCATGAAACTTTCAATAATATCTCCTGTCTTGAAAGGAGGATATTGAAGTTCATCATCAACCTTGATGTCCATCTCCTTGTTCTCCTCCATCAATCCTATCACCTCACTATGGCTGAGTGGTCTGAAGAAGTTAGGGTTGCACTTATCATGCTCCTTAGTCTTCTTCTCCATGATGTGGTTGAGGAAGAGATAGGGCAACCACTTTGTCTTGTAGCAAGTGCCAGAGGAACCACTCTTGTAATACATAGAGCAGATCTTATAGTGGCACAACAGTTCCTCGAAGACGGCCACCATATAAGCATTTTTCTGACGAAGTCGGTCCAACTCGCCATTGGTTGGAACAAATTCTTCATCGGGGAATTCCCCCATTGGTAAGCTCGAGATATACTTCATCTCATGAAGAGCTAGTCCAATCTCTCCACAGGGCATCATGAAAGTCCCTGTCCTAAAGTTGTACCTCTCCGCCAATACGAGAAACAGATGAGGGTTAGGGTGGAATCCGTATACGATAGAGTATACCGCCTGGTATAGCTCAATCTCCTTGAGCTTCTCTTCGAACTGAGCCAATATCCAATTGGCTATGCAGTTCCATCTTTTGTTATCTGGATTTACCAAACCTGTCAATCGGATGTCTTGATCCGGATATCTTTCCTCAACCTTCGCAAATTCTTTTACAAAGATCGGTGTTCTAACTGGCAGCAGCAGGGAAGAGTTCTCTGGTGGAATACAGCCGGGCTTCAATCCTCTGAGCAAGGAGCTGTGACGCTCAGAGGAGTTATATAACATATCCTTGTTGTTTGGTCTTTTATTCACACATATTTCCTGTTCTGGCTTGCTGGAGAGGAGTTATAACCCAGTCCATCCTCCTGGGATAACTCGCATGAGCATAGCGAGAAAAGGGGAGGCACCTGCAAATCTCTGGTAACAGTATCCTTTTTTCGTCTCTCTGAAAGAGTCTTTGTTCAACTCGAGGCCTTGGCTGAGAACTCTTATCAAGAGCCTCACCAAATAGAAACATAGGCTTCTTATGAGTAATGGCGTCAGCAGTTTGCAAAGGCTGCCCGTTCATCAGACTTAGCAATATTTCATTATCCTGTGCTGTTAGAATAGCCTGTCGAGAAGATGGCAGGGCATACTGAGGAAATATCACATGGGACAGATCCTCCTTAAATTTGGGTTCAGCCAGAGTCCCGGTAAAGATCTCATATTCTGGGTCTTCCCTGAGATTAACTGCATCAAACAAAGAGATAGAATTCAGTACATAGAAAGTCAAAGAGTCTGTTAAAAAAATCAGCAAATTATGCAAGTGTCAGATTGCGCTATGTGCATAGCATCAGATTGTGCTAATGTAGCCTACATGCACAAAATATCCAGTTGTTCCAATTCATCCACTGGCGTAAGTCATCAGATTGTGCTGAACAACTTGTGCAAAGTATCAGTTTGCGCTGGACAGACTTGCGCAAATCGGTAGATTGCGCTAAACATTTGCCAGCGCTTTCCATTGTTTGTGCAAGAAAATAGTTTTCATAAAAATGAAAACTATTGTGTGTGTGCAACCAAAACCCTAAACAGAGTGGCACAATACAACCGAATCTCTAAAAAGAGAAAGATTTGAAGGTTCGACAATGTCAAAGAACCCTAAAAAGGGTTTTTGATCGAGTCCATCGACTACCTTGCAGCGCAGGGTGACCGACTTTATGACGTGAAACACTGGCGCAGCCCGAGTCAAAGACTCAGCGGGGGCTTTGCCCTTTTCGGCGGCTGAACGTTTGGGGGCCATTGATGTCGACGGAGGAGAAGGAGAAGAGTCGAAGATGGCACATGAGCTTTTTTTCACTCGAACAAATGGAAACAAGTAAAGAATGACAGAAAGAAGAATGATAACTATTTATAGTTTTTGAAAAGTAACAGTCAACTCAGATTGTGCCAAGAAATTAGGAGCTGATTTCTCCAAACGCGCAGTCAAGGCATCACTTGCGCAACTTGATTTTAAAGTCAAAATTCAAAGTTTTTCGAAACTTTGAATATTTTCAAATTTCAAAAACTTTGAAGGGGGTCTTGTAGGTCCTAAAAATCAAGTTGCACCCATCAAAAAAGAAAAGAAAATCAAATTGTGCATCCTTCAAATGAACTACGTAGGAAACCGATTACGTAACAACTCAACTGCACAAGCTGAACTGCGCACACATCCAAGCGCGCAAGCTGACGTAGCCGTATTATCATTATCTGACAGAAAATCAGATCTTCTGACAACTGACAGCTCGAAGAACGAAGAAACTGTTCGTTTCTCGTGCAGCACAGTGCTCGAGGACAGCTGTACAGCCAGCACAAGCTACCAGCCCAATCGAAGCGCAATCTGCCAGACTCTCTACAGCGCAATGCAATCTCAGTGTAATCTGAAGCCAGCACAATTTAAGTGGCGCACTTCATTAAGACAACTGACAATTTACACGCGGCCTACATGCCATCAATTGCTCACCACGTGGTAACCGTCTGTACACGACCAAGCGCATTTCAATCAAATAATGCCACGCGTCTTATACAGTTGGTCCACGATCGAGTAATTGCCAGCGCAGTTCGCTGCTTGTGCAGTCCAATGTCTGCGCAATCCATCCTGCGCAATCCATCCTGCGCAATCCAGAATAACTAAAAATTAGTTATTTCCAGAACTCTATAAATAGAGTTTCAATTCCTTCATTATGAGGCCCAGATAAAAAAATCAGATCATCACCAGAGATCAGGAGTTCTTGCCAAAGTGCTGCTACATTCTTCAGAGGCTACCGTCTTCAAAGTTCACATCGTCCAAGGGACAAAGCGATCGTCTTCAGATCGAATTCCTATAGTTGTAATTTCCTAGAATTCCATTGTAACCTCTTTACAAAGTTTGTGAAATAAAGAACAACTTTTGTTTTTGCAAAAACTTATCTTGAACATATCCTGGATGAACTAGAGGAATCGGTTAAGATCTACAAAGATCTGAGTCAGGGGGAGGTGGAGCCTTTGGTACAGGCCGAGTTTGAGAGGATGTCACATGAGGCTGCAGTTGCGAAGGTTGATTTCCAGATTATCTTGGACACTTTCACTGCCAAGTCTTCAGAATATAACTCTCAAATAGAGATAATAGCATCTGCTGCCGAGAAGAAGGAGAAGAAAGTTACTGAACTAAAAGCAGAATCTGCCCGTCTTCAAGAAGAGTTGAGACTTGTTCAGCTTGCTCTGGAAGATGAGGCCACACAACATCAAGCTACAATTCAGCAACTGGACGTCCTGACCCAGGAAAGAGATGAATACGTCACGACTCATCAAGCTAAAATCTCTCGCAGACTAGTAACTCGATCGACTTTTGATGAAAATTCTGGTATGGAGGAAGCTAGGAGGCGAGTGATGGATTCCTGTGAGGAGCGACCGTAAACTTTGAAGCAGCAGATGACTAGCTTGATGACCCCGCCAGCAGAATAGAAAGACTTTTTGCATCTTCTATTTTGTAACATGTAATACCTTTCGATTTTGATCAATAAAAAGATATTTTCTTTGTGGCTCTATTATTTATTGCATATCTTATTCAGATATAAATAATAGCGATAGAAAATATATTCAGAGGTGCAAGACATGATATATTTTTTGATTTTAGAAAATAATTATATTCATTATATCTACTCAGAGGTAATGTGGACATGGCAGAATATAATTTATTGAATATCATTATTTCAGTAGACAACTTAATCAAAGATAACGAATACATGACAAGTTGCTGATATGAACAAAATGGATGAATCGTCAAAATGTGTGAACGAAATGAATCGTCAGGATGAACGGATGGACCGTCAAATGAATGGAATAAACGGGTGAACTATCAAATAGATATGATGAACGGACGAACCGTCAGATGAATGTAATAAACGGATGAACCGTCGAATGAATGTGATGAACGGACGAACCGTCAGATGAATGTAATGAACGGGTGAACCGTCAAATGAATGTGATGAACGGGTGAACCGTCAAATGAATGTGATGAACGGGTGAACCGTCAAATGAATGTGATGAATGGACGAACCGTCAAATGAATGTGATGAATAGGTGAACCGTCAAATGAATGTGATGAACGGGCGAACCGTCGGATGAATGTGTCACTTCATTGTCTTACTAATCTCTGTCTATAAATAGAACAGAAAATCAGACGTAACGATCACTTTCACTTTTCAACATAAAGATGTCGTTTGGAGATACATCCAAGAAGGCTGAGATCGCCCCGAAGGTTGAAGCGGTTACTGAAGAACGTCCAGTCGTGCCGTCCCAGCCAAAACAGACAGAAGTAGGCGAAGGTTCGTCTACATCCAAGCTGCCAAGGGACATCTTGGACTTCCTTCAAGAACCAGGGAAGACTGAATAAAAAGAAGCCATGAGGATGGCTGCTTGCAAATTCCTGGTGGGTTCGAGCAAGGATGTTCTCAGCTCTTTTGCCGATTATGTTTTTGAGAAGGACGGTAGAGTTCCTCGTCCCAATTTTGAGAAAGATGATATTGACCTTCCTTGATATTATGTACTATCATTCATGATGAAATAAAATCAAATTTTATTTATGAACTTGTTTGATGATTACAAGCAATATCTTTTACATTTATACATAATACTTTTTGAGGAACTTGCCATTGATGGGCATCATTGCAACTCGACCATCCAGTTCTGTGAGTTGATAGGCTTCATTTGAGAAGACTTTGCTCACGATATATGGCCTTTCCCACTTTATATCGAACTTGCCCTTGCTCATATGAGTCATAGTCATAGGACGTTTGACGGTTAGAACGAGCTCTCCTTTCTGAAAGGCTCTGAATTTGACTTTGCGATTGAAGGTCTTTGAGATGCGGGCTTGGTATAGCTCAATATACTGTTGAGAAAATAGCCGTTTCTCGTCAAGCGCTTCTAATTCTTGGAGTCGGAGAAGGTCGTTGTTCTCTGTAGTGAGCTCGTTGGCGATGACAATCCTTAAGGACGGAATTTGAAGTTCCAGGGGTAGAACTGCTTCACAGCCGTACAGCAAAAAGAAGGGGTGTACAGCCTGTAGGGTTGCGGACCGTAGTACGGTAGACCCAAAGACATTCTCCAAGCTTTTTACTCCAGTTTCATTTGTTAGTAGACATAAACTTCTTGAGGAGCTTGATGATAGTCTTGTTGAAAGCTTCAGCCAAGCCATTAGCAGCAGGATTATAAGCTGTCGAAGCGACATTGTCAATCCGATGATTATCGCAGAACCTTGTAAACTTTTGGCTGATGAACTGTGGTCCGTTGTCATGAATGATTCGTTGAGGTACACCAAATCTATAGATGACATGATGTTTGACGAAGTTGATAAAACTGCTGGTTTTGACTTCAGCCAAGGGTATAGCTTCGGCCCATTTGGAAAAGTAATCGATTATTGCCAGTATAAACCGATGTCCTCTAGAAGAAGGAGGATTGATGGGACCTATAACGTCCATGCCCCAAGCTTCATAAGGCCAGGAAGCAGCAGTCGGATGATGGAATTTCGACTGTTGGTGAATGAAATCTGCATGGATTTGACAAGCTCGATATTTCCTTGCATATTTGATGGCATCAGATATCATAGAGGGCCAGTAGTAACCCATGCGTCGGATACGATCCTGTAGCTTAGGACCGGGTTGATGTGCTCCGCAGACACCGTCGTGAGCTTCACGAAATACTTGTTTCGCTTTATCACCAGCAAGACAGCGCAAGAGTAGGCCGTCATAAGTCCGCCGGTAAAGAGTTTTGGTGGTCTGATTGTAGTAGAATCGTAGAGACCGTCGACGAATACTCGTAGCTTCCTTGGGATCTTCAAAAAGTATGTCATAAACTACGAAATCGATGAAGAAAGCTCTCCAATCTTCACTGATAATATTGGCTTCAGTAAGATTACTGAACTCAATATTACGATTGTTTTCGATGCAGATCAATTCCCGATTAGAGACAACCACCACCTGCTGTCTTTTGATAGGGATGGCTAAGACTGCGACAAGATTAGCCAAAGCATCGACTTCAGTATTGCAAGCTTGTCGAACATATTCGATAAAGAAGGTTTTAAATGATATAGCCATGTTGATTGCCGCTTCATAGTAAGACACTAGATCTTGATGGCGAACTTCATAAGTTCCTCTAACCTAGTTAACAACCAGCTTGGAGTCGCCATAAACTTCAAGATATTCGACGTCCAGTTATTTAGCTAAATGAAGGCCAATGAGTAGAGCATTGTATTCTGCTACGTTGTTGGAGCAAGGTTCATCTAGAGAGTAGGCTCTTTAGATAGTTGACCCGTTTGGAGAAATAAGGACAACTCCAACTCCTGCGACAATGGCACTATTAGGTCCAATCCTGGACGCACCATCAAAGAATAGACGCCAAGTAGAAAATTCTTCGGAGATCATATTTGATTCCAATGTCTCATCTGGAACTTCATCATAAAGTTTGGATGTCTCTGGAACAGGATGAGCTGCTTAGAAATCTGCTAGTGCTTGACCTTTAACAGACTTTTGTGGAACGTATACCATGTCATATTGGGCTAGCAGAATGGCCCATGTAGCCAGTCGAGAATTGAGTGTGCTAGGCTTCTTCATCAATACCCGAAGAGGATTAACTCCGGATATGACATGAATAGTTTGGCCAATGATGTAATGCCGAGTCTTTTGAACAGCAAACATAAGAGCTAGGCATTCTTTTTTGACCGGACTATAACGGTGTTCGGCACCAATCATAGTACGACTGAGATAATAGATGGCCTGTTCTTGACCTTCTTTGTTCTTTTGGGCAAGTAAAGCACCAAATGAATGATCCATAGCACGAACATACATTAAGAATGGTATGCCTGAGATCGGTGGTACCAAGACTGGTGGGTTCATGAGATATCGCTTTATGTCGTCGAATGCTCGTTGACATTCTTCGGTCTAAATAAAAGATACACCCTTCTTCATTAGCTGAGTAAATGGTCTGCAGCGTCCAGACAGATTCGAAATGAATCTCCTGATGTACGCAAGTCGACCTTGGAATCCTCGTAGCTCTTTTAGGTTGCGTGGAGGACGCATCTCTTGAATGGCTTTGATCTTCTCAGGATCCACGTGTATACCCCTAGAGGTAATGACGAAGACGAGAAATTTTCCACTAGAGACACCCAAGAATGACTTGGTGGAATTCATTTTGAGTTGATGTTGGCGCATCAGATTGAAGATAGTTCTCAAGTCTTGGATGTGATCTTCTTTTAGACGACTTTTGACATCAATATCGTCGACGTAGCATTCGACAGTCTTGCGAAGATGATCTCGAAAGATGGTACTCATAGCTCGTTGGTAAGTCGTACCAGCATTCTTGAGACCAAATGGCATCACAGTATAGTTGTAGACTCCGCGAGGAGTGCGAAAAGAAGTATGTTTTTCATCTTCAAGATTCATCCGAATTTGATTGTATCCGGAGAATCCGTCCATGAAAGATATTCGCTCGAACCCGCAGGTGTTGTCAATCATGACGTCCGTGATAGGGAGAGGAAACTCATCTTTTGGACAGGATTCATTAAGATCCCGGAAGTCGATACAAACTCGAACTTTGCCAGTTTTCTTCAAGACTGGGACAACGTTGACTACCCAATCTGGATGTTGTTCTTCTCAAATAAAGCCACAAGCTATGAGCTTTTTGACTTCATCATCAATAGCGTCCATCATTTCTGGCTTGAATCACCTTTGATGTTGTTTAACTGGCTTTGCATTTGGCAAGATATTCAATTTGTGAGTAGCAACTTTGGGATCTAAACCTGGCATGTCTTCATAACTCCAGGCGAAGACATCAATGTATTCTTGAATAAGAAGAATTAATTCTTGTTTATCTGCCTCTGGAAGGTTCTTGCTGATGAATATTGGACGAGGTGACCCACTTTCTCCTACATCAATTTGGAGCAATTGATCTTCAGTAGGAGGTTCCCTTTGTTCGAATCGGAGTACCCATTAGGTATCCATTCGTTGAGCCCAAGGATCTGTTTCGGGATTTCCTTCAATATCCTCGTCATAGCCTTCTAGAAGTTCAGCGGAGACCATATTAGAAGATAGAATCAATCGATGAACTTGACCGATGCTGGTGTCAGAATCCCATGATCTGGAATCAGAAGAGTTAGAGCGTTCCTCACTATCGGATTCGGATACTGCTGGGGATAATACCGAAGGTAAAGTATATCCGAGTCCTCTTTTGGTCCTGCTATAATGCATCTCTGATTTTCTTTTCGGAATAGTCGTACGGATAAGAGTTCTTCTACCCTTACTGTGGTTGAGGCCATTCTTGAAGTCATAACCCATCTTTCGGATGATGTCTTTTGATTGTTGACTGTAACGACGAAGTTGAAGATGCCCCATATCGTTAATTTTGCTATCATCCGTATAACTGAATTTTTGTTCTGGTCCTTTACTAAAAAGTATCGGACTCTCGCCTCTCTTTCGAGAAGGGACAACGAAGTATGAATCATCTGGGTGTTCGAGTAGGACTTCTGTTTGAAGAAACTATACAACTCCTATTGTAAATGACTGAAAGCTATCTAACATATCTAAATAGCACTTAACATGATAAATGACATCAGTATACTGGAAAGAAGATACTTTTTCATTAATTTGTACATCTGTATTTACAACAGGACCTTTAGCCTTAGCAGACTTGGTCAGATTAATTACAAGAGGGAGAGAAGAAGAACATGGAGGAGGATTGGACTTGTTACGACGGAGATCAATAACAAGCGGCTCAGAGGAGGTAAGCTCCCTTTTATCCTTGTTATGAGATAAATCAATAACAGGTAGCTCAGAAGAGGTGAGCTGACTTTTTTCCTTGTTACGACGTAAGTCGATAACAAGTGGCTCAGAAGAGGTGAGCTTCCTTTGATCCTGACCATCATCACTTGGTTGCTTCTGAACTGGCAAGTGAATAGCCAATGGTTTGGAGGATTGAGGACGAGAAACATGCCCTTTGATAGGTATGATGAGAGTGTCATTAGGCACTGCTTCTTATTCTTCTTCAGTGTCTAGAGCCAGTACTACCTTTATAAACTCATCCTTATACATGCGAGCATCGTTGTAGTATGCTTCAACACCTTTGAAAGGATAGAGATCCACAACCTTCTTTTGAACCTCTGTATTGTCATCAATATATTTAAAACATTGATGGGGAGTCGAAGGAACAATATTGTGTTCGTGAAGGAATGGTCTCTCCAACAGAGCATTGTAAGAACAACCATGGTTGTCTATGATATAGAAGGTCACTTTTGTGCGGAGATTGCCTATATGGAGTTTTAGGCGAATCTTGCCCAGAGGCTCACTCTTTCTCTGTTTGAATCCCAGGATGGTGGTGATTGTACTGGAAAGACTATGTACTGGGATCTTCAGTGCATCCAACATTGTCTTCGGCATGATGCTGAGGGCAGACCCAGGGTCTATCAAAATACGATCAACTTTCATCGAGTCGACATATCCTGTATAGTATAGAGGACGGTCATGCCTATTGTCTTTCATCAGCATATCATCCTGTGTGAAAGTAATGTTTGGAATTAACTCCAACACACTGTGACAATGGAGGCAAGAGACAGACTCTGCCTTCAGCTTCTTCAGAAAGGCTAGACAGGTTTCTGCTTGCATGAGAGCTTCACTCAAAGTTTCTCGAGTCTCTTTGGAGAGGCACAAGAGCTCGAAGATTGACAGCCTGGCCGGTGTATTGGCTAGTTGAGCCAAGATATCAAAGTTGTATGGCTTTTCAAGTCCAGAAGGAGATAACTTCTTCAAAGATTTGTCGAAGCGGACTTGTTGTTTGCCTTTGCCGACTGCTGTCGGTTTGGGAGGAATGGGTTCTACAACCGGTGAAGACACAGCAGGGATGCCCTCAATAGAAACAGGCTGCTCCGGAGCAGACTCAGAAGAAGAAGCATGATTTTCTTGAGTCTCGGGAAGTTCCCGTAGATAGGCTTTCCCTGATCTGGTGCCCAGCAGGATTTCCTCATCAACTATGGGGTCAAAAGATACCATATTGCAGATCTTTGTTTTACCCTTAGAGCGTTTTTTCTTCTTGGAGGAAGAGGGAACTTCGAACTCTGAAGCGAGATTAGGGTGAATCCACATAATCTTGCCATTTTCAAGAGACAAGCGGACGAGACCTTCACTTTGTGGAGGAGGAAGATTCTCGATCTCAAGGGTAGCCTTAGGGATAGGGATGACACCGTGCTGTACCATCTACAGAGGAAAGTTATCGAACTGAACTGAGACCATGTTCGCGGTAACCGTCTTCTCGTCTTGCTGCAGAGTGACAACATCAGCATTGACTAGCTCTTAAATTTTGCCTTTGAGCACAAAACATGCTCGAGTGGGATGCCCAATGAACCTGTAATAGACACAATATTTGGGATGATCAGTCTTACCGACCTCATCAGGCTTCTTCGGGTCTGGGAGTTGGAGCTTACTGCTTTTGATCAAGCAATCAAAGATGCTCACAGTGTCATTCTCGTCAAAGGAGTACTCTACTTTCGGACCAGGTTTCCTTGGTGGAGGTGCAGAAGGAGTAGGAGTAGATGTAGGAGGAGCTACGTTGACTGTCAGAGATTCTTTGTTCTTCAAGTTGATATTCAAAGTCTCTTTTTCCTTACGGTTGTTCTGGCGATTACCGCTACCCGATGTCTGATGTTCGTCTCGGTCGGGGTTAGACATGTGTACCCCTAGCTGCTTGAACTTGTCAGCACTAACTTCAGCTGCTTTAGCATTAACAATGAAGGATAACCAGTCTTGGAACTGAGTTGACCCTGTCCATATGCTGATGATAGGCAAAAGATTTGCCTTGCAGGTGTCTATAGCGACAGCGGCCGGAGTTCCAGGAGGTATTTTTAAAGCTTCTCGACGAAACCTTTCAATAAAACTTTCAGCAGTTTCATTATGTCTTTGTTTGATTTTATTAAGGGCTGACATGGTCATGTCATTGATCCCTCATAGAATTGTTCCAAAAAGATTTATTTTAGACCTGAGAAAGAGGTGATACAACCAACGGGCAAGCTCCTGTACCAATTGTATGCTACAACGGCTAAACAGCCGACGAATACCCTGGTAAAAAGAGCGTCATTTGGCTGAAGTTGGACAGTCATTACCTCAAAGTGGTTAATGAACTGACTAAGAGAAGTACTGCCATCAAACAGCAAAATTGTAGGGATTTTGTACTTTAGAGGAAACGGGACTTCCTTCCATTCAACTGGGTAGGGTTGCTTGATTTCCAATCTCTGTAAGTTGTCTTTCTCTTTGAAGGCCTCGAATTGAGTGCACAGGAGTTTGACAGCTTCATTAGCATCCGCCAATGATGTAGAAGGAACAGGCTGAATCAGTGTGTTAGGGGAAGGAACTGCGTGGTAAGCACTAACCCAAGCACCTGACTGACTGGGTGTGGGTTGAATTTGTACAGGGGTACTTGAGGAGATGCTTCCTCCAGACCTGTATTGACAGGTACTGACAATGCTATGATCTCAGGATTTATAGCAGGTACAGTCGGTGGTACTGTGTGTTGGGCCGCAATGATAGAATGCATACTTGCAACCATTTCAGCCATGGTCTTCAACTTGTCTTCTAGCGCAGCTATTCGTTGTTCTTGACTAGCCGAACTGGAAGCATCTGGGTCTTCGATGACAACATAAGCTGTCACTTCTCTCAGTGGTAGACACTGTCTGTTCAGAACTTTTGCTGTATGCATCATAGTCAGAGAAAGAATCATTTTCTGAGTGAGAAATAAGGAGATGACCGGAAGGATCTTGGAGAAGATTTCTTTGACCGATTGTATCTTGGCTTCGGGATCGGGTATGTTGGAATACTCCTTCAGAAGATTCATGGAGTAGATCTAAATACCGCTGGCTGGGCCTGCGAGGCTTGTCGTGCTTGGAGCACTTCCTACCCCCAGTGTCTCGAGAGGTCATGTTGACGAAAGCGTACCACACTTCGTCTTCATCTTCTGACATTGGTTCAAACGTTGTAAAATTCAAACGATCGAAGACAGATCGTTTTGTTGTCTGACAACAACACTTGATGACAACCTTGTGATTGCAATGGTGTCCAAGTGGTTGAATTGGAGGTATTGAGAAGTTGTCCCATTTTTGTTTGAGGTGTTCTCGGAGATCGAAAACAATTACGGGACGAGAAAAAGTTTGAGGGATATGTTCTTTGACAACATTCGGATCATGGTTCTGGTTCTTCAGATGTTTTGTCCCTTGAGTGTACAGGGAAGTACTCACTTCGTTAGCATAGGTGTCAGGATTCTTCACCTTGGAAGTTTGCCTCTGATGTTGGTTGATCTTCGGCATTGGCTGTTTACGTTTCGCCGAAGTTGGTCTATTGAGATAAGTCCTTAAATCAGCAAATTCACCCCGAGGGGTTTCTGTCTGAGACACCAGTAATTTTCTCTATTTTGAGCAGAATATCCTGAGAGTTGGGAGATCTTAGAATTCTGCTACTGGAGTAGGCAGAATACCTCTTTGATCAGTACACTTCCCTTTGGCAAGGAAAGAAGAACTCTTGTTTGAGAGAGTCCTGGTACTGACTGGTGCCGAGGCACATTCATGTTGATCTTCTACGGTAAAAACCGAGGAAGACTGAGAAAAGACCAAAGGGCCTTTTCCTTTGTTTTGTGAAGAAGGGTTAGCTAAAGAGCGTTTTCCTCTGTTGTCTTCCAAGTCGTGGGACGAGGAAGTTTGAGAAAAGACCAACGGGCCTTTTCCTTTGTTTTGAGGAGGAGGAGGAACAGTCAACAGACTACCCCCAGTGGATTGCGCTGGAGCAACAGGATGCTTGGAAAGAGAAGCAAAGTTTTCCCCATGCTGTGAGAAAAAGGGAGATTAGCCAAAAGGCTATCCCTCTTAGACTGCGCTGGCACAGTTTGTGCAGGAGTTGGAGTGGCAGTAGGTGCATCAGCTGGTTGCGCATGAGAAGCTTTGACAGATGGCCTCTTGGCTACAGATATTGTGGCTTGCGTAGCAGGATTCTTGACTTCAGAGTGCTTGAGTTGTATTCTGGTTGCTGGAGTGGTGGACTGCGCAGGAAGAGTTGCAGCCAACTGCGCCAGGGGAAGAGGAGTCTTGCACTTTGCCAAAGCAGCATAGGAAGTGGTTTGTGCACTGACAAGAGGAGTAGTATACTGCGCATGGGCAGTAGAGGCAGCAAACTGCACAGCAATTTTAGGAGCAGAGACAGCAGACTGCGTAGCAGTTTGCGCAGAGGATTGTGCAGAGGACTTTGGAGTCCACACTGAACAGACTTTGCTCTTGGCAGAAATCGCAGTACGACGAGTAGTACTGGAGTTGATCATCGCCTCATAGGCCGTCTGGTTGACCTTTACAACCAGCGTCTTCTGCGTCTTTCCGATAGACGCAACGTCACATTGAGTTGTCACTTCCTCGTCGGAGGAGAAAGTCGTCCCCAGCAGAGTCGCCATTTTGTTTACAAAAACAAAAGTTTTCTTTATTTCACAAACTTTGTAAGAAGATTACAATAGAATTCTGGGAAATTACAACTATAGGAATTCGATCTGAAGACTCGCTTTATCCCTTGGACGATGTGAACTTTGAAGACGGTGGCCTCTGAAGAATGCAGCAGCACTTTGGCAAGAACTCCTGATCTCTGGTGATGATCTAATCTTGATTCTAATTTTTCTGATCCGGTCCTTGATAATGAAGGAATTGAAACTTTATTTATAGAGTTCTGGAAAATAACTAATTAGTAGTTATTTCTGGATTGCGCAGGAACTGGACAGCGCAAGCAGCAAACTGCGCTGGCAGTTACTCGATCGTGGGCCAACTGTATGACATGCGTGGCATTGTTTGATTGAAATGTGCTTGGTCGTATACAGACGGTTACCACGTGGTGAGCAATTGATGGCATGTAGGCCACGTGTAAATTGTCAGTTGTCTTGATGAAGTGCGCCACTTGAATTGCGCTGGCTTCAGACTGCGCTGAGATTGAATTGCGCTGCAGAGAGTCTGGCAGATTGCGCTTTGAATGGGTTGGTAGCTTGCGCTGCCTGGACAGCTGTCTTCGAGTGCTGTGCTGCACGAGAAACGAACAGTTTCCTCATTCTTCGGGCTGTCAGCTGTCAGAAGATCTGATTTTCGGTCAGATAATGATGACGTTGCCATGTCAGCTTGCGCGCTTGGATGAGTGCGCAGTTCAGCTTGGGCAGTTGAGTTGTTGCGCAATCTGTCTCCTGCGCAGTTTATTTGAAGGATGCACAATTTGATTTTCATTGCTTCTTTGATGGGTACAACTTGATTTTTAGGACCTACAATCATTGTTTCGGAACTAAATTAATGTGTCGAATTGAGGAAGTCATATGTGGCATTGACATAAGACCTCTTGTGAAAGGGTTCCCTATTGAAAATATAATTATAGAAATATATAATTATTTATAGATAAATTTAAAATTTAAATATACTATTTTGTTATAATTGTAAAGTATTTACGAGAGTTTTTTTACCAATATGTACTTATATAATAGATACAGTGTCGTAACAACGTTATGGCAACTAGGAGGCGTAGATACTTGTATAATTTATATATGGTGTGTTGATATAAAATATTAAATATATTATATTATTATAGGTGAGCTTGGGAGGATCGACAAGGACACCGAGTTGGAAAGGCTTACCCGCAGATAGCAGTTACAGGCAAGCGTGCCTTACCTTCGTTACAGATTATTCTTTTCTGTTTTGCTTTTTTTTTTTGATTAGCATTGCAAGATTTTGGACGTTGAAACTTAGTGTTCGTTTATATACGGGTGTCGATGTCATGATAGTTGATGGAACTAGAGATTCCCAGGACCCTTCCTTTGGTGTGCGTATTGATCGATGGAAAGTTAAACAGATTAAATACGTGTTCTAACCCTTCATAGGTGGAAACTAGGGTTCACGAATTATACCTGCGACAGAAAAGAGACAAGTAATTCCTGGCAATCTCGAGCGGACGACCCCAAGATCTTCTGCACGTATTCCTTCCTCGAGTTGGACGTCGTGTGGGCGACGATCTCCCAACCTTTTCTTCTCATTGGCAGCACTCTCTTTCTCTCCTTACGTGAATCACGAATTTAGAGAAAATTTCAGATTTCTAATCATTAATCTGGCGGCCAGAGAATAGAGGATATATAGGCTACGGCAGGGACCATGAGGAGAAATTAGGGTTAGGCCTCCTAACGGATCTGGATATCCCGTGTTCAGCCCGAACACACAATACAGGCCCATTAACAATAGCTCGGTCCACTAATGAGCTATTGTTGCACTACCTCCCTAATCCTAAATTATGTTTCTGGCCTCCTTTTATTATATACACGTTTGGCTCCCCATGTTAAGATATCGAATGTCCGTCGATCAAATTAAGTTACTGACAACTATATTGATTCGACATCTTTTATCCTTAAGTAGTACCGCTCAACTTTATTTGTCATGTCGGATATAATCCACCTGCAGGATTTACATGACAATCCTTATGAGCTCCTTAAGAGGACATCATCAACCCGATGTATCGGGACATGGATTCCATTTATAATCAACAGCCCATCATACATACAATATTATTACCCAATTCATAGAGGTTGTTGATCCATAATGAATCTCACTCTTTTATGAGTCAAAGTAATATACATTGTATATACATGTCCGTTATTATATCCGGAATAAGAGTACAAGCATCCATACTAACAGAGGTGTATGTTCTCTTATGTAGTCAGTACAAAGAGAACAACTCAAGTGGTCCTGTTCAATACACACAAAGTGTACTAGTGTAAACCTATAGTCAAGATAGACTATTACCAGTTACACTACAACCTTTCCAATAGATTGTACAAGTCCATCTAGGTTGTGAACTATTTATATACTCCATAGGAAACTGATAATATGATCTTCTATGTGACACCACACACCATATTATCTACAATATAGAATATCAGACATTTGCATTAACACTTGCAACAAATACAATATGCAAACATTTGCCAATATGATTCTCATTCAAAATTTAAAGAAATAAGGTTACTACAAAAGTGATGCTTTTAGTATATAACCCTAACAATCTCCCACTTATACTCAAAGCATTGCTTTTCAGTATACTGTTACAAATCTCCTACTTATACTTAAAGCCATGCTGCTACACATCTGACTCCCATTCCCTCAACATGACTGTCAAAAGTCTTAGCTGGTAAGCTCTTTGTAAAGGGATCAGCTAGGTTGTCGGCTGATGCTATCTTGATCACAACAACTTTTTCTTTCTTTACGAAATCTCGTATCAGGTGGTACTTGCGCTCAATGTGTTTGCCTGTCTTATGGGCTGGTGGTTCCTTCGAGTTTGCAACTGCACCACTATTGTCACAATAAAGTGTAATAGACTTAGGCAAACTAGGTACCACATCCAAGTCCAATAGAAAGTTTCTGAGCCAAACCGCTTCTTTGGCAGCCTCAGAGGCTGCCACATGCTCGGCTTCTATGGTGGAATCAGCAATACATTTTTGCTTGATACTCCTCCACACAATGGCTCCACCTCTCAAAGTAAACACCTAACCTGAGATAGATTTCCTGGAATCCCTATCTGACTGAAAATCTGAGTCTGTATACCCCAAGGGAACTAAACTATCTGCCTGGTAAACTAGCATATACTCTTTAGTCCTTTTCAGGTACTTCAAAATATGCTTTACGGCAGTCCAGTGCTCTTGTCCTGGGTTAGACTAATATCTGCTGACCATGCCTACGACAAAGCAGATGTCTGGTCTCGAACATAGCATTGCATACATTAAGCTTCCTACTGCTGAAGCATAAGGAACTGCCTTCATGTTCTCTATCTCTTTAGGTGTCCTCGGACACTTCTCCTTTGATAGAGCAATTCCATGTCTAAAAGGTAAGAAACCTTTCTTAGAATTTTGCATACTAAAACGAGTTAGTACAGTATCGATATAGGAAGCTTGGGATAAGCCCAACATCCTTTTCTTGCGATCTCGTAGAACTTTGATCCCAAGGATGTGATCTACTTCTCCCAAGTCCTTCATATCAAACTGTTTGGATAACCATACCCTTACATCAGATAATACCTTAACATTGTTTCCAATGAGCAAGATGTCATCCACATAAAGTACTAGGAACACCACCACGTTTCCGTCACACTTTCTGTATACACATGATTCATCCTGACATTGATCAAATCCATAGGATTTTATCACCTGATCAAAACAGATGTTCCAAGATCTGGAAGCTTGCTTAAGTCCATACATGGACTTTTTGAGCTTATAAACAAGATGCTCCTGGCCCTTTTCAATGAACCCGTCTGGTTGCTTCATATAGATGTCTTCCTCAAGACTTCCATTAAGGAAAGCTGTCTTGACATCCATTTGCCAAATCTCATAATCGAGATGAGCTGCAATAGATAAAAGAATCCGAATAGACTTAAGCATGGCTACAGGAGAAAAGGTTTCCTCATAATCGATACCCTCTCTTTGAGTAAAACCTTTTGCTACAAGCCGAGCTTTAAAGGTTTCAACCTTACCGTCTGATCCTCTTTTTCTCTTATAGACCCACTTGCATCCAATGGCTTTTACACCAACGGGTGGTTCTACAAGCTCCCAGACCTGATTAGAATCTATAGATTCTATTTCAGATATTATTGCTTTTTGCCAAGACTCTGCATCTTTATCTTGGAGTGTTTTATTGTAGGTACAGGGATCATAATCTTGTTCCTCAGGGACGAAGTCTGACGACTCTCCCAAGAACATATATCTATCAGGTTGTATCACAACCCTCCCACTATGACGATGCACTATCGGTTGTGGTGTAACATTTGTGACACGTTGTACAGTTATTTGTGGTTCATCCTCTTGTACTGTTGGTACTGAAGTACTTGGTGTCTCACATCTCAGTTCTTCTAGAACAACTCTACTTGTGGGTTTATGGTTCATCACATAGTCTTCCTCTAAGAATCGGGCATTGGTGCTAACAATGACCTTCTGATCCTTAGGACTATAAAATAAACCTCCTTTCGTTCCTCTTGGATAGCCTACAAACAAGCATACTTCTGTACGAGATTTCAACTTATCTGCTTTCCCATTCAGCACATGTGTTGGACTACCCCAAATGCGAACATGTTTCAGGCTAGGCTTACGCCCAATCCACAGCTCTGTGGGAGTAAGAGGTACTGACTTAGAAGGAACCAAGTTCAAAATATAAGCTGCAGTCTCTAAGGCATATCCCCAAAACGAATCTGGCAAATCCGAATAACTCATCATTGATCTAACCATCTCCATAAGAGTTCTATTCCTTCTTTCGGCTACACCATTCTGTTGGGGCGTTCCAGGTGCAGTCAATTAGGATACAATCCCAGCCTCTGATAAATAATTCCCAAATACTCCAAAGAGGTACTCGCCACCACGATCTGATCGTAATGACTTGATACATTTTCCATGACGTTTCTCCGTTTCAGCCTTGTACTCTTTGAATTTCTCAAAGCACTCAGACTTACGGCGCATCAAATAAATGTATCCATACCTTGAATAATCGTCAATAAATGTGACAAAATATTCAAAGCCACCTCTAGCTTGGATAGTCATGGGTCCACACAAATCAGAATGAACCAATTCCAACACATCTTTGGCTCTATACCCCTTTGCCGTAAAAGGTCTTTTGGTCATTTTACCTTCCAAGCAGGATTCACAGACTGGTAGTGCCTCCACTTCCAATGAACTCAAAGGTCCATCTTCAACCAGTCTTTGAATCATTCTTAGGTTAATATGCCCCAATCGTAAGTGCCAAAGATATGTTTGGTTCATACAAGAAGGTTTTTTTCTCTTATTTAAGTTAGATGACATATTATTCATTTCCATAAGTTACAATGTGGGTGAAATAGGATTAATGACATACAAATTATCAACCAATGCACCAGAACAGATAAAATGTTTATTCTTTCTAATAACAATATTGTCATTAAAATAAACTGAATATCTATCCTTAACTAACATAGAAACAGAAACTAAATTCCTTCTAAGTGAAGGTGCATAAAGACAATCTCTCAATGTCAAAGACTTATTTCTACCAAAAGATAAATTAACATCTCCTAATGCAACGACCGATGCTTTTGTAGCATCACCCATAAACAAGCATATCTCTCCATCACTGAGCCGTCTGGTTTCCTGGAACCCCTGCAACGTATTGCAGACATGATTAGTGGCTACTGTATCTACACACCAAGTGCCGGTAGATAACACCGCTAAACATGTTTCAACTACTAGTAAATGAGATATACCTTCTTTGTTTCCTTATTTGAGAAGTGGACAATCAGTCTTCCAATGTCCTGACCCTTTGCACTTGAAACATTTGCCTTTCAGCTTTTTCACCGCGCCTTGAGGTCCCATGCCCTTCTTTGCTAAGTTTGCCTGTTTCTAAATGTTATTCTTCTTCTTACCGCCTTTTGGCTTAGAAGTAGAAGCCTTTTCAGAAACAAAAACATGACCACTCTGCCTAAAGAGAGATTCAGCATCCTGTAGCTCTTTTGCAAGTTCTGCCAAACTATACAACCTTTTGTTTATGTTGTAATTAAGGCAGAAATTGTCAAAACTTTTAGGCAGAGTCCCGAGAATGATATCAACCTGGGTTTTCCCATCGATTTCAGCTCCAAGGATCTCCATCTCATTCAGATGACCCATCATCTTGAGAACATGATCCCTTACATGTGTGCCCTCAGCCATTTTTGTATTCATCAAACATTTCATAGCAAACTGCTTAGCTGCTCAACTCTGATGTCCGAAGAGTTCCTTCAGGTTATACATCATGTCATAAGCTGTGGCCATAGCCTGATGCTGAAGTTGCAGTACATTTGACATAGATGCCAGAATGTAACACCGCGCCATCTCATCTGCCTTTTTCCACTTCTTATAAGCCTCTTTGACCTCTTCATCAGAGTTAGCATCAGGCTTAGGTGGGCATTCCTCAACAAGTATATATTTGTACTCCTCAGCAGTCAGAACAATGTCCAAATTACGTTTCCAATCAATATAATTAGGTCCAGTAAGTTTGTTTTCTTTAAGAATCATCATAAGTGGACTGAAAGAACCCATTTTTTTGAAATCCTGAGAATCACATAAATAAAATTATGTAGGACAAAAAAAAACTTTTTGAATTAACTAAATATTGATTCCCTCAAAACAATATAAGAAATTCACCAACACCTTGAACACCATGAATTTAGCATGCCACGATAGTGTGGACGTATACAAATTTAACTTTGTTCAAGTAGATTTTTCTTATTAATTTTACTATCATGTCAATATAACTTTATGACAAATAAAATTAATATGATGGTCTTGCTCTGGTCATACAAATAATAGCAGTGACTCCGATGGGGAGGATACCATTATTTGTATCTAAGTGTATACCATTACTTAATACTAAGTCCATTACCTTGTAATGAGTTCCTTCAGATGGAGAAGTGAACACATACTAGGTAACTTTCTACAATTATCCCTAAAGAAGTTTGTACTGGTGATCCATAATTATACTCATCCGATATGGAGGAAAGCACTAAAGCCAACATGCAAGTATAATTACATCACTTACAAACCAGTAATGGAGACCATGGGATTTATACTAAATAAAAATTCTCTCCCACTTAGTTATTTAACAATGAGGGTTTTTCTACTAGTTGATATTATGTCCATGTTGTCCATTATTAATGTAGGCTTGGTTTTTCAAAAAAACAACCACACAATAATAAACATGCATAATTAGAAAAAGCAAAATGACAAAAATAAGAGAAAATATCCAACTATTATGGTCATCTTTGCTGCTCCGTCCTCAACTATCCGAATCCAAAATCTGGTGCTGCGCAGATCTATACAGGGTTTGACCTGCCCGGTCAGGTCGCGGGGTACGGGGCAGTGCCCCAATTTTTTTTTAAGGTTTTGGCTGTCGATTCCTTCATCGAAAATCATCTGTCGGCCACTGGATTGCTCAAAACCAGCATCTCGTCCGACGTCAGAAACAGCCACGACCGCCATCACGATTGATCAAAAATAATTAAAATTACATCAATCCTATACCTTCCGAAGGAGTTTACACATAATCTAGATTGAAAAATTAAATTAATAAGCACGATCAACCCTCGTGATTTTAATTACATCCACATCAACAACAACATCCACGACATGTCCGTGGTTTAAACAACACAATCAAAAACATGCATTGGACCATAATAGTTGGATCTAAGATGCCTGTAAAACCGAGTTAGAACAGATCTACATCTACCGACTATTACATAACGCAAGTTTTATTGGACAACATGGACATATCAATCAATACGTAGATCCAAAGTGGCTCTGATACCAATTGATGGAACTGGAGATTCCCAGGACCCTTCCTTTGGTGTGCGTATTGATCGATAGAAAGTTAAACAGATCAAATACGTGTTCTAACCCTTCATAGGCGGAAACTAGGGTTCACGAATTATACCTGCGGCGGAAAGAAGACAAGTAATTCCTGGCAATCTTGAGCGGACGACCCCAAGATCTTCTGCACGTATTCCTTCCTCGAGTTGGACGTTGTGTGCGCGACGATCTTCCAACCTTTTCTTCTCCTTGGCAGCACTCCCTTTCTCTCCTTACGTGAATCACGAAATTAGAGAAAATTTCAGATTTTTAATCATTAATCTGGCGGCCAGAGAATAGAGGATATATATAGGCTACGGCAGGGACCCTGAGAAGAAATTAGGGTTAGGCTTCCTAACGGATCTGGATATCCCGTGTTCAGCCCGAACACACAATACAGGCCCATTAACAATAGCTCGGTCCAGTAATGAGCTATTGTTGCACTACCTCCCTAATCCCAAATTATGTTTGTGGGCTCCTTTTATTATATGCTCGTTTGGCTCCCCATGTTAAGATATCGTATGTCCGTCGATCAAATTAAGTTACTGACAACTATATTGATTCGACATCTTTTATCCTTAAGTAGTACCGCTCAACTTTATTTGTCATGTCGGATATAATCCACCTGCAGGGTTTACATGACAATCCTTATGAGCTCCTTAAGAGGACATCATCAACCCGATGTATCGGGACATGGATTCCATTTATAATCAACAGCCCATCATACATACAATATTATTATCCAATTCATAGAGGTTGTTGATCCATAATGAATCTCACTCTTTTATGAGTCAAAGTAATGCACATTGCATATACATGTCCGTTATTATATCCGGATTAAGAGTACAAGCATCCATAATAGCAGAGGTGTTTGTTCTCTTATGTAGTCAGTACAAAGAGAACAACCTCAAGTGGTCCTGTTCAATACACACAAAGTGTACTAGTGTAAACCTATAGTCAAGATAGACTAATTCCAGATTACACTACAACCTTTCCAATAGATTGTCCAAGTCCATCTAGGTTGTGAACTATTTATATACTCCATAGGAAACTGATAATATGATCTTCTGTGTGACACCACACACCATATTATCCACAATATAGAATATCAGACATTTGTATCAACACTTGCAACAAATACAATATGCAAACATTTGCCCATATGATTCTCATTCAAAATTTAAGGAAATAAGGTTACTACAAAAGTGATGCTTTTAGTATATAACCCTAACAATAGTGACATCGAGTATTGACATTAGACGTTACGTATATACTGATGTGTCCATTAACACAATTGACCACAGGACACCGACATATTCATGATATGAAGTTTAAATAACTATTCGTGGTATTGAACTCGTGTTAGCATTACAGATTTCCTTATCAGTATTACTATTACTTTCGAGATGACTGTACAGACTTGACATTGCTAGATTCTAGACATGGGGATTGGGGAGAACTTGAATACAATATTAGACCTATTGTCGTGTGGCCCGTTGTTTAGTGACCTTTATCTCTGTAGCAGGGTAATGGATTATCACTGTCGAGAATTAATTGTCCTAGGTGTCACAACACAGGTACTGGGAACAATATCCTACTGAGGTGCTAGTGAGCCTTAGTGGAAAGGGTCTGTTATTCTAGAAAAGTATCTCATTTGCCTAGCACATAGACGGATACAGTAGATTGTCTTAGTTCATGTTTCCATTTCTGTACCTTCGTATGTATAATATGCACCTTGCTAGTCCTCTAAGGACCTGGATATTTGTCACGACCCGCTCCCGAATAATCGGACACGAGTCGGACATGCCCAGCCTTCGTCGTTAGACACGACAAAGTAAGATGTACCAAGCTAGGGAAATCTAACCAGATAAACATAACTGTACAATCACAGCATCTAAAATCGTTCCCAGAAAGATCACCATTATCCACAAATCTATATATCATAACGGTACCAGAATCAACAGGAATAAAAAATGCTATGAACTCTAAAGACAATATCTAGAAGTAAAGCTAGTAGTCTAAACCTGAAGCCTCAAGCTAACTCATAGCTTCGTCCTGCTCAGCTAATATCCTGGGCTCTGGCCCATAAGATAGAATGGTATCCTGCAAGTACACTTGCAATATATCCTAGTCAGGAGCGGAGCTAAGTATATCCAAGAAAATGAACATGAACATTATGGTATGAACAAGAAACAGGAATATATATATATATATATATATACAGAATGAGAATGAGAACAAGACATGTAACCTGAACATGAATACTGAAAGTAAATACAGGGAACATGAAATGAGTCATGAACATGAAATAAAACATGAACATGAAATGTGCAATATGTCGAAATACATCCAGAATGTGTGATCGGCTTGGGTAGATTCAATGAACATGAAATGCTACGGCTTTGGTCCCGCGCGCACGATACGGGGCCTAACCTATTCACATAAATTGTAACACGGGCTTGATCACACATATGTAGTATTTTCGCTCCCAAACACAAGTAAACTCAAAAAAATATGATACAAGACAATCTCGTGATATATCGTGTCAACAAGGAGATACAGAAATAATATACAAGACATAAGAAAATGAACAAGCCCGAGGAGTATACTTGCCTTGCTCAGGGTGATCGAGGGTAGGTAGTAAATCTGGAAATCCTCCTGTTAAATGGTTACAATTTGGTTAACAGGTTATTATCTTCATTGTTTATCAAAGAGTAAGCTCTAGACTAGCTAACTATAGTTCCCATCTAACTTGAAAGACTAGTATCCATGCAGTTCAAAATATATAAAAAGTAATCACTAGGATACATAAGGGAAATTGGTATAATTATTAACTGATGTTGATAGAACTATTACATAAGATAATATATAAACTTTATAAAATATTCCTAGGGACAAATAGATAAGAGATTAGCAACCTTTAAGCTATCACTAAGCAACTCCTATTGCATAAAGTATCTAATTTATAACTAGAATCCTATTTTATCAAATCAAAGTTCAATTAAGATCAATTTAGATTTAGCCTCTACCTATCCCAGGTTCATATACATTGATAATTCTCCCGTACCATGCATCCATCATAAATGTATCATGCATATTGTCATATCCCAACACTGTGTGAATCTTCAGAACTACTACAGCTTATTGATGCTATCAACATTATTATTTAATAATGCTAATGTCTAAACCCTGTTTCCATTCAATGGTTTTACTACCATTAAGCTTAGCTCATCCTAGGTGGGCAAGTCCCTTCCTACATCTGCAGGTGTTAACATTCTATAAATAGCTCAACTATTGCATCATAAATCATACTTAATATGAAAGAACACAAAAGTACTCTCGATATATAAAATACTGCAGATTTGTTATGTTCCAAATCCATTAAAGTGGAGGGTTCCTTATTACAATTGCCACCAAACAGACAAAGAAAACAACACAACCTATCCCTATACTGCATTCAACCTAATAATTTGAATTGGACTTCCCAACGGCTACTGCCTCTCATCCCTGCTTTATAGACAAATACTTAATATCCTTCATTCAACAGCTTCCTTGACCTTACCCAGCCTTGGTCCTGCAAACTGGAGTGCAGCCTGGACTTCAAACTTGAATAATTTGGACATGCCTCATGGGTGAATGTAATTCTAACCCATACACAGTAAGGATGTTCTGCTATCAATTTTAGGTCTAACCGTCCCTTTATGTGCACACGAACTCAACTCCAGACCCCAAATTGATATCATCTGCCAATTGGCCATCGATCATAAAAGTTAAACATCAACTCCTGGACACGCAACGATCCTGTTCAGATACTCACACTAATCCATGAGTGTAGAATGATCCCTACTTAGCTAATATTCTATCGACGTTCCCTCTTTACTGCAGCACTCCCCACCGATACTGTACTTGCAACACCAAGTCACGACACAGCAAAAATGACACAAATCCAGGTATGACACGAACTGCTCAGGCAATCAACACTTACAACAGAACACCCACAACTGGCATAAGATCAAAATTAAACCATCACTAAATCAACATTCTAACAACACTCTAAATATAAAATAGATAACCCACATATTTAAATCCAGAATCAAATTAGGAGAAGAATATTATACACACAGTTTAACTTCAAAAACAATTAATAGAAGACTTACACCAAAATATTTGTATAGAAGATTTAAGATCAAAAATCAAAATTTTATCGATTTTCGGTCTGATCCCGAAACACAACATAGTACCCTGGTCCAGACACGAACAGAGGTCTTGCACCTAATCGAACTGGTACACACAAACATAGTCAATCTCTTGGACACGAGCAAGTCTCAGACACGTACCCGTACTCAGATACGAACGCTATCACGCAAACATACACATAATACAGCTAATCACAATCCAAGCTACAATCAACCAGTCCTGGCAAACACATTCGAACTCAAGGAGGGAAGTAAAGATTCAGAATCAAATGGAAAGATAACACAATTACCTAGAAGAGAATTCAACTGAAATCGAGGATCAGACCAATTAATTCGTGTCAGATCCGAAGATTCAAATCACCGGCTAAACGAGAGCAAGAGATGACCAGATTTCTCAAGAAGATCAATACTAACAAACCTGGATCGTTGTTGTCGATCGCGTACTGCTGCTCGTCGGAAGGGATGAGGAAACGCCGCTATATAGTCGTCTGCACCCCCGAGGAAGGACCCGACTGCCGTTTGGTAGATGAGGCAAGCTGCCATGGGGACCTCTTGGTCGACAGATTCGACAGTTCGCCGTCGAAGTGGGGGTAGCTCGTAGTGGTAATCGTCGAGGAGAACACCCGACCGTCGGGAATGAGGATGTACGCCGTCGACTAGAGCTCGATGTTGAGAGGAATCACCTCGCCGGAGATGGTGTGCCGCCATCGAGGAGGACAACTCGTTGTCATCGCCGGAAATGATCGCTCCACCGTGGTGTCGTGGAGTGATGGCCGCCGTCGTCGTCGAAAATGATCGCTCCACCGTGGTATCGTAAAGTGGTGGCCGCTGTCGTCGCCGGAGATCAGCAAACCGCCGCCGTGAGCTAGGGTTAGCTCCCCGCAACCATTTAGGGAAAAGAGGAGCTCTGAGAAAAAATAAAGGAGTCTCTCTCCTCAGCTATACATAAATAAGAAATAAGAATTTTGCAATAAAATCCCTCCACAAATGGCATAATAACAGTTAAGCCCTTGCCCTTTTTATATATTATATTAAATCTTAAAAATCAATTAGAAAGGGGTGGGGACCACTATTTCTTAGTTACAACAAACTTTTAAATTTGAATTTCCTGCTCTTAATTCAATTCCCTCCAAATTTGTCACAAGACTTATTATTAATTAAACAATAAATCATTGAATAGAAAATAGATCTTGGATTTTGAAAAAAAATACCGAAAAAGTAGAGTGACATTATTTTCCAGGCTTAGACGAAGCTTAAGACAACCCGGAGGTTTATGGTTCGGGAGCTGAGACAGGAGGCGTACCGGCACAGGAGGACGTGGTAGGGCTTGAGGATTTTTTGTGATCATGTTATCTTCATATTTGCTCTTGCTACATTTTTTCCTTTTCTTTTCATCAGACTTGTAGTTGATTTTTACTTTGTTTCTATCTCAGTGGTTTCAGATATTTTACCCGCACAAACTTCATTACTTTTATTGTTGGATATTTGAGACATTTTCTTATTTATGCTTGATCTCTTTGTGGACTATGTGGATGTGATTAGATGTATACCTATAGACTGTGTTATATTTCTGGGTGTTATCATGATTAACAGCTTAAGTATTTCGATTATGGGCTTGTTGTGTAGCTTGGCCCATTGGTGAAGTGCTGCTGGTATGTATTCGTATACCGGTCCTACTTATTTTAGGACTGGGGCGTTGCATGTTTTTGTGGTGGCCTGGTGGCCTATGCAGGTCTAAGTTAATCACTTCGGTTACGTTATTCTACCGACATGAGCCTGCAATTAGAATAGCATAGAGAGACCTATAGGATCACATCCACATGCTTGATACCTTCCTTGACTTTGTTTTGAACTCTCACTTGACTTCTTGATTTGTATCCAGTTTGATTTTGTTCTGCTGTAATCCTTATTTACTCATGCTAGCAAGACAAATATTCATGATGGATGTATCTTCCCTTACTATCACATCTGGAAAGCAGAGGCATAGACACTAGAAGTCATAGGTACATGTAGAGTCTTCGTGAATTTTGCGCAGTCGTAGTGATACCTAGGATAGTCATACTACTATGAGCCAACAACCAATTAAGGAATAGGACTTGAGGATATATCCACAAACACGATTATAGACTTTTTTCAGACTCTTTATCATGATTGCTTTCATGTTATCTTAATTCTTAATATGATTGCTTTTGTGTTCTTTCTTACTCGAGATTTGACTAAACCCTTCCCTATTTTTGCTAATTTGTTGGAAACTGCCTCATGGATTAGTGCAAGGAAAAGTTTGAGAAATTATATTTATCTTTGTATTACGGAATCAACGTTTTTGCAGCCTGAGAGATACTGGCGAGACATGACTTCTGATAACGTTATCATGGCTACATATGTTTCTCAAATTCTACTTGAACCATATCCTATGCATATTGGCATTTTTTTTGTATTTTCGTAAAAAGTTAATTCGAAAATATTTCATGGATTTATCCAAGATAAGCTCAAGAACCTTTATTACCTGGCACGGTAGATGTGCACTACAACCATCCGTCGTATTATGGAACAAGAAAGTTATTTGCAGCCATATGCACACTGTCGTGGCAGTAACTTTATGTGTCATAATTACGGAGATATATGGTTCTCGAGTCTTACCTAGACTACGTCATATGCATCTTGTTTGGCCTCATACCGTTCTTGGAGATAATTCGACAAACCTTCCTTATTTGCTTGACACTACCGTTGTTTGAAGTTGGTATATAGGTTTGTTTAACCCAGTCATTGGTTCATATTCCCTTCTATTTATTAGATGACTAAAATAGACAAACCTTATAGTTATATTATAGAATATAATTAAGCTAGATTATTGGTGTAATTGTGAGGAAATTATGAGGATGGGTAGCTAAAAATGGGTAAGTTTCTTAGAGTTGGATCCTAGTAAGATTAGTAGTTGAGTACGAGTGCCTGGATATCGGATGAATAAAGCCAATTAAGAGAAATTTCTTGGAGTGAACTGATAGGTATCGTTGAATAGGTTATAATACTATACCTACGATCGAATGAGTTGTATTGGGAATATTGAGAAAGGAGAAGCAGTATGCCAATCTTAGTAAGTACAAATTCTGCTTTGATAGAGTTCCATTCCTTAGACACGTTATCTTGGAAGAAGGACTTTCATTGGAACCGGAGAAGATATCTACCATAGAGTCTTAGCCGACACCAACATCAGTTGCAGAAGTTAGGAGTTTTCTCGGACTTGTCGGGTATTACCGTAAGTTCATAGAAAATTTCTCACGGATTGTAGAGCCCATGACGTGGTTGACGCACAAGGATCAAGAGGTTCGATGGACAGAAGATTGTCAGAAGGCTTTTGAAGAATTGAAGAAGAGGTTGACCTCATCACCTATTTTGACGCTTCCTTCTGATTGAGAGGATTGTGGTTTATAGTGATGCATGGTAGTGGACTTGGATGTGTTTTGATGCAACATGGAAAGGTCATAGCTATGCATCGAGGCAGATGATGGTATATGAGAAGAATTACCCTACTCATGATCTGGAGTAATCAGCGGTGAACTTTGTATTGAAGTTATGGTGGCATTATTTGTATGGAAAGCATAGAGGCATTATTTGTGCGGAGAGTGTGTGGAGATATTTATGGATCATAAGAGCTTGAATTATGTCTTCACACAAAAGGAGTTGAATATGAGACAGAGGCAGTAGTTGGAGCTCATGGCAGACTATGACATAGATTTGTAGTACCATCCTGGTAAGGTGGATGTAGCAGCGGCCGCTTTAAGTAGGAATCCTACTACATATTTCTTGACAGCTCAGCTACAGTTATTAGAGGATCTTCAGGAGCTTGGAATAGAAGTCGTTATGCTGGGACAGCAATGAGTACTTACCAATATCAAAACATAGTCGTCACTTGTGGATAGAATCAAGGCAGCGTTACCTACAGATGCAAGATTTTGAAGACTTTGCAAGAGAAAAGAGGTGAGAGCGACAGATACTTAGACCATAGCTTGTGACACAGACAGTCGAGAAAGTGAAGCGGATTCAGAGTCATCTTCAAAGATCGAAAGAAGCATTGGGCCGATACGCATTGTCGACTACTAGAATCCAAGGAGGGAGAGCATATATTTCTGAGGATTTCACTGACTCGGGACACTATTAGATTCGGGAGTAGGAGGAAGTTGAGTCCAAGGTATATTTGATCGTTTGATATTATTAAGCATGTTGGAGAGGTGGCATATCGTGTTGCATTACCCCCATCACTAGAGGGAGTAAATAATGTATTCCATATCTCATAGATGAGGAGGTATGTGACTGATCCCAGTCATGTGGTCGATCACTCTGAGATCACTGTGGGACCCAATTTATCATATGAGGAGCAGCCGATAGGTATCTTGGATACGAGTGAGAAGACGCTTAAAGGGCAGATGATTAGACTGGTTCGTGTTGCATGGAGGCACCATTCCTCAGGAGAATCAACTTGGAAGTGTGAAAATTTTGTGCGTGAGCGTTATCCCCACTTATTCGTAGATGCCGGTAAGTCTTAGCTTAATTATTCTTATGATAAGTTTTTTTTTTATAATTGTGTTATTTTAAATTTAGAGGATAAAATTTTCTAAGGTGGGTAGGTTGTAAGCCCCCTCATTTTTGGATCTTATTTTTAATTATTTTATATAGATATTTTAATTTATTAAAGTCAATAATGATTATGTTTGCTAGTCCTCTAAGGACCTTGCTAGTCATATTTCCATTTCAGATTTCCTTGTAGTATTTATTTTGGGATATTATTTTATGTCTTGGTCTCTGAACTTGTGATTGCGACTCAACGTTGTTTCAGACTATTTATCTCATCTTTATCTTTATCTTTGTCTTTATCATTATATTTATCTTCCTTAGAATTATGTGATTGAGTTGTGGTTATATTCCTCCATGTGGAGGTGACAGGTTATATTATTGTGTCTTAGATTCTATATATTCTAGATGACCTTTACAGCATTCTACCGCCGATACTGCGACGTAGGCTGGACGTACCCACGTGCTTGTGCCCCTAAACAGGGTGCGGGTCGTGACACATTTTTATGGTGGCCCATGCAGGTCAGAGTCGCAACTGGTACAATTTCGTAATGGGTGCTCGACTTAGAGTGCTAATTACGAGCCTGCTATTAGGATATAGGTTTTAGCTTATGATAGGAGTTACTCAATCACATATTAGGAAAATTCTAATATTTTGATTACTATGACAAACTCTTCGTGCATTTCGAAATAAATTGTTCTTCCTTGATGATATCCTATCAGGTGATGTAACGCCCCAGTCCCAAAATACGTAGGACTAAGTACGTAGACATGCCATCTGTATACATACGAAGTACAGGGGCCTTGTATGGATACATAAGATGTAAAATACAGTAATCCAAGACAAACTAAATCTCATCCACAATGAAAAGAATAATAATATAAAAATCAACTTGAATATTTATGATACAATCGTTGGGCGGAGACGAAGTCCAAAACCAACTATCTCAATAAAAAAAATGTACAAGAATGAATCGATAGAATGGCAAGACAAACCAAGCGCAATCGTCTTCGAAGGAATGGAAAGAATCACGGCCTTAGCTAGAACACTTGTAGTGAATCATGAAAGCACACACCTGGGGAATTACCAGGTCCTCAGACGGACGTAGCAAGATACAGAAAAAACAAGTTAATATGAACTGTCAGAATAATAAAATAATATATAAAAGACTATCCTAGACACAAATATGCAAGGAGATTCGAACCGCCTAATGTGCAATTTAGAGGACAACTTTCATGAGCATGGGTTGGATTTTAGGCTATGTGTACGTAACTGGCATCCAGTCATCTGTATCCATCCGTAACGTCCAAAACGTCAGAGGGCATCTGCAAATAAATTGCCACAGTTCCATCCGGAGACTATGGTTTACCTGTTTGGATTCCAATACGCACTAGCGACTGTCCTCCCCTGATATTTCCTACACTGTTCAAGTCATGTCCATGACCCGTCCAGTTTTGTAACTGTTTGAGTCTCTAAAACCCTAGTCATAGCAGTTACCATCATCTAACCGTCACACGACTTTAGAGAGGCCAGTCCATAAGTCGTTCCCCTAGCAACATATCTCCAACCGTGTAGTGTGTGTGTCATGGCCAAGGGAGATATAAGGATATTCCCCAACATTAAGGTAGACCGCTAACACTAATTTAACATGCATATAGTAAAGTAAAACGACTAATAGAGTCGATTGCACCCAAGTATGGCTTGGACGTGCAGTTTATAACAAAGAAAACTAACAATATGAAACAAAATAAATAATATAGAAAATAAATAATTTGACAGTTAATTAGCAAGGTATACTTGCCTATTGTGACGCCTGGTGAGCTACCTGGTGTGGTACAATAAAGGTGACACAAGATCGACTTCGATGTTACAACTACGCAAGGGAGCCTCTGTTGACGACACTGAGTATTCCATCGGGTCCAGAACGGTCAAATTAGTTGGGGACGATATAAAGAAGTTACAAAGTTGACGAGGGATTAGGAATAATGGGCTTGGTCACGGATAGAAGGATAATCAAGAGAGATGAAATAAATAATATTTACGATTTTGAGAAAACTAATTATAATCATTGAAAACTATATTTTATTAGTAAAAAAATATACTTGAAAATAGTTTATAATAGTTTTGAACCTCATCAAAATATATGTACGAAAATACGGAGAAATTGTTTTTATGGCTACATTCATAACTTACTTATATATTTATTTATTTAATAACTTGGTAAAAATTAACTAAAAATTCAACTAAAATTTAGGTCAAAAGTATGTATAAAGGAATACCATAATATATTTATGGCCTTCTTAGTCTAGTCCTTTTTGTATAGAAATAGTTTTGAAAAATTACATAATATATTTAAAGTTATAGTACTTTAGCCTCTAAGCCAAATATTTTATTTGTTAAAAATAAATTTAGACTACAACTAAATTTTGCAAGATAGCGAATTTATAATTCAAAGAGATATAGATGAATTAATTGGTAATAATATTTTTCACAATTATATTCCTATACTTATTTTATAAAATTACCAAAAATATTACTACTAATATTAATTATGACAAAATATTACAATACCCTATATATTAAATCATACCAATAGTACTAAAAGCATCAAAAGTCTTTAAATAAGACAAAAAAATAATACTTTTATTAATAATAATAATAATAATAATATTGATAAATAATAATAATAATAATAATAATAATAAAGTACAACAGATACAAAAAAAAAGAAACAATTATAAAACAAAAATACAAAAAAATCAAAAAAAATCAACAAGTACTGTCAACTATTCCCCTTTATTAGAAAGAGGAGAGAGAGTGAAGGAAGCTAGAGGAAGAGAAGAGGGAGAAGGAGAGGCGGTCGGGCGGAGTAGGGGTGAAGGAGGCGGCCGGATCTCGCGGTGGCGCATGGCCTTGCCATGACGCGAGCGGCGACGGTGAGCCGAGGGAGGCGGTCGGAAAGCCACATCCGCGGTGCTGCGACGGACAGGGAAGGTCGAGGGGTCTCGGCGCTCTGGCGCACGACGGAGAAAAGGGGTGAGCGCCGACGGAGAGGGGTCGGTCGTGGTGGATCGGTCAGGACTCGAAGGAGGAGGAGACGGTCGGAGCGATGGAGAACAGGGAAAAAGACAAAAGGGGGCGGCAGTTTACACGTAGGCGGCAACGTTCAGCTCTGTCGCGGCGGCGCTGCGCCCGTCTATAGATGATCGGATCTTCTGGCCGCGTAGGCGGAATTCCGGATCTGGAGCTGCAGAAAGGCCAGGCGGCGGCGAAGTTTTTGCGCGGTCGACGAATCGGGTCTTGCGGCGGCGCACGCGAAGGTAGGTGGCTGTGATGGTGGTGTTTCGTTGGTTTTTTTGGGGTTTGCCGGGGTCGGGTTTGGAGCGGTGGTGGTGGTAATGGTGACGACAGTGGTGATAACTGGTGGCTGTGGCCGTGCAGTCAAGTGTCGACGGGGTCAGGTGATGGGGTGACGGTGGTCCTTAACTTTGAGGCCTGTGGTGGAAGGTCGAGGGTTGCTGCTGGAGAAGATTGGCTGGACACAGGTTGCGCTTGGTGGTCAGGTTTGCCTGAGATGGTGGCGAAGGAGATGGCGGGGAGGAGTGCGGGAATGAGTTGGTTGGTTGCGGTGGTGTCGAAGGGAGAGGTGCCGCCCGTGGTGGTGCGGCTAGGTTGGCCGACGAGTGTGGGGGGGGGAGATGGTGTTGATAGGGGTCTGGTCAGGAGGTGATGGTGGCTCGGGATGCAGTGGTTGTCGACGTTGGTTCGAGATTGCTGCATGAGATAGAGGTGTTGGCGGCTGGAGAATTTGGGTTTCTTAGAAATTTTCTAGGGATTTGGGATTACATGTCCTGCCGAGACACGAGAATTTGGTGGACGTGTCCGGGGTTGTTGGATACGATAAAACAATGTAATTGTAAAAATAATGGAAAGAATGGATGGACGCAGACACGGTGCACATGATTGGCTATGGTGTTTGAGGAGTTTGTAGAATTTATGGAAAAAGAGGGCAAGTACCTCTCCTTTTATAGGAGGAGGGATTCCCTATTAGATAAGGAGTAGGAGGATTTTAAATCCCCATTAGATAATTCACTATCAATTCCAATCAAGTTGAAACTAATCAATCCAATCCAACTTTATAACTAAATAAAATTTATCTATAAGTTAAAACTTTTCAAGAATAATTTAAATCTAAATTTAAAATTTCATAACCATTTAAACATTAATTACAAATTTCAAAATAAATAATAATAAAAAGTGATAATAATTAATTTCAAAAATTATCATAAATATTATTATATTAATAGAAAATAGCTTAAGCATAACTTTTAATAAATTGAAGTGGTAAATAATTTTGAAATTAAAATATATACATGACTTAACTTTCATGTACCTTATATAATATATTTTCATAAATATTATTTTAGAAGTTAAAAATCATGTAATAAAATAGCTTCCACTAGAAAATAAAATAAAAATATCTTTAGTCAAAAATTTGGTATGACCCTAAAACAAGCAAGCTTTACTAACCCTATAAGTATCTTGTATCAAAACATTTATTCGCTACATTTGTTAAGAGTTTATAATAAAACTGGTTTTGAAAAAAATAGAATAATTAAATATTACGTATCACGCGTTTGTACTCGTCGTACAATTCTCAAAATATAAATCAATACCAAAAATTTAAATCGTAGTGAAAATTTAGGGGGTTTATAGTTGATATATTGGTCTTTTTTCCTTAGGACTTTTGACAGATTCCTGGAACGATCCTTGAGAATCTTGGTTGAACGTCAATTTGAAATCCTTTCCACTTGTTTCTGTTCACCCTTGCTCCTGGTTATTGAATTTGATTTTGATGGATCATCATTGATTTTGATTCCTATATCGAGATAAATTTTATGGCCCGAGTTACAGTATCTTTGATAACATATATTGACGGAATAACAGGGAAGGTAAAACGTCTACTTGGTTATGGAACCTGGAGTTTATCGCAACTATATTAGCCGGCGTGGCGGAAACGTAGGGACCTGACTTCGGATGTACATATCTTTGCTTTGAGATTTGGGATTTCTTGCAACCATACTAGTCGGCGTGGTGAGGATCCCAGACGACATGATTATAGAGGTGCATACCCAGTTATGGAATCTACCTTTATCGCAGCCTTGCTTACTGGCGTGGCGAGGATTATGAGTATTAGAATTTTGGACATACGCGTATGATTATCAGATTATATCTTGATAAGGGTCGTAACATATCATCTCTATCATTTTACTTCTGTTATTATAGATTCTGTTCCAGGCTCGATTAGCTTAGGAGTAAGGATACTTTCGGTTCTTTAATCCAGGTCCTTATAGATTCTCATTTCGTTATAGGTTCTTCGTAGTGTGATGGCTTGGTGACTTGCAATTGGTCTGTGTCCTTAAGTAATTGTGTTAATAGTTTAGAGTATGGTTAGGAAGTATTGTATATGATTGTTGATAACTAAATATAGATGAGAAACCCTAGGGTGATTAACAAGTGATATGGTAGGAGTTGTCCAGGTGCCAGAATAGGAGGTGTACCCTAGTAGCAAGAGTCGAAGTATCTCAAGTGTTATAGAAGTTTATGCACCAAAAGTTTAGTGACTAGGTGGAGGAGAGACATGAGCAACCTAGTATAGGGATACCATCGAAGTATCATATAAAGGAGTTAGTGCCTTGTGTAGACGGTATCAAGACTTGGGTAGACACCCTAGAGAGAGTATCCTAGATAGACGAATGTTCTTCCGTGACTTTGATTTCTGGAGTGTCAGAGATGTCAATCTCTGGAAACTTCCTTTATGAGTTTGTAGTAGACAAGATTATCTTTATTTTGATATATCATGTCCCACTCAAACTCGTTCTCTTATACTATCTTTGTATCGTACAACTTTCGGATCCATTTAGGCTATTAACCATTTCCACTTTTATTTATGATTATCATATGCACATTGCCATGACTTTTAATTTATGAGCACAAGGCTAGTTGTTTTCTCAAAACCAACTTCATATGCATGATCTAGACATAACACCCTACGCCTATGACCTTCGTGTCCCACTCAGGCACACCATCTTGTGCTTCATTTTATCATGACTTTTCTGACACAAGGCCCAATCTTGATTCATCCCACGAAGTCACTTTTATTTTCGACTCGAATTGGGGGCACCATTTTGATCCAAACTTGTTGACCCAAAATGTGGACACGACCCACATTAAGCCTGCTACCCACATGACATTTGTGTCACATTCAACTGAGCCCCGCATGCTACTTATTTACCCATATTTATTTAAGGAAGTCAATAGAAGGTAGTATCCCATATGTGTAGTATAGTATCCTGGATAGAGTGTGCCAGTAAGGTGAGATCTTCACGGATCACAAGAACTTGAAGTACGTGTTCATCCAGAAGGAATTGAACATGAGGTAAAGGAGGTAGCTTGAGCTGATGAAGGACTTCGATATCTCTTTGCAGTACCATCCAGGGGAGGCCAATATAGTTACAGATGCCTTGAGCAGGTATCCAGTCGCTATGTATTTGGCGGCAGATCGTCATCTATTGGCTGATCTGGAAAGGTTGGGTATCGAGGTGATCGTTTCGGGCATGGAGGTTTAGATGTGGGGTTTACAGATTCAGTCTATGTTGATGGACAGAGTCAGATCAACATGGTTTGATGACGTGACCCTGAAGAGCATCAGGGAGCAGGTACAAGCAATATTGCTCGACGATTTCTATATAGCCGAAGATAGGTCGCTGAGGTACGATACTATATTGTGCGTTCTGAGTGGAGGGCTTTTGGAGGAGGTTATTTAGGAAGCACATCGTTCCCAGTACTCTATGCATCCTGGAGCCAACAAGAGGTACAAAGACCCGAGGGAGCACGTATGGTGGTATGGCATGAAGCGAAAGGTAGCTTAATTTGTATCTTGATGCTTATTGTGCCAGCAGGTGAAAGCCGAAAGCAGAGGCTAGGTGGCCTGCTTCAGCCACTACACATTCCAGAGTGGAAGTGGGAGCACATCACTATGGACTTTGTATCTGGACTTCCACGATCTCCAGGAGAAAAAGACGTAATTTGGGTCATCGTTGACAGATTGACCAAATCGGCCCACTTTTTGTCTTTCAAGGTGGGACTATCTACGGAGAAGCTGGCAGAGATATATGTACGGCAGACAGCAGATTGCAAGGAGTTTCGGTAAGCATAGTCTCGGATCGGGATAGTCGTTTCACTTCCCACTTCTGGAGGAGTTTACATACTAGTGTGGGCACCTAGCTCAAGTTCAGTACCACGTATCACCCCCAGAAAGATGGACAGTCAGAGAGGACCATCCAGACACTCGAGGATACGCTTCGCACTTGTGTATTAGATTTCGAGGGAGCTTGGGAGGACCATCTTCAGATGGTAGAGTTTGCTTACAACAATTGCTATCAGGCCAGTATAGAGATGTCGCCATTCGAGGCTCTATATGGACGGAGATGTCATACTCCTTTGTCATGGAACGATGTCGGTGAGAGAGTTTTGCTTGGCCCAGAGATGGTGGTTGATGCAGCAGAGAAGGTTAAGATGATCAGGGATAGACTTCGGGTGACTCAGGATAGACAGCAGCATTGGGCCGATAGCCACCGGAGATCGTTAGAGTTCGAGGTTAGTATCAGTTTTTCTGTTTGTGCTTATTTGCAATAGGTTCTTGTATTGAGTCTTGTCTTGTGTCTAGGTTGGCGATATGGTGTTCCTGAGGATTTTTCCGACACGGGGCACGATTCATTTTGGCCGAGGCGGGAAGCTTAGTCCGTACTTCATCGAACCTTTCACTATTCTTGGAAGGGTCGGTGCAGTGGCCTATCGGCTAGACTTGCCGCCTACGCTCGAGGGAGTCCATAACGTGTTCCATGTGTCGCAGTTGAGGCGGTACGTGGCAGACCCTAGTCACGTATTGGATCTCTCCGAGTTAGAGGTGGGGCCTACTCTCTGCTACCCGGAGCAGCCTGTGGAGATTATGGATCGTCGTGAGAAGGTGCTCCGAAACCAAGTTATTCCTTTGGTTTATGTCGCATGGAGGCATCACTCTCCAGGTGAGTCTACCTGGGAGAGAGAGGACGAGATGCGGGAGCATTACTCGTATCTCTACGAGCCTTGAGGTATTTTTCTTTATTCTTGCTACTGTTATTGTGCTAGTTTGCTTTAATTTCGAGGACAAAATTTTTTTAGGAGGGTAGATTTGTCACCCCCACTTCCCTGATTAGGGCTAATATAGCCATTTATAATATTTTATTATTTTAAAATTATTTTTAGTATGTTTTATATTATTATTTAAATAGGTATTTTATTGATAGAGTTTTTATTTGTAAAAGCTTTAATATATTTAATAAAAATATAAAATAAAATATTTAGTTTTTGTTTATGAATAAATTCTAATTATATATATATATATAAATATATATATATATATATATATATATTTATGTTAATGGGTAAATATTATGGGTTTATTTTGTACAAATAGTATATGTATATGTGTAAATATATAATGTATGTATGTATGTATGTATGTATGTATGTATGTATGTATGTATGTGTGTGCGTGTGTGTATATATATATATATATATATATATATATATATATATATATATATATATATATATATATATATAAAAGGTTAAAGGTTTAGGGTTTGAACAAAGAAAGAAAAGAAAGAGAAAAAAGGGAGTAATAACAAACAAAGCACACACGCACCCGCACACAAAGAAAAGAAAAGCAGCAGCAGCAGCTGCTAGCAAAATTGTGCGTGCCCCCTTATATTAACCCGAGCGGCCCCTTTAACCCGTATGTGTATAATTATATATATAATACATATGTATAGAGAGAGAAAGAGAGAGGGATTTTAGAAAAAATCAAACCCTAGCCGTCACCTCCAACACAATGTGCACCCCAACGTCGCCGTCGACCAACCCGCGACCGTCCATCGCCGAAAAACGTACAACGTGCAGCCCACTCGCGCGCGAAAACTGTCAGCGAAGAGCCAACTTCAAAAATAGATTTCTCTTTCCTCGCTCCGTTGTTTTGCGAACCACTTCGTCAGGTATGATCCTAACATATATACATTTAATTTTCTTCAAATATTTCGTGCCGATTCACACCAAGTGCGACGAAAAACGAGTTCCAAAATCGAGAGAAAACTCGATTTTCTGGATTTAGAAACTGTCCCGAAATCCCAACTTTGTGGCCGATTTACGACCAGTATGTTACGAGTTTTCAATATTGGTTTGAAGAGACTTGTAGAAAATCTATAGGGCTTTAAAACCCCTTTTGTAGAATTAAATTTCACGCACTGTACAGAAAGTTATTGGTTTGTGAAGTTGAAGAAAAAACTAATTTTTAAAACTGAATTTTTAGAAAAATTGTCCCGATACGCCGTCCATCCCGTCAATCCGGATGACGTGGTCGCGAACCGAAAGTATTGAAAGGTGCGTATCGACTTCATGCATGTGTGGGCTTTGACGGAATTCAAATTGGTCGCGTGTGCGCGACTAATTTGATACGTATCCGTCAAAATTCACCGTATCGACCTTTTTGCAAATTTATCAATTACTTTGTGCACGCTCGTCAAATCGAGACAAAACTTGCGCCAACAGGACCGTATCATTTTTCTGGTCCTGTATGCCAAGTTTGGTCCGATTCTGAGATGGTCGATCGGAACGCTATTTTGGCGGGGCCCGCGATCTGATCCAACGGGTAAATTTATGCACGGCCCACCGGAATCCAACTTTGGACAATAGAGTGAAACTGGTGAGTTTAGCATAAAGTTAAAAGTGCCCCAACACCCCCGAGTGAAAAATATTACAACCGAAATAGAAAGTTGCACGACCATTGCTAGTAAGCCACATAATTTTGGATATGCAATTTTGCCTAGTAAAGTTTTATCGATTTCTCATTAATATGTATTTGGCATTTTCACTTACATATTCTTATAATGCTATGGTGAATTTGTGCACGATCATTTCTAGTAAGCCACATAATTTAGCAATAGAAATGTTCAATAACCCCAACACCCCCGAGTTCTTATCCCCTAATGTTAAAAAATGATCTTCATTCTAGAAATAGCCATTTGAGCGCCTGAATGAAATTATTTAGGGGTCCTTCGTAATTCCAAAGTGGCTTGAATGTTAAATTATTAGCCCAAATTGCATTATAAATCCTGTTGGTTTTGGTAAATTTGTTGGTATGACGAAAATTTAGCTAAGTTGATATCATCATGAGCTTAGGATTAAGAGCATTGAACTGCAGCTTAAGGCTAGTTTGAACTGCAGTTTGAGGGAGGGCTATTTGCTCAAACATTTATTTTCAGGAATGATACTATGACAATATTTCGAAAACAGATGTTTTAGCCTCTAAATGAGTGCGCACATTTAACCCTACGAATTTTGTTATTCTCTACTTGAATAATTATTAGCGTTTCCAAAAAAATATTACAACCACAGAAAAGAACTGATATTAAACTTTACTAACAGCGACGTCCTTTTTTTTTTCTTCTGTAGGACAAATTGTTTATATCATACTCATAAAATAGTGACTTTCAGGGACAATCATGATGAGCCATATCAACAATGAATTTACAGTCCACTACTACAAACCACTCGATTAAAACAAACCCAAATTTTGACTTCACAAAAGATATTCTATTTTTTGTCAGATGTAGTGTTGGTGTCAAAAATTAGTGTGTTCGTCATCAATTTGTTTTTCCTATAATTTTCAAAAATTACACCAAAATAAGGCTTCAGTATAAATGGAGTCGAAATGTACCTGTGCCAATCCCTACTGTTCCTTCCTCCAAAATCGGAGTCGTGTACGTGGCCTCGTGTAGCATCTTGTCGGATCATCGTGCCCTGACGTATTCATGTCTGTTTCAAGCAGCAGAAGAAAATCTACACAGACGTTCCAAAATTCTCTCCCACGTCCTTATTCCTGTCTCATCGTGTCGAACACTCCATACCACGCCGAGTCTGCTAGGTCAAGTCAGGATCGGCGTCACCGTATCCGATTTGTGTTCGTGCAACATAGATCAAAATAAAGAAAGAAAAAGGAGGGGATGGAGAAACCTGGGTGTAGATGGTCTTGACAGCTCTCTACTCCTCGTTGAGGACCTTCCCCCTTGCCATCCCGAACAGACGTACGGGCATCGATCGACGAACGACGAGGACTCGAGCTGCTGCGAATCTCATCGCCATTGCTTCTTCTTCTTCTTCTTCGGATCTTTTGACTTTGCCATGGCCATCATAACTCTGGACTCTGATGGATTTAGGGTTAGGGTTTGGGGATGAAACTTGATGGATTTGGGTTGAGAAAGGGTTTTGGGAATGAGAAAGGAGGAGGAAGAGGAAGAAGAGGGGAAAGGAGATGGAGAGGATGAAGAGGGAGATTTTTTGTTTGGGCTCTCATTCTCCATCAGCAACCTAGAAGGAAAAATATAGAGAAGATGAAGGGATCGGGAAATAAATAAGATCGGGTTGAATGACAAGTGTCAATATAGATTTGCAATTAAAAAAGTTTTAAAAATTAACCTAAATGGCAGCTGAAAAAATTGTACCAATTTTTTTGCACATAGATTAGTTGACGGTTATTACTGAACCATCACTAAATCAAATGATGTTTCTTGACGGATTCTCTAAACCGTCAACTATTATGCTATAAAATTGCTAAATTAACAAAAAATATGGCATATCTTGTTGTAAGGCTAAAACCATCAAGATAATTCATTTTTTTGACGGTTTTTCACGACCATCAACTTATAAACCGTCAAGAATCATCATTTTTCTTGTAGTGAGTGAACTGATCGGTATCATTGAATAGGTTATAATACTATACCTATGATCGAATGAGTTGTATTGGGAATATTAAGAAAGAAGAAGCAGTATGCCAAGCTTAGTAAGTGCAAATTCTGCTTTGATAGAGTTCCATTCCTTGTACACGTTATCTTGGGAGAAGGACTTCATTGGATCCGGAGAAGATAGCTACCGCAGAATCTTAGCCGACACTAACATCAGTTGCAGAAGTTAGGAGCTTTCTCGGACTTGTCGGGTATTACCACAAGTTCATAGAAAATTTCTCATGGATTACAGAGCCCATGACGTAGTTGATACACAAGGATCAAGAGTTTCGATGGACAAAAGAATATCAGAAGGCTTTTGAAGAATTGAAGAAGTGGTTGACCTCAACACCTATTTTGACGCTTTCTTCTGATCGAGAGGATTCGTGGTTTATAGTGATGCGTCAGGTAGTGGACTTGGATGCGTTTCGATGCAACATGGAAAGGTCATAGCCTATGCATCGAGGCAGATGATGGTATATGAGAAGAATTATCCTACTCATGATCTAGAGTTATCAGCGATGATCTTTGTATTGAGTTATGGTGATATTATTTATACAGAGAGCGTAGAGGAATTATTTGTACGGAGTGCGTGTGAAGATATTTACGAATCATAAGAGCTTGAAGTATGTCTTCACGCAAAAGGAGTTGAATATAAGACAGAGGCGGTGGTTGGAGCTCATGGCAGACTATGACATAGATTTAAAGTACAATCCTATAACCACCACTTTTCTAAAATAAGGGTAATTTTAAAATTTTGTAAAATTGCTTATTTAATAATAGGTTTAAATTATGTTATTAATTTATTGGTGATTTTGATTATTTTAATTTAATTTAATTAGTGTTTTGTGATTTTGTTCTATGGCTACTGTAACCTTAGAGCTGCTTAGCCTAGAGACTAACCATGACCATGGAGGCCTAACCCATGTGATTAGATTAGCTAATTACCACTTTTTAGACTAAGGGTATTTTGGTCATTTTGTGACTTTTGAATTATTTAGGATTTTGATTAATTGGTAAATTTTATATTATTTTAATAATATTTAAATTGATGTATTATAATTTTGGTCATTTTTTATATTTTAATATTTTGGAAATTTTTATATTTAATATTGTATTTTCGAGTTTAGTTTGATCGGGTTTGAGTTTTGGCTCATTTCGACTTGTGTAGTGACCCGGGTCAGTTTTGGACCCAACTGGAACCGACCAACTTGTCATGATCAAACCCAGATATTTATATTTGACTAATCCTATTTGATTTTAGTGGTATTAGGGATTAGAATTAGATTTAGAACTTAAAATTAGGAGTTTCCAATTTACCATTTTGATCCCAACTCAAAACCCTTCTATTCCTTGACTTGGAGGGCATTTGTGACTTTGCACAAATGCCCTAACACCCTCAAATTAGTGGCTGTCCAGCAGCTCACTCCCTCTCTTCTTTCCGTTTCAAGAAAAACTGTCTCTCTCTTCCTTTCTCTCATTCTACAAAGAGCCCTTTCTTTTTCCTTTGGATTTTAGGCTCAAAAGTAAGTCAAATCTCTTCCAATCTCTTCCATTTCTTTAGATCTCTCCCTAATCTTGGAGCTAACCCTTGTTTATCTTTTATTTGTGATTTTTATCTAGGTAGAACCTAGCATGGAGGGGTTGGAAGCATAGTATTGGCTCTTGACCCAAAAAGAACCAATTTTGGGGCTTTTCTTAGGATTCCAACTCCCAAGAGGTAAAACCTAAACTCTTGTAATTACTCCTAATTAATGTTATTTGCTTATTAGAGAATGCCCAAGGCGTAGGACAACCCATTAGAAGAGGTTTGGAACCCATTGGACTCAATTCGGGACTTTCAGACTAGGTTTAGTGCCGATTTTAGGGAAAACTCTAAATTGATATGTTTGGGTGATACCCCTAGCCTAATTAGACCTAATTAGGTTAGTTTGGGTGAGATAAGGCTAGGTACGTGTCCATATTTGGATACGTGAGATCGTTTTGTGAGAAATCATAAAAATAGGCTTTTTCGGGGTTTTCGGGTTCCAACACATGGGTGACTTTTTGCACCGACACTAGAATCGACAAGTTAGTACTTAGAATAGGTTCTAATAATTATTTAGAACTCGTGGGTAGAGTTTGGATCGAATCCGGATAGGTTTGGTGTCTGTATCACGCGGTATCACGAATCGGACACCCCGGAGTCGCCAGAATGGCCATTTGGCCATTCGGACCTCGTTTCTCATTTTTGCTCGCATGCGCGAGTTAGATTGCTTGTGTGGGGGCACGTATCTAGGCCCTAGAGGGTCGAATTATAAAGATTTGGGTATTCGAATAAGTTTTGGGTCGTTTAGGAGTATATGTGTATGTCGTATGTATATTTTTATGGGGAGTGTGTTAGTGAGTGGTAGTAGTGATGGTGTTGGTAGTGTGTGTGTGGTGGTAGTGGTGGTGTTGGTAGTGTGTGTATGTGTGGTGGTAGTGGTGGTGTTGGTGGTATGCATGTGTGTGTGCGTGTGTGTGTGTGTGTCCATATATATATATATATATGAATACATGTGTGTGTGTACATATATATATGTGTGTGTGCGTGTCCATGTATATATATGTGTCCATGTGTGTGAGTGTGTGTCTATATACCTATAGATATTCATGTGTGAGTGTGTGTGTGTGTGTGTATATATAGATATGTGTGTGAATGAGAGATTTAAGAGAGATTAGAGAGTGAGAGGAAGTGATTAGAGGGTGAGAAACAGAGGGAATTAGAGAGAAAGAGAGGGGAAGCCACAGCAACCATGGGGGGGATTAGGGGCTTCTCTCCTCCCCCCCAAAACAGCAGCTATAGCAGCAGCAAAAACAGCAGCCATAGCAGCAGCAATAGTAGCAGCAAAAGCAGCAAATAAGCCCCCCAATAGCCCCCTTTGACCCCCATTTAACCCCTATATAAATACCAATATATACCCCTATATACCCATATATATACCATATATAAACCTATATATATCCCCTAAATAACCCCCCCAACTAGTCCTATGTAGAGTGAGAGTTTGAGTGAGTATGGGTGATTGGAATTTAGTTAGAGGGTGAGTGAAAGGGTGATTTTGAGTTCCGTGTGTCGGAACGCGTCCAAATTTGAGATGGGACTTAGATATGTAAATTAGATTTTGTGGGTAGGCTCCTAAGTTAAAATCAGAGTTTCGTTGGAGATTAGGAGGAGGGTATCTTAAGATATCATTGAGTATCTTACGATACTCAAGATAATGAGATTTTTACCCTTTTTGACTTTTAGATATCAAGATACCGTAATACGGTATCGAGATTCTAGGAGAGGGTTTAAATACCATAATATAGAGTGGAGAAAAGCTTAGGGTGAAGTGGAAAAGCCTAGAGTGGGAGTTAGAAGCTAAAGTAGAATTTTTACCAAGATAATGGGTAAATCAACAACATGGACCGTAAGATGGACTGGATGTCCACCTTACCTAGAAAACTTGGTAGGTAATGTTAGTGTAGGTTGGTATCCTACTACCCTAGGAAGCCGGGAGTGGAACTCCTAAGGAGAAGCTACTTGGCCTTAGTATCGGAGTAGAAAGGGTAAACGGGATAAGTTGGGATAATATCCATTTCATAACATATGGGTTTAATACCTTAAGATATAGCTAAAATTATGTTATTATGGTCGGTAATGGTTAGGAATAGTGGACATGGACTAGTTTTGACCTTGGTTGACCACGGTTGACTATTTTGACCAAAAGTCAACCGAAGCCTAAAATTGACTATAACTTGACCAAACTTGACCAGTTGACCCAAAGTCAACTGTTAGTCAATGTCAGTCAAGTTTGACCTAAAGTTGACCTAGAGTTGACCTAGGGTTTACCAGAGTTGACCAGTTGACCAAAAGTCAACTGTAAGTCAACCGTTGACTTAAATTGACCTAGTTTAATTCTGTTTGACTTGCATTGACCCAGTATAACTTTGTTAGTCCTAATATGACTTAGATTGAACCTGTACAATCTAGTTTGACCTTGTTTGACCTAGATTGACATAGTTTGACGTGTCTTGACCTAGTTTGACTCAGTATGACTTAATTTCACTTCCAAGCCATTATATTGATAAAATATTCCATCTATAGGTCCTCGAGGCATTATTCTTGGACTCAGTCGACTTATCCATCACATCACAGGCGAGTACATTTTTTGATAATATTTTTGTTTTATGATATCGTCTTTGTTTCTAGTATTTAGTGTAGATATCCTTGTTCTCTTGACACATTGTTCACACGGATTGGTATTTGTCTGGATCCCGTCATAAGATGTTATTCCTCTTATATATGGTATGCCTTGTGCAAGTCTTCCTAGTTCCTTGTGCATTGTATAGACAGGATTCATGCGAAGGCTAGCTACCTTCTCAGAGAATCACATGTCATGATGTGTCATGACTGGATCCACTATATTAGTCAGGGATGGGGGTGTTAGCGTAGATATGTGATCAGTACCCTACAGTATTATATTGTATCATCATTGTATAGTGTTAATCATACACTCATGTATGATTAGCCAGGCCAAATATTGTATCAAGTTCTAAGCCGATCACATGTTGAAACTAATACTAAATTCACATAGATATAGTTCCAGATTTTTGTACATGATATATATTGTTTTCTTGTTCTTACATTCAGTTACACTCTTGATATGCCTTATCATGATTCATGTACACACTATTTTACCTCGTATATTCTCTCTATTTACTGCTACATTTTCAATATCGCCTAACTAGAACTGTTATTTGAGATTTGTGCTCGTTCTATCCTGATTGGATATGTTGACAAAATTTTACAGATTATGGCGAGGAGGATTGTCCTACCTACTATGGTCCTCATGACGTAGTTGGCCTAAACTTGGAGACCCTAGTTCAGCAAGGGTTAGCTCCAGCCGATGGGGCTTTAGAGTAGCTTAGTTAGTTTAGTTTGGTACTGGACTTTGTCTCCAGATTACATTTTGGCTTGTTATTATTTTAGTATTTGTATTAGAGATTGTTGACTCTAGAATTGTATTATTCTGTGTTGGATTTTCAGGATGATATTTCATATCTTGTTGTCTTTATCTTTCATTATCATCTATATTTCTTAGAGTTTGTGATTGAGTATATTATATTGTCATTGCTTGTCCTCCATTCGGAGTTGACCGTTCTCGACAGATTTTGATATTATAATTGTTGTTAGATAGTAGACCTAGACAGCATTCTACGTCATTTCTGCGTCGTAGGCTGGGCGTGGTCACGCACTTGTGCCCCTACCTAGGGTGCGGGTCGTGACACATCCTGGTAAGGCGAACGTAGTAGCGGCCGCTTTAAGTAGGAAGCCTACTACATATTTCTTGACTGCTCAGCTACAGTTATTAGAGGATCTTCAGGAGCTTGGAATAGAAGTCATTATGCTGGGACAGCAATGAGCACTTGCCAATCTTGGGCCTCGTTTGGTTCGCGGAATGGAAGGGAAAGGAAATCAATTCCTTGTCATTTCCTTTCCTTCGGGAAACTTTAATTCTTATTGATTTTTCTTTCCGATGTTTGGCAATGCCAAGGAATTTGGAAAGGAAAGTGAATACTTCAATGTGGAAAAGTGATTCCTTCCTTGGATGGATGGAATCACTTCCCCCCTAATTTCCCTTCCATTGGGAATCACTTTCCTTTCCTCCTCAATTACATGGGCGCCCAAACATAGGAAAGTAATCACTTTCCTTTCCCAACCGGAAGATTCTGCCAACCAAATGAGGCCTTGAAGTATAGTCGTCACTTGTGGATAGAATCAAGGCAGTGTTACCTACAGATGCAAGATTTTGAAGACTTCACGAGAGAACAGAGGTGAGAGCGACAAATACTTAGACTAGAGCTTGTGACACAGACAGTTGAGAAAGTAAAGTGGATTCAGAGTCATCTTCAAAGACCTAAAGAAGCATTGGGTCAATATACGCATCGTCGACCACTAGAATCCAAGGAGGGAGAACATGTATTTCTGAGAATTTCACCAACTCGGGGCACTATTAGAATCCGGAGTAGGAGGAAGTTGAGTATAAGGTATATTTGACCGTTTGATATTATTGAGCATGTAGGAGAGGTGGCATATCATGTTGCATTACCCCCATCACTAGAGGGAGTGCATAATGTATTCTATGTCTCATAGCTGAGGAGGTATGTGACTGATCCCAGTCATGTGGTCGATCACTCTGAGATCACTATGGGACCCAGTTTATCATACGAGGAGCAGCCGGTAGGTATCTTGGATACGAATGAGAAGACGCTTAGAGGGCAGATGGTTAGACTGGTTCATGTCGCATGGAAGCACCATTCTTTAGGAGAATCAACTTGGGAGCGTGAAGATTCTATGCGTGAGTGTTATTCTTACTTATTCGTAGATGCCGGTAAGTCTTCGCTTAATTATTCTTATGATAAGTTTTTTTTTGTAATTGTGTTATTTTTAATTTCGAGGACGAAATTTTCTAAGTTGAGTAGGTTGTAAGCCCCCACATTTTTGGATCTTATTTTTAATTATTTTATATAGATTTTTAATTTATTAAAGTCAATAATGACTATGTTAGTAGTTTACCGTAGCTTTGATTTTGGAAGCACAACAAATATTGTTTTCTCAAATCCAGTTCCATATTTGAATTGTAGACTCGTCCACCTTGAGTTGGATATATCATGTCCCATCCAATTTTTCTTTTCAACATTCCTTTGACTTTGCGCAATTTTGGGCCAACTTAGGCCAATTTGAGCCATTGACGTAATTTTAAACCAACTTCCAATCTGATTTTTGGACTTGACATAGATCGAAACCTTATGACCCAATATATGGTTTTGATCCATTTTGAGTCTACAATGCACATGCCTAGGGTGTACCATCCAATCGAGTTCTCATGTGCTAGTTATTTGCAAATGGCACATGAGACTAATTAAATTAATTTTTTTTTGTCCAATTTGACTAGTAATGCTACTCGGACCCTAACCTAATTGGACTAGTAATGCTACTCGGACCCTAACCTGGTCAACCCTATTAGTTAGAGCCTAACTAGGAGCACCAAAACCAAGTATACATATATTTAAGAGAATTTTAAAGGTTTAATTCAGCCATATATAATATTTTCTTATATATTTGGCTTGGTCAAACAACTAACCAAAATAGGAAACATATTAATAATAGTATGATTTGGAGAACCAAATCCTATCCAAATTAGATCAAACCAAAGCCCACGCACTATATATATATATATATATATATATATATATATATATATATATATATATATATATATATATATATATATATGTCCTCGTGGCCGTAGCCCGTTGGGAACAGTGGAGCACCCCGACGCAGTGGCGCGGGTTCGAGCCCCCTTGGAGGCATGCCTCCAAGCACCATTAAGAAGTGGACACCCTCAAAAAAAATATATATAATTTTTTTTAAACCGTTACCTTTATTGAAAAAGAGGGTAATGAGTACATCCGACCTCATGGTAACAAGAAAAGGAAAGAAAATGCAATAAAACCACTACTGTAAAGCCCAGAGAGGAATAGACGGGAGATGACGACAACTCGAAAGAGACTTTCGAAACTGTCGCTTCACCTCCCGAACCAAGAAATCTGGCCCAGCACCATGCCCTTCATATCTATGCTTGTTCCTGTTCTTCCAAAGCACCCAAATGATCGCACCAGCCAGTGATCTCCGATGATGACTGCCCTGACCCCGCCACCACCTTTGAAGAAATACCAGAAAGTCACTATGCAACCGTACCTTGAAGAAACACCAGAAAGCAGACCAAACCGTCATAGCAAGATCCCCGTGGAAAAATAAATGCTGAAGGTTCTCCCCATGCCCAACCTGACAGCAATGACACCTGGAGGCCAGATGGAATCCAAGCTTCTGAAGAATATCATCGGTAGGAAGCCGGTTGTGACAGACCCGCCACATCAGAATGCTCCACTTCGCCGGAATACACTTGCCCCAAATATTAGAGAAAAGTGTAGAAGTAGGGTAAGAGATCCGACAACATCTCCAAGCCGCAGCCAGCGAGAAAGAACCTTTCCGCTTACCCCAGACCAGAGAATCAGGAGCCGAAGTACATGTCAGATTTGCCTCTCTGAGCTGTCCCGCTGCCTCTACTCCAAAATGTTCCGAAAACATAGGCAGATCCCAACCAGTGTCTGTCCAGAAAGATCGAATAACCGGGCCACCATTATCAGAGTTCCTCGCCCTAGAATCTCTGATCTTTCTTCCCCTATCCGAAAGAGCCCGAATAATCACCGTACGTTGGGGAAGAACCACCCTTCTCCCGGCCAATCTAGCCGACCTCCGAAGCTCACCAGTGCCCGTCCATCCAACCTCAACAGACTCTCTCGCCTGAGATCGATTCCGCCCCTGAGTCCGTCTTTCCGTGCCGCGCCTGGTCCCTGAAGTCACTCCCTCGGCCGAAGGTATAACAACACTACCCAACCGAGGGTCCCCCCGGAATCCAAGACTCACACCTCGCCGAACCCTCACCCCGCCCAAGTTTAAACGAAATGTGCGATTCCGCCAATTTTCTTCCCCTCAAAATCCGTCGCCAAACATGGGAGCACTTGGAAGTCATAAACGCCTCACATGGATGGCGCTTTCGAAAATATTTTGATTTAAGAAGTTCCACCCAAAGTCCCTTCCCATGCCTCAGCTTCCACCAAAGCTTCATAGAGAAGGCATCCATAATATCATTCAGACACTTGAACCCAAGGCCTCCTTCGGACTTAGTCCGAGTAACGAACCGCCACGCCATCCAACTCCTCTTAGCCACCCCATCCTTACTACCCCAGAAGAAAGCCGCAAACATTCTCTCAATCGCCCTGAGAACAGCCCTAGGAGGACAACATGCAGCCAATGTGTACATAGGGATGGATGAAAGTACATTCTTAATAAAGACCAATTTACCCCCAGAAGAAAGGATCTTGTTCTGCCATCCCGTCATCCTCGACCGGATTTTATCTAGCAAATAGCTAAACATCCCCGTATTCCTTCTCCCGCAAGTTAACGGGCACCCCAAGTAAGAAAAAGGCAATGTACCGGGACTAAATCCGAACAGAGTAGAGATAGTCCGAGCGCGATCCTCATCCAATGGACTCACAGTATAGAAGGCAGATTTGGAGTAATTGATCTTCTGTCCAGAAACAGCCTCATAATTATGCAGAACTTGCTGGAGAGCACGCAATCCAGCAATATCTCTCGAAGTGAAAATGAGAACATCATCCGCATAAGCCAAGTGCGAGATACGAGGTCCCCCAATCGGAGTGTGAAATGAAGATCTCCTATTTGATTCTTGAAGAAGCTTAAGGTTCCGAGAGAGTACCTCCGCAGCAATAATGAAAAGAGTCGGGGAAAGAGGGTCCCCCTGCTGGATCCCTCTAGATGCCAAGAAAAAAGCAGTAGGAGCGCCATTTAGAAGCACGGCATACCGGGTATCAGCCAGGAGACGATAAATAAGATCACAGAAGACCTCATTAAAACCAAATCTTCGAAGAACCCTCAGAAGAAAAAGCTAATTGACTCTGTCATAGGCCTTCTGCATGTCCAGCTTAAAAGCAACATTACCACCATGGTTTGGTTCCCTCATAGAAGCAACCATATCCTGAGCAATTATGATGTTGTCCGCAATCTCTCTCCCCTGGACAAATGTACTTTGCTCCGGAGAAATAATTTTGGGAAGGTAATTTCGCAACCTGCAAGCAATATTCTTGGAAATAATTTTGTTACAGAAATTGCAAAGGCTTATAGGGCGGAAATCAGAAAGGCTCCTCGGGTGCTCGACTTTGGGGATAAGAAATAAGAATGTATCCGAGACAGAATTCGGAAGGCACGCACCCATGAAAAATGAACCAACGGCTTCCTCCACGTCAGCAGCAACAATGTCCCAACAAACTGAGAAGAATCTCCCAGAAAAGCCATCCGGACCGGCGCCACTAGCCGGATCCATCCCCCGAACAATTTCCAACAGCTCCGCTCTGTCAGGGCGACGAACAAGATCAGAATTGTCCTCCATAGAAATAATGCTAGGGATGACATCGAGGAAGGCATCGTCATCAGAAATAGGCTCAGCTATAAACAGTTTGGAGAAGAATAAAGACGCCTCCGTCGCAACCTCCTCGGTAGATCCAGTTTCTGACCCATCAGCCCGAATAATTTTTTGAATACCCGCCTTTCTTTGCCTGCTCCTGGTGCACTCATGGAAAAAACGGGTATTTTTATCTCCTTCCAGATCCCACCTCAATCTGGCTTTTTGTTTCCAGAAAGAATCTTCAACCTGGACCTTTTGCTTTAATCTGGCAACAGCCTCCATCCAGGAGGCCCTCCCCCTCTCCGAAGGATGAAGCTCATAATCCTGCTCTGCCGCCAAGGCAGCGTCCTCGGCCCGACGGACCTCCTGGAAAACATCGTCGAAAGTAGCTCTGCTCCATCCAGCCAGAACATGCCCCGTCGTCCTCAAGCGCATGCCCAACCGCTCAAGCGCATCATAATGCCAACATGAATTCCACGCCTGAGCCATAATCGCAAGAAAATCCGGATGAGAAGTCCAGAAGTCAAGAAAGAGGAAGCCTCTGCGCAGTCTCGGAGAAGCTGGCTGGCAGGATATCAATAGAGGAGAATGATCAGATTCTGCCCGAGTAAGATGCTCGCAAGAGACCTGGACACCATCCAACCAACTACCCGTCACGAGAAGCCTATCAAGAGGGGAACCCTGTCGATCAAGCCCCGTCTGCCCGTTCACCCATGTATAGATGCTACCTCTGAACCCAACATCGGATAACCCGGCAGCCAACTGAAAGTCGAGGAAATCCACAATGGCCCTCATGTCAGGAGGTCGGCCTCCAAATTTCTCATCCAGAGAGGCGATGATATTGAAGTCCCCGCCCACCGCCCACCGCCCAGGGCATGGCAATATCCCTGGCTTGCACGTCTAGAAGATGCCTCCACATAGTCCTCCTCCCCTGTCGTGTCCCTGCACCATGAACTATCGACAGCCGTACCGGAAGTGAAAAATAGCTCAGAGAAATCTGTATCGTGATAGCCTGATCACAGGAGTCAATATAATTGATCCCAAGACCCGACTTACAGAAAGTCCAAATATTGCCCTTATCATTGCAAAAGCTATCATCAAAACCCAATCTCAGTCGATAAGAAAGAAGCTTAGAGGATATCACCTTGGGTTCAATAATGGCAAGAACCTGAATAGAGTTGGTCCGACACAAGGACCTGAGACGGGATAGAGTAGTTCTGTTCGCCGTCCCCCGAACATTCCAAATAAAAAATTTAACCATGGACCCTCCGAGGGTCCCGCCTAACCCGGAAAGCATGCGATCGAAGAAGTCGATCCGACTGAGGTGCCATCGACTTCCTTCGCCTACCAGCCGCCTTCTTAAATGGAACCATCTGCCATTCTTCTTCACGTCCCTCGGAGATAGAGGTGGAAGGTCTAACCTCGGGCAGAGAAACCATATCGTCACCCGGAGCTGATTCATAACCCCAAAGGGATAAAGGACCATGATCGGCCTCCTCCCACACCACCAAGCTACGATCCTCAGTATCAGAATCAACCGCTATAACTCCCTGTCCCAACTGGTTATGGATAATGATAGGAAGATCCGATAAGTCAATAGGCCCAATTCCTCGCTCAGGGCCCAACTGCCCACCCGAGCTAGAGCCTGGTGTGCTGCGTCCCTCCATCGTGGGCCACCCGCCATCAGACCATAGAGCCAGCTGGCCCGAAGAAGGCTCCCCCACGTGCCAGGAAGATGGAACAGAATTTGTGCGATTATTATTACTCCCGTGCAATCCGGGCTGCGAAGTCCCCGTGCTATCATCACGCCCCCCGACCCGTCTCCACATCATCCGTGTCCCCTTCCCTTTCTCGCGCCTTGATCGTCTCCTCCGACGACCCCTGCTAGACCCACGTCCACCCTCCGGGCCATCCCTGCTGGCGCCACGACCTCCCCCCGTGCCACTTTCCTCAAGCGTAACGCCCGAGGAAGTAGCGACAATGACGTTTGGTCTATCAACGTTGCCCACCGGCGGTGTCACCACTTTAGGCCGGCTACAATCACTCTCTACGTGGCTATGCAGGCCGCATACAACACAGTAAGATGGGGTCCGCTCATACACTACCGGCTGCGAACGTACGCCATCTGGAAGTTGAAAGAAAACCTCATGATGTAAAGGTTTACTGACGTCCACTTCAACCAAAACCCTAGCAACCCCCGGCCTGGAAAACAAAGCCGTTGCTCGGTCCATATAAAGCGGAGTACCAAGACTAGAAGCAATGGAGAGGACCGCATTAGTATCAAACATGCAATGTGGAAGCCCGGGAACGGCAACCCAAACCGAAACTCTCGGATCCTCTCTTAATGGCGAAAAATCCACCGTTAAGCCAAGTCACAGCGGTGTAGCACCACAAATAGGCAGGTAGCCTAATACTGTATGACGTAATTAAAGAGTTGTAGACAGTACTACAAAGGGGAGGATGGCCCCATGTTACAGTGGCACGATACCACGATGAGGTACCCAGGTAGGGGTAAAGCCTCGGCATTGCAAGCCATGTCGTTGCAGCGTAACACCGCAAGGAAGCCTTAGGCTTCATGCTGGGTAGTTTGGCACAACAAAGAGGCTTGTGACCTCATGCTACAGTAGTATGACACTACGATGAGGTTCCCAGGTAGGGGTAATGTCTCGGCTTCAGGCCATGTCATAGCGGCGTAGCACCGCAAGGAAGCGCAAGGCTTCATGCCATATCTCTTTAATAAAGAACTCACCTATAGTGTATGGAAAGAGATATCAGGCCGTCTCTTGAGGGTAAAATTGTAGACGCCCAAAATTATACACTAAAACCAGGCTGGCACAGGGCCTTTAATGTGCAGCCAGAAGCATACGTAACTACACTTTGTGAGTGGGAAGAATTACAATTATGGTGCAGAATTCAAGGCGTAGTCCATTCTTGTATCACATTGTTATTTAACCCATGCGGGAAGATTCAAGTCGTCAGCGACATCTATCCTAATGCAAAATGGACAGTTACTGTGGGGAACAATCAACCCTGGACACATATATATGTTGTGATATATGGAGGATTGTTGGTGCTTTCTTTACATGGAGAGAGCTTGCTATCAACATGCCTTGTAAACTTTAGTCCCACATCGAAAATGCACCATGAGTTATCTCAACATATATACTTGGGTGTGTTGTTGAGAGATGCACATGGGGGGGGGTGACCCTAAGGAGGGAACCATGTGGGTGATTTTACAAGGAGGTAAGAATAAGGCTCCAAGGATTAAGCATTAATGCTTTTGTCATTCTCTTGGATTAATTCCATTTGGAGCTAAGCCCCAAAGGGGCTTAGCGACTCAGACTCGGACTCGGGCTCGGGCTCATGGGCTCATGAGGCGTAATGTGGCATTTTGTTGGCGCACTTTGCACTTAGCACGTCAGCAGTCATGCGGTCTTTATACGGCTCATATGCAGCCATGCGGTCTTATGCGGCATGCGGCTCATATGCGACCTCATGCGGCTCATGCGGCCATGCGGCCATATATATATATATATATATATATATATATATATATATATATATATATATATATATATATATATATATATATATATATATATACCTATCAAATCCTAACCATCCCCCTCTTTCATAACCGTCCACTACTCCACAAATCCCCCCAAACCTAGCGGCCACCACTCCAAACTCGAAACCCTAGCCGACCCCCCTTTCTTCATAAAATATAAATTTTTTTTTCGATTTTTGTGCCAACCACCACCACTTAGACGTCCCTCTCAACATCCCCATTCACCCTAGCAACTGTAGGAGCAACCTTGCGGCCGTTAGAGAGGTGCACGATGCGCTACTTAGGCCGAAACTCCGTCGAATCGAAGTCTGAAACAATACAGCAGGTTAGTCGACTTGTAGATGATGTTTCATCTACTTTTTCTCATACATTTATCCTCAAACTAAATCTAAAAGTTACCTTTTTATGTCTACTCCAACCTCTGATCGTCGGATCCCCTATTTTTAAGCGGTTTGCCTATGGTGTTGATTCTACACAGGGTATCCAGAGCTGACAAATTCTGTTACGGTTCACTTTTTGCCTATCTAAGGTCAGTTTCTAACTTTCTATATTTTTATTCAGAATCTAGACATCGATAATTTTTGACGCATATCTGAAAGTTAGGTTTTGCATCTGTTTGCTATTTTAAAAAATTCAAGACATTTGTCGTATCACTGAACTCCGAAAAATTCTATTTTCCTTGTGTCCAAAAGTGTCAAAACTCCATGAATCCATATCAAACTTTATGTTGTGCAAGGTTTAACATTATAAATACTATTTTAACTAATTTTTATAATTTTTATAATTTTTACAGAATTTATTATTTTTATTTTATCATTGTTTCGGAAATAAATTAATATGTCGAATTGAGAAAGTCATATGTGGCATTGACATAAGACCTCTTGTGAAAGGGTTCTCTTATTGAAAATATAATTATAGAAATATATAAGTATTTATAGATAAATTTTAGAATTTAAATATATTATTTTGTTATAATTGTAAAGTATTTACGAGAGGTTTTGTTACCTATATGTACTTATATAATAGATGTAGTGTCATAACAACGTTATGGCAACTAGGAGGCGTAGATACTCATATAATTTATATATGGTGTGTTGATATAAAATATTAAATATAGTATATTATTATATGTGAGCTTGGGAGGATCGACAAGGACACCGAAGTTGGACAAGTTTACCCACAGAAAGCAGTTACAGGCAAGCATGCCTTGCCTTCATTACAGATTATTCTTTTCTTTTTTATTCTTCTTTTTTATTACCATTGCATGATGTAGGACATTGATACTTAGTGTCCATTTATAGACGGGTGCCGATGTCATAATAGTAACACCGAGTATTGATATTAGGCATTACGTACATACAGATGTGTCCATTGACACAATTAACCACAGGACACCGACACATTCATGATGCGAGATTTACATGACTATTCGTGTTATTGATATTGTATTAGCATTTCAGATTTCCTTATCAGTATTGCTATTACTTTCGAGATGACTGTTCAGACTTAACATTGCTTGATTTTAGACATAGGGATTGGGGAGAACCTGACTACAATATCAGACCTATTATTGTATGGCCCGTTATTTAGTGACCTTTATCCTGATAGCAGAGTAAGGGATTATCACTGTGGAAAATTGATTATCCTTGGTGCCACGACACAGGTACTGGGGACAATACCCTACTGTGGTGCTAGTGAGCCTTATGGAAAGGGTATGGTATTCTAGAAAAGTATCTCACCTGCATAGCACATAGATTGATACAGTAGATTGCCTTAGTTCATATTTTCATTTCTGTACCTTGGCATGTATATTATGCACCTTTCTAGTCCTCTAAGGACCTGGCTGTTTCCCTGGCTTAGATGAAGCTGAAGACTACCCGGAGGTTTACGGTTCGGGAGCTGAGATCGGAGGCGTACTGGCATAGGAGGACGAGATAGTGCTAGAGGATTTTTCGTGATCATGTTATCTTCATATTTAGTCTTGACATATTATTTTCTTTTCTTTTCATCAGACTTGTAGTTGATTTGTACTTTGTTTCTATCTCTGTGGTTTCAGATATTTTCCCCGCACTAACTTCATTACTTTTATAGTTGGATATGTGAGACATTTCCTTATTTATGCTTGATCTCTTTGTGGACTATGTGGATGTGATTAGATGTATATACCAGTGGACTGTGTTGTATTTCTGGGTATTATCATGATTTACAGCTTAAGTATTTCACTAATGGGCTTGTTGTGTAGCTTGGCCCATTGGTGAAGTGCTGCTGGAATGTATTCGTATACCTGGTCCTATGTATTTTGGGACTGGAGAATTGCATATTTTTATGGCGGCCCATGCAGGTCTAAGTTAATCATTTCGGTTACGTTATTGTGCTGACGTGAGCCTACAATTAGAATAGGATTGAGAGACCTATAGAATCACATCAACATGCTTGATACCTTCCTTGATTTTGTTTTAAACTCTCACTTGACTTCTTGATTTGCATCCAATTTGATTGTGTTCTACCGTAATCCTTATTTATTTATGCTAGCTAGACAAATTTTTATGATGGATGTATCTTCACTTACTATCACATCTGAAAAGCAGAGGCATAGACACTAGAAGTTATTGGTGCAGGTAGAGTCTTCATGAATTTTGTGAAGTCGTAGTGATACCTAGGATAGTCGTACTACTACGAGCCAACAACCAATTAAGGAATAGGACTTGAGGATACATCCACAAACATGATTATAGACTTTTTTCAGACTCTTCAGCATGATTGCTTTCATGTTATCTTAATTCTTAATATGATTGCTTTTGTGTTCTTCCTTGCTCGAGATTTGACTAAACCCTTCCCTATTGACTTCTTGAGTAATTCTTCTCGTTTATTTTTGCTAATTTGTTGGAAACTGCCTTATGGATTAGTCCAAGAAAAAGTTTAAGAAATTACATTTATCCTTGCATTACGGAATCAAAGTTTTTGTAGCCTGAGAGATACTGGCGAGGCAGGACTTTCGATAATGGCATCGTGGCTACATATGATTCTCAAAATTCTACTTGAACCATATCCTATATATGTTGGCTTTTTTCCTGTATTTTTGTAAAAAGTTAATTCAAAAATATTTCATGGATTTGTCCAAGATAAGCTCAAGAACCTATATTACCTGGCATGGTAGATGTGCATTACAGCCATCCGTTATATCATGGAACATAAAAGTTATTTGCAGCCAGATGCACACTGGCATGGCAGTAACTTTATGTGACATAATCACGGAGATATATGGTTCTCGAATCTTACCTAGACTACGTCCTATGCATCTTGTTTGGCCTCATACCGTTCTTGGAGATAATTCAACAAACCTTCCTTCTTTGCTTGACCCTACCGTTGTTTGAAGTTGGTATATAGGTTTGTTTGACCCAGTCATTGGTTCCTGTTACCTTCTATTTATTAGATGACTAAAATAGACAAACATTATAGTTATATTATAGAATATATTTAAGCTAAATTATTGGTGCAATTGTGAGGATTGGTAGCTAGAAATAGGTAAGTTTCTTAGAGTTGGATCCTAGTGAGATTATGAGTTGAGTACGAGTGCCTGGATATCGGATGCATAGAGCCAATTAAGAAAAATTTCTAGGAGTGAACTGATAGGTATCATTGAATAGGTTATAATACTATACCTACGATCGAATAAGTTGTATTGGGAATATTGAGAAAGGAGAAGCAGTATGCCAACCTTAGTAAGTGTGAATTCTGCTTTGATAGAGTTCTATTCCTTGGATACATTATCTTAGGAGAAGGACTTTTATTGGATCTGGAGAAGATATCTACCGTAGAGTCTTAGCTGACACCAAAATCAGTTGCAGAAGTTAGAAGTTTTCTCGGACTTGACGGGTATTACTGCAAGTTCATAGAAAATTTCTCACGGATTGCAGAGCCCATGATGTAGTTGACGCACCAGGATCAAGAGTTTCGATGTTCAGAAGATTATCAGATGGCTTTTGAAGAACTAAAGAAGAGGTTGACCTCAACACCTATTTTGATGCTTCCTTCTGATTGAGAGGATTCGTGGTTTATAGTGATACGTCAGGTAGTGGACTTGGATATTTTTTTATGCAACATGGAAAGGCCATAGCCTACGCATCGAGGCAGATGATGGTATATGAGAAGAATTACCCTACTCATGATCTGGAGTTATCAGCGGTGGTCTTTGTATTGAAGTTATGGGGGCATTATTTGTACGAAGAGCGTAGAGGCATTATTTGTACGGAGGGCGTGTGGAGATATTTACGGATCATAAGAGCTTGAATTATGTCTTCACGCAAAAATGAGTTGAATATGAGACAAAGGCGGTGGTTGGAGCTCATGGCAGACTATGACATAGATTTGAAGTACCATCCTGACAAGGCGAACATAGTAGCGGACGCTTTAAGTAGGAAGCCTACAATATATTTCTTGACAGCTCAGCTACATTTATTAGAGAATCTTCAGGAGCTTGGAATAGAAGTCATTATGCTGGGACAACAATGAGTACTTACCAATCTTGAAGTATAGTCGTCACTTGTGGATAGAATCAAGGCAGCGTTACCTACAGATGTAAGATTTTAAAGACTTTGCGAGAGAACAGAGGTGAGAGTGACATATACTTAGACTAGAGCTTGTGACACAGACAGTCGAGAAAGTGAAGCGGATTCAAAGTCATCTTCAAAGACCGAAATAAGCATTGGGCCGATATGCATCGTCGACCACTAGAATCCAAGGAGGAAGAGCATGTATTTCTGAAGATTTCACCGACTCAGGGCACTATTAGATTCGGGAGTAGGAGGAAGTTGAGTCCAAGGTATATTTGACCGTTTGATATTATTGAGTATGTAGGAGAGGTGGCATATCGTGTTGCATCACTCCCATCACAAGAGGGAGTGCATAATGTATTCCATGTCTCACAGCTGTAGAGGTATGTGACTGACCCCAGTCATGTGGTCGATCAATCATAGATTACTGTGGGACCCAGTTTATCATACGAGGAGCAGCCGGTAGGTATCTTCGATACGAGTGAGAAGACGCTTAGAGGGCAGACGATTCGAGTAGTTCATGTTGCATGAACGCACCATTCTTCAGGAGAATCAACTTGGGAGCGTGAAGATTCTATGCGTGAGCGTTATCCCCACTTATTCGTAGATGCCGGTAAGTCTTAGCTTAATTATTCTTATGATAAGTTTTTTTTATAATTTTATTATTTTTAATTTTGAGGACAAAATTTTCTAAGGTGGGTAGGCTGCAAGCCCCCACATTTTTTGATCTTATTTTTAAATATTTTATTTAGATATTTTAATTTATTAAAGTCAATAATGACTATGTTAGTAGTTTACCGTAGCTTTGATTTTGGAAGCACAACCAATATTGTTTTTTCAAATCCAGTTCCATATTTGAATTCTAGACTCGTCTACCTTGAGTTGGATATATCGTGTCCCATCCAATTTTGTTTTTCAACATTCCTTTGACTTTGCGCAATTTCGGGCAAACTTAGGCCAATTTGAGCCATTGACGTAATATTAAGCCAACTTCCAATTTGGTTTTTGGACTTGACATAGATCGAAACCTTATGATCCAATATATGGTTTTGATCCATTTTGAGTATACAATGTGCATGCCTAGGATGTACCATCCAATCGAGTTCTCATGTGCTACTTATTTGCAAATGGCACATGAGACTCATTAAATTAATTTTTTTTTGGGTCCAATTTGACTAGTAATGCTACTCGGACCCTAACCTAGTCAACCCTACTAAGTTAGAGCCTAATTAGGAGTACCAAAACCAAGTATAAATATATTTAAGAGAATTTTAGAGTTTTAATTGCAGCCATATATAATATTCCCTTATATATTTGGCTTGGTTAAACATCTAACCAAAATAGGAAACCTATTGATAATAGTATGATTTGGAGAACCAAATCCTATCCAAATTTGATCAAACCAAAGTCCATGCACTATATATATATATATATATATATATATATAAAATATATATATATATATATATATATATATCAAACCCTAACAATCCTCCTTTCTCATAACCGCCCACTACTCCACAAATCCCCCCAAACCTAGCGGCCACCACTCCAAACCCGAAACCCTAGCCGACCCCTCTTTCTTTACAAAATATAATTTTTTCTCAATTTTTGCGCCAACCACCACCTGTAACACCCCAGTCCCAAAATACGTAGCACTATGAACGTAGACATGCCAGCCGTATAATAAATATACGTGAGCTGTAAAATGTAGTAGAACCATAACTAATCTCATCCACACAAAAATAAATAAATAAGAGATATCATATAACGATAATGAATTGTCTTGATACAATATCTTGGGCGGAGACAAATCCACTACCAACAAATAAGAGAAAAATACATGGAAAATGAAATGAGTTTGGCGAGCGAAGCGAAAACGATCCAAGTACAATCATCCTTGAGGAAATAGTGATGATCACGGCTGGACCTAGAACACCTGCGAAAGATAAGAGCACACACCTTGCGAGATAACCAGGTCCTCAGAGGGAAGTAACAAGACATAATATCATGCCATAAACTGAATATAGCTAGCTCAACAGAAAATTGCATATGTCTAAACAGATAAAGGTCCTTAACCATACTATGTGTAATCATGCACATTGAAGACAACGTTCCACACAAGGGCTTCCGAGACTAGAAACACGGTGCGTTAGAGTTTCAACCAAGGCACTAGTGGCATCTAGAGAAAAGTAAATGCACGGCCCATTAGCACTCAAGTGAGAGCTAAGGGGCATCTAGAGAAAAATAAATGCACGACCACTAGCTCTTGGGTGAGTCACTAACGGCAGCTAGAGGAAATTAAATGCATGGCACATTTGTGTTTCAACCGAGGCACTAGTGGCATCTAGAGAAAAGTAAATAAATACACGACACACTAGCTCTCGGCTGAGTCACAAATGGCAGCTAGAGAAAAGTAAATGTGTGAAAGCCCCTGCGCCTAATAACTGTCTTTTCCTCCCCATGTACTATTCGTGCTGAATCCACACCATGATGTTTCTAATAACCGCTAAGTCTTCTAGACAAATCTATTAGCAGTTATCTCCTAACGCTCATCCTATACGCACCGATGTACGGTCGGTACGTAAGTCCGAATCTATATGAGACACGTGACATCGTGGCACACAGGTATCGGCCAATGCATGCGACACAAACAAAGGTGGTCACTTAACTCTAGGCCAAATGCATAGCGAAAACTAAGTATAATAATTTGCAACTACATAAAGTTTTGAAATAACAATTTATATTTGCTAGAAATAAATAATTATAAAGCATGCATGGTATTGAGCAAGAAAATAAATAGCAAAGACAAGGTGTCTTGCCTGGTGTGTTGTCTGGTGTGGTGCAAGGATCCAACAAGTCCTGATTTGTCCAATAGTTATGGCCGATGAGTAAGGGTCCGAATCCACGAGAAAATAGAAATATAATCAATCATGACCAAGATAGGTAGATAGTGAGAATTTGAGAAGAAAATATTTATACTATTTTTAGAATTTATTTATAATACCTAAAAATATATTTTGGTCGTTAAATAGTTTTTAGAAAAATTTCTTTAAAGCTAAAACTTATTTTTAGGCTAAACTAAATTTACCAAAATAAAATTTATAGTCAGCGAAACTATATTTTATTAGTACAACAATTTAGATAAATATTTTGAAAATATTTATGACTATATTCTTTTGAGTCAAAATAGTTCTTGATACATATTAATAATCTAGAAATTTATTTAGGGTTTTAAAACCTTATTTTGAAAATAATAGGCTAAGCCAAGTATATTATTTATATGTAAATGCATGTATATATTTTGACAAGGTAATTTTTGGAAACATTTATTATATCTAATAATAACCATGGTAAAACAATAATATAATCTAAATACAAATATTGATACTAATTGTCATAATAATAACAGTAAATAAAAAAAATTAGCTATAGTCAAACTGTTATATTAAAATAATAATAATAATAATAATAATAATAATGATATTAATAATAATAATTCAACAATGAAAATAGTAGCACCTTACCTATCTATATTCCGTGCATAAGAGTAGTAGTAAAATAATAATAATAACAGCAAAAATATTTGTAAAGAAACACAAAAGAACTTAGAAACAGACAAAAATAAATAAATAATATTATAAAAATATTAATACGACAATGTTGTCGAGTGCTGCTCTGCTGGTGAACACAGAAAATAAGAAGGATTAAAAGAAGCAAGCATTAAAGAGGGAGAGAGAGAGAGAGGAAAGTAATAGCAGCACAAAGTAAGGAGAGCTACTGCTCTCTCCTTTCTCTCTCTCTTTCCTTCAAGTGAAAGCTGCAACATAAAGGAAAAAAAAGGAGAAAAAGCTGTTATAGAGGCATGAAGAAGAGAAGAAAAGAGAGGGAGAGGGAATGAGTGAGGGTCGGGGATTACCGGAGCGGGCTCGGGCCCGGCGATCGTGAGGCAGCGGCGGTGGCGCAGCTGCTCTGGACGAAGACCGCGGTGGGGAAGTCGACGGATCTGGGCTCGCGTGTGGCAACAGAGGTACGACGGAGGACGCCGCACAGCTCCGGGGACGCTCGGGCGCTGGGCGCCGGAGGTAGCTGCCAGCGGAGGGAGCGGCGTGATCAGTGGTTAGTGGAGGTCCGATTCACCAGCGATCTCAGGAGGACGAAGGTCATCGGAGAACGTGTTTGCGGCCGAATCAGTCGACGGAGGTGCTGGAGCGCTCGACGGAGGATACTAGAGTCGCGCGCTGGTGGCAGAGGAGTTCGGGATGCGGTGGCGGCTCAGGTTAGGGTTCCTCCTCCTCCTTCTTCTTGTTTGGGGGTTTTGGGATGGTGGTGATGGGGATGTGGGATGCCGACGATGGACGCGGTGGTGGTACAGAGTGACGGGGTTTGCCGAAAAATATTGATGGTGGTGGCGTTGGTTGATGACAGTGGTGGTTGCGGGTGAGGGTACTGGTGATGGCCGGGATGTCGATGAGGTGCTGTCGAGGATGGTGGTGGTGGTGGTGGTGGTGGTGGTGAGAGGGAGGCGATGTTGTAGGTGTCGGGTGGTGGTAATGGTTGTGAAGGGGCTGATTGGGGTGATGACGGGTGGTGGTAATGATTGGTGTTGGGGTTTCGGGTCTAAGACCAGTGGTCCGGGGTGGCCATGACGTCGAGGTTGGCTGGGCTTGGCTAGGATTAGGGATTTATTAGTGTCAAGGTTTGTCCGACACGGCGAGATGGAATGTATTTGTAAATATGGAATAAGACGGAGAGGAGACACGGACACGATGCACGGTGGTTAGAAATTATTTGTGGAGTAATTTGGCTTGTGGAATTAATGGAGGACTACCTGCCTATTTATAGGATGTGAAAATTTCTAGTTGGATAAGGATTTGGGAGGATTTAAATCCCTATTAGATAATTACATAATTATTCAAATCGATTTAAAATAAATTACCGAATCAAAATCAATCTAGATAAAGCTTATTTTTAATTTAAAGATATTTCAAAATAAAGCCAATATAAAATTTTCCAATTTAAATCATCATAATTAAGTAAATATTAAATTAAACAATTTCCAAAATAACTTTTTATAAATAATAAAAATATATTAATAACTAATTACGAACTTCACAATAAACTTTAAATAATTGGAATACACTTTTATAAATAAGCAAAACAATTAGTTTAAAAAAAATCAAAGTGGACAATGAAATAAATTTCATGTCACTCGCACACAAATAGTCTATTTTGACATAAAGTAATAATTTTTTTTTTAAATTATTACTTATATTTGTATCATAAAATAAATTGTCTTCTTTATAAATAAATAAAAATAAAGGTTTGGCAATCTCGACGCGGCACAATAAATAAAAATAAAATACATATTTTCTATACAAAGAATTCTCTTAATAAAGTATTTATATATAAAAATATATACCATCTCGCCATTTCGCATGCTACGTACAAATACGAAAAATGTGAACTTGTACGCGACGTACAATTACGAAAAACAAAAAATAAATCGATACCAAATTTATATAATAAAGAAAGTCGTAGTAAAATTTTAGGGGGTTTACATCCTACCCAACTTACAAGAATTTTGTCCTCGAAATTAAGAATAAATAGGTGTTGAAAAGGTACAAGGGTATATCGATGAGGAACAATCAAATTACGACGTTCAAAACATACATTAGAAAATCGTGATCACAAATTTAATTTAGGGAGTAATTGATGGTCGCGTGTTAACGGAAGAAGAGACAAAGATTAATGGTCAATAAGAGGTGGTAATTTGATTTGAGATTAAGGATAGGTGATTTCCTAAGGAGAAGATACTCGTCTAGGTTTTAGAAATATGGTTAAGAGAAAGGATTCTAATCATTCCTAAGTTTTAAACAATTTAGAAAGTCATCATAATAGATTGAGAGTTGAAGGAAATGGCATGTAACTTGAGACGAGATTGAAGTCACCTGGGTTGGTCCATGGATAACTATCTTGGCAATAGATGGTGGGGCAACTAAGGTGATACTTTGGGTCTATCTATTAAGTACGAGTCTTCGTCTAAATAGGTGAAAGACGAAAACTAATATGAGTCCAAAGAAGTTGTTTTCGAATACCAATATATGGTTCAAAGGCTAGTGAGTAATTCAAAAAGAATTGCCAAGACTGTCGCGGATGGGACTCTAGAGGGAAAGTTTAGCTATGTCCCTATCCATGTAGAATGATAGATAAAAGCGAACCAAAGTGCACTAGGTTGATCAGACCATCATGCACCGGTTCTGAGTAGACAATATGTTAGTAGGTGCGCACCCAAAAAAATATGTCATGATCAAGCTCGATAAGGGAATAAGCTTGCAAAACTTAAGCTAATCTAGCAGCATAGGATAGTCAAAAATAGTAAAAACATAGGCACGATTAATATTGAAAGAAGTGAAACTAGCTCAAACATCTTAAGAACCTAGTATTGTCTTATGTTGGTGCCTATACAGTCGTCCTACTATCTACTTGCTTAAGACTTGGTTAAGGTCACATAGAAGATTAGGTCATATAGCATTCTATCCAACTTACAAGAGTTAAACTTGTAGGATTATGGAATAATAGGTCATGTCCACCTAGTATGGGTTGCCTTATTAATCTCTATCAAGCACGAAAGAAGGGCACGAATCACGATAGAAGGGATTAAGCAAGATCCAACTCGAGGAGTCAATCGAGAAGGCGGTCAAGTATGTGGATGAGATCCGAGACACTAATCCTATTCGCAGGCTTGCTTGGCACGGTAAAGTAACCAAACAATTTATCTTAACCTGCATGTGTAGGATGTGGAAAATTATGACACGCTGTCATTTTCATCCATACGCTTAAAGACAGATGTCAGTTGAAGCCATACGCTCATTCAAAAGCCATACGCTCAGTAAATATTCTATTATTTACTGAAGTGACAGCACAGCATATGTTTAAATGAGGAATGAATCTGACACTTCATCTTTCCTGCAAAGACAGCTGTCACGAGAAAAGTAACCGTCGTATAGGTTTTCGAAGAGCCGGTTTTGTCTTTTACGAGGACAACTCAGCAGCCTTCATAAATACAAAAGCCATCATTACTGTCAGTTTTGACAGTCTGTCAGCCGTCAAATCCGCAGTCACGACGCTCGAGAAGATTTTGTTAGTTATGGGAAGCTATGGTGTACCAAAGAAGATTGATGATAGCCACGTGGCCACTTCTCCAGCGAGCGTATGGACCTCAGATGACTCCTTCTTCATCCAGTCAAGTGAGCGTATCGACCTCACATGACTCCTTCTTCACACAGTCAAGTGAGCGTATGGACCTTACATAATTTCTTGTTAACTAAGCGAGCGTATGACCTCACATGACTCCTTGCCCATAAAGTGAGCGTATGATTTTCCTATGGCACTACGCTATCCAAGTCAGCGTATAAACTCTCCTTCAACAAGACAGCGTATTACAACAACCATATCCAGGATTACAGTCAACACACGTTCTCACGTGTCCTGTACCAGTTATCCACTTCTCTAGAAGTTATGCAACGTGGCATCCAGGCCATCAATCTCTCCTGAACATGCTCCACTACTTTCAACCGCACGCTAATGTGTCTCCATCAGAATTCGCCATGCGTCCCTGCAGTTATGCACACGTCAAGTAACTACCTGAGCGTATGCTTAAGGACAGTTATCCTGAACTCTATAAAAAAGAGTTTCTTCATCTTCATCAGAGACTACAGGTCATTTTCAGAGAGAACAGAGAGATTGCCCAGTTGCTGTCCAAGTTCTTCAAAGTTCGAGTTTTCTTCATCGTATCGTCCAAGGGATAAAGTAATCGTCTTCTAGATTAGATTCCTACAGTTGTAATTTTCTCAGATACAAAATAAATAAAGTGAATTTATTTATGGAAAACAAATTGGCGACTCTGCTGGGAAAAGCTGTCTCCTCCAATGAGATAGCAACAACTCAATGCGATACTTCGTCGATTGGCTTGACGAAGAAGACGATGGTTGTACAATTCGACCAATCGGCTTATGAAGAAATGCTCAAGGCGAAGGAGGGCCGCACTGCTTCCTCCGCTCTTCCTGTTGCCAAGAAGAAGAGACACTCCGTCTATGTCCCTAAGTCTTCTGCAGCAATTCGAGACGCTTCTGTCACTTCTCATGCTGACAAGAACACGTCTTCAACTTCCATGAAGTACACTTCGGCTTCTCGGAACACGGCAACAGTGGTTTCCCCTAGTCACGCTGACAAAATTGGTTCTTTAACCAAGTCAGCGTGTACAAGGAAAATCATCTCTGGACATGTCAAGGTCCCTTCTCCCTCTATTCTTACGACAGCAGTCGGCTCTTTAGCCATTGATGACTCTGAGCGTATGGCATTCAAAGGGCAGTGTACGGCAAAGGCAGTGTACAAAAGCCAACATCAGGCAGCGTACGCCGAGCCAAAACCAGTGTATGCTAATAAAAAGGCAGCGTATGACCAAAAGTCCAAACTGAAGTCAGCATATGCTAACAAATACAGTCCTTTGACTGTTTCTGAAAATCAGATTGGGGGTTTTCTTCCACAGAACATACAAATGATTCCCCCTCAACTTGCACATCTTGTGCCAACCAAGGAGAAAGACTCTTTAGTCAACTCCTCTACTCCTAAGGTCTTTACCTCTGGAGTTAATTTGACTAGTACTCTTACTAGATCAAACAATGGAAAATGCCTTTTGGCTAATTCCTCCAAAGATGGATTATTACCGACTCCTAGTCGGAATAATACTCATCTTCCTTCTCTCAAAATTTCTCGGTCTGAGAAAGGCAAATTACAAGTATCCAAGACTGATATCAAAGTCAAATCTCCCACGGATCTTCATAATAAGCTTAATCAGAATCGGTTCAGTTCCACTGAGACAAGTATATTAGACCCTGATGTAGAATATGCCAAGAACTATGTGGCTCAAATTAATCAGTCTTTATACACTCAGGAACCAAGAAGACAGAAGAACAAAAGACAAGTTTCCACACAGAAACTATCTTCAAATACTTTCCAATCTGTTCCTATAGATCTCCGAGAATATTTGAAAACTAAACAGAGAAATGACACTTCATCTGGCTATGACATTGCCCATATTCGCCATGAAAAGCATGGTTGTGACTTCCAACCTCGGGTTGTCATCCAATGTTGTTGTTCACCAAAAAGACAATCTGTTTTTGAACGGATTCAATATGAACCAATGTTGGATGAAGATGAACCTCTTTATGCTTCTATCAACATGACTTCCAGAAATATTGGGGGTAGCAAACGGTCTGATACTATATCAGACTCTGAAGATGGTGTTTATCTCGGCACTCGATCCAGGACCGGAGCCTTGACCAGAGCCTCTTCTTCTTCTCATCCAAGTGGTAATCCGGAGATCACAGAAGACTTCCTTGGAGAGTCCAATTTTCCAGTATTGACTCCTGTAAAAAGCCCTAGAAAAGATACTGATTCACACAGTGATGATTCAGAACAGACTGTTTCATCATCTATTCCTCGAATGATTACCACTTACATGGCAGAAAGTGATCATGAACCTTCGACTAGCAATAAGGCTCATGAACAGAGGATTTCTTCTTTAGAACAACAATTACGAGCTATGGCAGATACATTGAGTGCTATGCACACTCTAATGCAGACTCAACAACAGACAGCACCACCAGTGGTATTGAATACCCCTGTTGTTCCAAACCCCGAACCCTCTACTATTCCGGGGGTACAATCTAATGTTCCTGTACAAACCACACCAAGTCACTCTGGAGCTGGGGGTGGTACATATGCTGCAGTCCCTCCTCCCAATTACACTCTACAAACCACAACTCCACAATCTTCGGGAGTTATCTCTGAAGAATTGAAGAATCTCAAAACTCAATTCGAGGCATTCAAACAGAAGGATGGTTTACAAAGGTTAGGCATCAAGCAGCCTTATCCGATAGAATGGAAGCAGGTATCGTATCCACCAAAATACAAACCTCCGACCATCTCTTTCTATGATGGGACAACCTCTCCAAGTCAGTTCATTAATCATTTTGAAGTAATGACTGATCAATTGCAACCAAGTGACGCCCTCCTTACTCGGGTGTTCATTGGATGTCTCAAAGGAACGGCTTATGAATGGTATAGAAGTCTCCCTGATGGGTGCATTACCTCATTCGCCGATTTTAAGCAAATGTTTCTTGAACAATTCTACGAAGGGCTCAATGATATGACCATGTCGGCCCTCATAAGAATCAAACAGAAGAATAATGAGACCACTGAGGAATTCATTGAGAGATTCAGAAGAGAATCCCTCAAAATGCCTCTTGGAACTCCCGATGCTGTTACGATCGACACTTGCAAGTCGAACCTCTTACCAATTATCAGTATGTGGACAGGGTCCACTCAGTTCCAAGATTGGCCTTCTTTCATTGTCAGTGCCAAGGCTGCCGAGGTCAGTGCTGAGACCTTCAAGGGTCTGGGGGTACAAATGGCTCCCAAAGAATCAAATCAGAGTGCTAGCAATAGTACTCGACCCAACAATTGCAAAGGGAAAGAAGCTCTTGAAGTCAATCTCCAAAACAGTAGTCAAGAAGTAAAGACTACCCAAGCTACTTCAGCTCCAACAAATCAACAACAGAGATCTCCTCGGCCGAAAGAAGAATATTCTTTCGATGATGACGATGTTCAGGGTATCTTTGAATGCTTACTCAAAGGTAATAAGATTCAATTGCCAGAAATTAAAAAGCCTGATGAAGCCAATAAGACAGATCATCCAAAATACTGTCCATATCATAGAATGCTGGGTCATACAATCCGGTCTTGCTATGTATTAAAAGGGAAGATTCAAGAGATGATTAAATCAGGAGCTGTGACATTAACACCCAAAGACAAAACAGTCACAGCAAATGTAATTTCAATGCAGTTCGGTGACTTCCCTCCCTTAATGGTGGAAAGTGGGATTGTTCCTATCCCCAAAGCAACTCTCGAAGTTATAAACATCCCACCAGCACAGAATGACGGACTTGTTCCTGTCACAACCAAGAAGGGAGAAATCATGTGGATTCACCCAGACTTAAAGACAGAGTTTAAGACGTCTTCCTCTTCTCCTCGGAAGATTTCCTCATCTAAAAAGAAGCTCGGGAAGACTAAGTCATGCAATATGACTTCTAGTTTCACATCCGATTTTTATCTAACCTCTACTTTCATCTCAGCAGGAAATTCATTCTCTACGAAGATAAAATCTGTACCTCAAATTGAAGATAGGTACAAACCTGCTTTTTATTTATACAGTTTACAATCTCGTGAATTGATGGCGAAAATGGGTTATGATCTAGCCACTGCCCCAGGTTTGAACTCAGTCAAGGGACTCCGAGCACCTTTGGCCATCACCATGAGACATAATCAATCTCGTGTTGGCCTTGGTTTCTGGAATGAAGCTTTCATCAAACATAAAAGAACCAAGAGCAAAATAAAGAATTGCAGCATGGTTTCCATAGACCTTGAACCAGAATCTGAAGTTGAAGTTCATGCTGGAACTCGGTCTGGAAAAGTATATCTGAAAGATTATGCTGAAGTTCCTGAAGAAATTTCTGACGTTCCTCCGGTTACAGCTTCAATTCCGGTCTCTACTGAAGAGCCTTTAAATGTTCCTGTTGAGACAGTTCCTTCTAAACCAACAGCAGCTGACAAAGGCAAACAACAAGTCCGCTTAGACAAACCATTGAAGAAGTCATCTCCTACAGGACTTAAAAAGCCTTATAATTTTGATATATTGGCTCAACAAGCCAATACCCCAGCTAAATTATCAATCTTCGAGCTCTTACGCCTCTCTAAAGAGACTCGAAAAACTTTAAGTGAAGCACTGCTGCAAGCAGAAATCTGCTTAACTCTTCTCAAGAAGTTGGAAACAGGACCTGTTTCTCATTGCCATAATGTATTAGAATTTATTCCAAACATTACCTTTACGCAGGACGATATGCTGCTAGAGGATAATCGACATGACCGTCCTTTATATCATACAGGATATATTGATTCTATGAAGGTTGATCGTTTACTGATTGATCCAGGATCCGCTCTCAGTATTATGCCAAAGGCTATGTTAGATGCATTGAAGATACCTGTGCATAGTCTCTCCAGCACTATCACTACCATCTTGGGATTCAATCAAGGAAAAAGTGAGCCTTTAGGCAAGATTCGCCTTAAATTTCAAATAGACGATCTTCGTACTAAGGTTACTTTTTACATCATCGACAATCATGGTTGCTCATACAATGCTCTATTGGGAAGACCTTTCTTGCATGAACATAATGTCGTTCCTTCAACCCTTCATCAGTGCTTCAAATATGTTGATGATAATGGAGAGGTTCAAAAAGAAGTGGCAGATCTTTACACATTCAAAGGAGTCGAAGCTTACTTCAATGACGCTCGCATGTACAAAGATGAATACTCGAAAGTCTTGCAAGCTATGGATAATGAAGATGAGACATCCAAAGTTGACACTTTTGTTATTCCTGTAAAAGGGCGTATCACTCCTCCGCAGTCTGTTAGATCATCTGAAGAAGGCTCACTGATAATTCCGGTCAGTGGACGTACTACTTCATCATCTGCCCAAGGCTCACTGATACTTCCTGTCAGTGGACGCACTACTACACCATCTTCCCAAGCTTCACAAAGTTCGCTGATCATTCCTGTCAATGGACTCATCACTCCCCCTCCATCTTCTCAGGCTAGATCAGATACTCTAGTCATTCCAGTCAGTGGACGCATTACTTATCCACGGTCTTCTTTAAGGGAGCTCACCTCTTCTGAGCCTTTTGTTATCGATCTTAATCGAAACAAAAATTCTAACTGTTCTTCTTTCTCCCCCTTTGTCATTAATCTGACTAAGTCTGATAAGGCTCAGCCTTCTGTTGTAAATACAGCATCTAGTATTAATGAAGCATCTCCTTTGCAGTATATTGATGTTTGTGGTTATGTACAAAGTTATTTACAATTGCTAAATAGCTTAGAGCCACTAACTATAGGGGTTGTTCAAGCTCTTCATACAGACATATCATTAGACTCTATACAGAAATCATACTTTGTGGTCCCCAGTCGAAAGAAGGGAGAAAATCCAATATTTTTCTATAAAGGACCTCAGAATCCTCCTAACTTGGAAGAAGATGATATAAATGACGATATTGGAAGGTTACAACTGCGTCGCTACAGTCAGCAATCCCAAAATATCATCAAAAATATGGGTTATGACTTTAGAACCAGTCTCAATAATGGAAAAGGAAGAAGAATGCCTGTTCGAATTCCTCTATTAAAATACGGAAGGACAAAATGTGGTTTAGGTTATATTGCTCCTACCCCTTTTATCAACATAGTCCATGAAGAGTCAAAATTCAATAAAGACGAACAATCTGAAGATGAACTATCTGAGTCTTCTGATTCTCTCTCTTGGGATTCTGACACGAGTGTTGGCGATCTTTATCGCTCTATTCTATCCATCAATATGATCTCTGTTGATGGCCCACAAGAAAATGATGAAGATGAGGATGATTTTGAAATATCACCCGAATCGGAACGATGGGCTCAAAGATTAGAGAATCAATGGGAATTCAGGTTCGAACAGAGGGAACCTCCTACTGAAGATAAACTGATCCAAATTGATGTTGGTGAAGAAGGTTCTCCTAAACCAATATTCATCAGTGAGTCTTTCAGAAATAGATAAGCAAGACATGATCAAGCTTATTCGTGATTATATCGATGTCTTCGCCTGGAGCTACGAGGATATGCCAGGACTAGATCCGAAGATCGCAATGCACAAACTCAATATCATGCCAAATGCTAAACAGATCAAACAACAACAACAACGATTTCGTCCAGACATTATGGATGCAATTAAAGCTGAAGTCAACAAGCTTATGGCTTCTGGATTTATTCGAGAGGAACAACATCCTGACTGGGTGGCTAACATTGTTCCTGTCCTTAAAAAGACTGGCAAGATCCGAGTCTGTATAGACTTTCGCGATCTCAATGCAGCTTGTCCCAAAGACGAGTTTCCTCTTCCAATTACTGATGTCATGATCGACAATACATGTGGTTTCGAACGAATGTCATTTATGGATGGGTATTCGGGATACAACCAGATCAAAATGTTTCCAGATGATGAAAAACACACTTCCTTCAGAACGCCGATCGGTACATACTGTTATACAGTGATGCCATTTGGTCTCAAGAACGCAGGAGCAACATATTAGCGAGCAATGAGCACTATATTTCGTGAACATCTCCGAAAAATAGTCGAATGCTATGTTGATGATATTGCAGTCAAAAGTCGACGAAAGGAGGATCATATCCAAGATTTGAAGACTATCTTTGATTTAATGCGTCAGCATCAACTTAAAATGAACCCTACTAAGTCCTTCCTGGGCGTCTCTAGTGGTAAATTTCTCGGCTTCGTCATTACCGCTAAAGGTATACACGTGGATCCCGAGAAGATCAAAGCCATCCAAGAGATGCGTCCTCCACGCACCTTAAAAGAGCTACGAGGATTTCAAGGAAGAATTGCTTATATCAGGAGATTCATTTCCAATTTATCAGGACACTGCAGACCATTCCATAAACTTCTGAAGAAAGGTGTATCTTTCATCTGGAACGAAGAATGTCAAAAAGCATTTGATGACATCAAACAGTACCTCATGAACCCTCCAGTTTTGGTACCTCCCATCTCGGGAATACCATTTCTTCTATATGTTCGAGCTATGGATCATTCTCTTGGTGCATTACTCGCCCAGAAAAATAAAGATGGTCATGAACAGGCCATTTATTATCTCAGTCGCACAATGACAGGCGCTGAACCGCGTTATTCTCCAATCGAGAAAGAATGCCTAACATTAATGTTTGCTGTTCAGAAAACGCGACATTATATTATCGGTCAAACGATTCATGTCATTTCCAGAGTGAATCCCATCAGGATTATGATGAAGAAACCTGGTATTCTCAACTCCAGACTAGCTAATTGGGGAATCTTGTTAGCCCAATATGACATGCATTATATTCCTCAGAAGTCAGTTAAAGGACAGGCTCTTGCTGATTTTCTAGCAGCTCATGCAGTCCCAGAAGATTCTAAATTATATGATGAGATTCCCGATGAAGTTCTAGATTCAAATCTGGTTTCTGAAGAAGTTCCTACCTGGCGTCTATTCTTTGATGGAGCATCTAGAATAGGTCCTAACAGCGATATTGTCGCCGGAGTTGGAATTGTTCTTGTATCCCCAGAGGGATTAACTATTCAGAGGGCTTATTCTCTGGATCAATCATGTTCAAATAATGTTGCAGAATACAATGCGTTGCTCATTTGTCTTCAACTCGCTAAACATCTGGATGTTCAATATTTAGAAGTTTATGGAGACTCTAAGCTTATCATTAATCAGATCAGAGGAACGTATGAAGTTCGTCATCAAGATTTGATACCTTATCATCGAATAGCACTCTCTATGGCCTCCTCCTTTGAAGGTTTCTTTATCGAACATGTTCGACGAGCCTATAATACAGAAGCTGATGCTTTGGCTAATCTTGCTGCTGTATTAGCCATACCAATCAGACGTCAGCAAGTGATAGTGGTTTATAACCGAGAACTATTCTGCGTTGAAAATAATCTGGCTTTGGTTTTTCCCCATAATCCAGGCGAAGATTCTCTCAACTTTGATGCTGAATTAAAATTTGACAAAGTGTCCTTGTCTTCTTCCGATTCTACTATGGAATATGTCTTTTCTAACAAAATAGACACCGTAACTGAAGACTGGAGACGTCCGTTTCTGGACTTTGTGTTGTATGACATACTTCCTGATAACCCGAGTGAAGCAGCATCTATCCGGCGCCGGTCTCTCAGATTCTATTATAATCATACTACGAAGACACTATATCGTCGAGCCTATGATGGTCTTCTCCTTCGATGCATCGCTGGTGAAGAAGCACAACAGATAATCCGTGAAGCACATGATGGCGTCTGCGGAGCTCACCAGCCAGGTCCAAAACTTCAAGATCGTATCCGACGTATGGGTTATTATTGGCCCACGATGGTAGCTGATACCATTCAATATGCTCGGAAATGTAAAGCCTGTCAAATTCATGCAGACTTTATCCATCAACCATCGGAATTCTTACACCCAACAGCGGCATCATGGCCCTTTGAAGCTTGGGGCATGGACGTCATCGGTCCTATCAATCCACCATCATCAAAAGGACATCGGTTTATTCTAGCAATAACTGATTACTTTTCTAAATGGGCTGAAGCAATCCCGTTATCTGAAGTCAAGACTTCTAATGTTATCAACTTTGTCAAACATCATGTCATCTATCGATTTGGTGTTCCTCGGCGTATTATCCATGATAATGGATCACAGTTCGTCAGCCAGAAATTTACTCGATTCTGTGATGATCATCGGATTAATAATCTGGCTTCTACAGCATATAATCCAGCAGCCAATGGACTAGCAGAGGCTTTCAACAAAACAATCATCAAACTCTTGAAAAAGTTCGTTTCTTCCAATAAACGTAACTGGAGTGAGAAGCTTGGTGAATGTTTATGGGCTTATCGTACCACAGTTCGCAATGCGACCGGATGTACACCTTTCTCTTTGGTATATGGGTGTGAAGCTGTTCTTCCCTTAGAGATTCAAATTCCTTCTTTAAGGATAGCAATCGCTAATGAACTCACTGCAGAGAACAATGATCATCTTCGACTTCAAGAGTTGGAAGCTCTAGATGAAAAACGATTGTATGCGCAACAAAATATCGAGCTATATCAAGCCCGAATCTCAAAAGCTTTTAATCGGAAAGTCAAAGTCAGAACATATCAAAAGGGAGAATTGGTCCTTACTGTCAGACGTCCGATGACCATGACACATATGAGCAAAGGCAAATTTGACGCGAAATGGGAAGGCCCATTCGTAGTAAACAAAGTCTTTTCTAATGGAGCATATCAGCTTGCCTCTATGGACGGGAAAGTCACGATGATGCCTATCAATGGCAAATTCTTAAAGAAATATTATGTATAAATAATATTTTCATTACTCCCCAGCAAATGTAAAATCAAAAATTTATTCTTCTCTACAAAAGCTATTTCGATGTCATTATCCCCAGCGGAAACTGATATTCTACCATGTATCATTTTCCCAGAGAATTTGATATTTTGTCTTATTAGATTTCCAGTGGATTTAATAAAGATCTTGTATAAGAAAATCATGTCCATATCACCTCTAAATTTTCTATCTCAGTATGTATCATATTTTCTATCATATGAAAATGATATTTAGTCTTTTTATTTCCAAGTTCAAAGATCATGGAAAATAGAATCCAAAGATATCTTTATATCTGAATTCTGTTTTCTCTCACCAGTATTAAACTAAAATTACCTTTGGTTTAATATCATGATAGAGTTACAAAGTTTATTTGTATATTCTATTCTACTGAAATATGTCATGTATCATTTACCTCTGAACATGTTTTCTACAAAAATATCATCCACAAAATCGAAGTCAAATAAAGATATTCATTTCAATCAAATTCGGAACATTGATTACAACTGGTATCAAGACTTCAATATATGATTTATTTAGGAGGAGCGATTATCTCCTGAATATGAACAATTACATTATTCATCTTCTCATCATGGGCTTTCTTGAGACGCTCTGCTGTTTCAGATACAATCATCCGTTGATCATATTCCGTAACAATAGAACTTCGGCGGTTGGTCTCTTCAATCTGATGGGTTTGCATCTGTTCCCGCTCTTCCTGTAAAGATTGATAACGTTCAGCTTCAGATTGACGATCAGCTGCAATCTTTGATCGTTCTTCTTCCACGGAGGCAATTTTGTTTTTGGAGACGAGCTAGCTCTTCCCTCAACTTTCTAAGATCTTCAGCCCTTGACGATTCATCTTTCTCTAAACGCTCCATATTCTGACGAGTATTTAACATCTCTTCGTCTTTTGCCATTAATTCCTTAGAAGACTGAACGAGGAAATCTGTCAGAGCAATATGTTGAGCTTGAGCTTCGCTCTCCAATTGAGAAATTTCAGCTGCAGTCAGAGACTCAATATCCTCCTTCTTAATCTCCCAATCTTTTTGGATGTTGGCTTCTAAATCATTCAAGAGATGTTCAAAGAAGACACATTGAGCCTCATAACCAGATTGTCTCAAGGCTGAACATGGGAAACTAGTCGCCTCTCGAAGACTCGAAAAGGGCATAGTCTCATCTTTCATGAGTCGCCTCGAATATGTATCCAGATATGTATAAATAATATCTGAATACATCCTCATGACTTTGGCTATCCCTGTGTCAAAACTGGGAGTCGCTGCAATAGTAGGGGAAGGAGCAGGAGGAGCTTCTATTCTTGGAGCTGAAGTTAATACCCTTGTAGAACTCGGCAGATGGGAACTCCTCTCACCCACCTCAGTTTGAACAAGTGGGGCTTGAGTAGAACTCATAGCCGGTGCAGTTCCTACAGCTGTTGAAATAAAAGAAGCATGATCAAAACCAAAAGATAATAAAGCAGAGACAAGATAAAACTTTGATGAAATATTACCTGGAGTTGGTTCATATTCAGTCTCCTTCGGATCATTCAATCCGGCTCTTAGTCTGTTCAGAGTACTTTCTGACATGGGATTTATTTCACTGCTTCCCGCACCAGAAGTACTCGGAATTTGAACCTCAATTTCCAAATGCCTCTCCGGTTCTGGTGTTAACCTAGAGTGTTGACCAATGGTCTTCAGTGCATCTATTGGTATTTTAGACAATGATTCATCGTCTATCTCCATGTCTTCTGCTCCAGAAGAATGAGACGACGGTTCATAGTCAACTTGTTCGCTTTCTGAAGCTTCAACAATTGGATTGAGAGGAGTGGCTTCCTTCACTGATTCTCCCGAAATCAGTAAGTCATTAGCCGTTTCAGTCTGATGCTCGGCCTCTACCGCAGGTTGACTAATTTCCTGCGCATCATCGGCTATTGGTGGAACTGAGCCTACATCAAAATGTCTAGAAGACCCAGCAGTTTCAGGAATATCTTCTTCTTCTGTCTTTACAGAGAAATCAAAAGTAGCTTGCTTTTCTGCAGCCAATCGCATAGCACGATCTGTGGGGCTCTCTGCATCCAGACAAATTACGGATTTAGTTTTTGAAACTATTACTTTCCTTCCTATTCTTCTGGTTAAAGGAACAGTAGGATAAGTGTCTAATGGATCACTACCTGTTTCATCAATATTTTTGGCTCGTTCAGAAACAGGAGAATTCCCGGGAATAGAAATTCCTCCGTGACTTCGAGTCTCTGCTCGAGTAGCTCTTTTTGCGGCAGGACCCGCAGTACCTTTACTCCTCTTCCTCTTCGGCGTATTATCAACAGATATACTTTCTTCAGCACTCCCGATAGGCACATGCAATGGTTGATGAAGGTCATCAGAGAAGAAAGTTTCCAAAACATCATCATCAACTTCATCGGTGGCCAGAGGATCTTCTTTGTCGTGACAATCCCTAGGCAAGGCGGATTTAGTTGATTTCTTTTCAACATGAATAAAGCTTTTACCTAAGATGCTAAATTTTTCATCAAAGGTATTAGCTGATACATAAAATCTGGCATAGGACGCCAATATCTTAGCTCCTCTCCGATAGTTGACCGGATCTGGCATAGAGAAGGAAGCCCCTGTACCTTTGGCAATGTAATATAGCCAAGCTCTGGCACCATCAACTAACCCGTCTTGATGAGCAAAACACGTCATTGCATTGCCCACATGCAACTGATCGTAACCAAATTGACGAGCAAATCTGCTCGGAAGATATGGTTCTATATATGTGATGTCGTCACGACGGCAAATTAAATGAGATGGCATGATTCTCTTTAGCCATTCATGTTGGACATCATCCAACTCATTAGCACCAACGCCGTCAAACAATCTCCCGGGCATGGTCTCATAACCAATAGGGGGAGGAACACAAGCGAAGCTCCAGAGCACTCCCCTGTTCAAGATGGTTCTGCAATCAGTTAAAGTATCATATCTCCATTTCGGTATGTGCTTGTATCTTTCAAGGAAAGTGTCATCTGGCCTAGCCATTCCAGCGCTCATCAGAGATTCAAAATGAAGAAGCAGCCATCCAAACAAGTATGTAAAGGGCATTTCTACCCGGGGAAAGGACGTCAAGCTCTTCCGTGCCAATTCGAACATCCTATCTGTGTATGCCCTTAATCCGGCATTCAGACGGCAGGTCATTGCCGTTAATAGATCCATTTTATACCCAAAAACCAGACGGACTGCCGCAAAGACGACTCCTCTGTGCATCTTGTCTGCCGAACAGGTGCCAGGAACTACAAATTTCCTCAGCCAAAGAGATATGAAACCGGCCAGATGACCTTCATCGGATAATTCTCGGCCACCCTGCTTAATATAGGTTTCTAATCTATCACCGGCCTTGTAGCTGTTGATGTCTTCTTCGATGACAATGTCATCATGATTAGTCTCCCGGATTAATCTGTTAATCTCGGCTTGACTCAAGGGCTTGAATTTTCCGACATACTGCTCGGTCTTTTTCTTCTTTTGGACTTCGTCAGTGCGGCCTTGAAACAAATAAGCCATCCACTTCGAAGAATAGCAATTGGAGTCCCCCTCTCCACCTTGTCCCTTATAAAAAGCTTTACAGATGCTGTAATGACACATTAATTCTTCAAATACATAAAGAATTAGTGGGTTGGCTGCAGAAATCTTATTCATTTCGTCAACAAAAGGGATATATTCTTCATATGGCAAATCTGCTGTGGGTAGCTGAGATATATATGCCATTTCATGAAGGGCGAATCCCATCTCGCCCTTTGGGGTCATGAAGGTGCCAGTCCGATAGTTATATCTCTCCGCTAATGCCAAAAACAGATCTGGGTTTGGTTTGAAACCATAAGCAGTACACTTAATGGCATCATATAAACCTATCACCTTCAACTGTGCACCGAAGTTCCGCAAAATCCATCTCACTAGAGCATTCCATCTAGTGTTCTCTGGATTTACTAGACCAGTCAGCCTCATTGACTATTTTGGGTAGATGGCATTCTTTAATTGAACAAATTCATTGGCAAAAATTGGGACTCTGACTGGCTTCAGCAGTGCCGAGTCTTCAAGAGGGATGGTGGCAGGTAACAGTCCTCGCAGAGATGTGACATGCGGTTCAGTACCACTGCGGAACCTTCCTTGACGATACCCAATCCATCCAGCCTTAGCTTGTCGGGATGGAGTAATATCCCACTTCATCTGTCTTTGCTGGCCCGAATGGAATAAACGGGCTATGTTGATACTCTTTGTCAAACCAGTCAAATACATAGGCTGATTTACATCACCATCCCTATAGTAACTGTATGATACTTTGTCCAGAGCAGGCTGGGAATTCATGTCAATAGCATCTCCAAAAAGGAATGCTGGCTTCAAATGGGCAACACCATCTACACTTTGTAACGGCAGTCCACTCATCAGGTTCAGTAAAGTATCATCCTCCTGATTGGTCAACAGAGCTATTCTTGTGGAAGGTCCGTCAAATTGGGGAAAATAAACATGTGATAGATCACTTTTATAATTATTTCCCATACTTCCTTCAAATTCTGCTTCCTGAGCCAGAATATCCACTGCAAATGAAGAATAAAGTATTTCAATGTCAAGAGATGATAAAGCTCAACATACGCTCAGTTTTTATTAAGCGTATGGTAGACTCAAGGTTCAGCATACGTTCAGTTTTCTTTAAGCGTATGGCAGACTCAAGGTTCAGCATACGCTCAGTTTTCTTTAAACGTATGGCAGACTCACGGTTCAGCATACGCTCAGTTTCCTTTAAGCGTATTTTATCTTAAGTGAATGGTTTTTAAAAGTTCAGTTTATGATCAGTTTGAGTATATCAGCGTATGGTTGACAAGATGATCATCAAAAGTTTACGTTAACACAGGAGTTTGCGTATCTCAATGAGACAAATTGCCATAGTATATTCTTTTAAAAGATAGTGTATTTTGATATCTCTATCAAAAATACGCGTATCTTACAGATATACGCTCCAAACATACTTTTCGTAAAAACGAAAAAAAATATGGAATACAGCTAAACCCTAAAGAGGGAAGCGTATTTGCTGACGTATTGACCCTAAAGAGGGATACGTTTTCTGAGTTTTGTTCTAACCAGAGCCCTAAAAAGGGAATAGTTATTTGTTCATCATCATCTTCGTCCTCACCATAAAGAGGTTTCAATGGCCGTTCACTGCGTGAAACACGCTGACTGGCCGTTCTCTTGGTAGTGGCAGTGTCGACGGCAGGATAAGATGATTCTTCAGGGGCTTTCCCCTTTCCTTTCGCAGCAGCATCAATCTTGGGTGCCATTAATGGAGATGGAGCTGAAGATGAAGAAGAAGAAGAAAGATCTTGAGTTTCTGAAAGCTCTTTTCTCTCTTGAAGGCAAAAGCTCTGGTAAAGAAATAAAATAGGTTTTGGGAGACCTATTTATAAAAGAAAGAAAAAAGTTCAAAACGGCGGATATTTTCTAAACAAAATCCCTAAAGAATTGCACTGATATTGAGGAAGATAACAGACTCATGCCAGCGTGTCAGGACTCATTCCCACTTTCTGTTCAAAGTAATTTCGAACTTTTGAAACTCATAAAGTTCAAAAACTTTGAAGGGGGTCTTGTAGGATGTGGAAAATTATGACATGCTGTCATTTTCATCCATACGCTTAAAGACAGATGTCAGTTGAAGCCATACGCTCATTCAAAAGCCATACGCTCAGTAAATATTTTATTATTTACTGAAGTGACAGCACAGCATATGTTTAAATGAGGAATGAATCTGACACTTCATCTTTCGTGCAAAGACAGCTGTCACGAGAAAAGTAACCGTCGTATAGGTTTTCGAAGAGCCGGTTTTGTCTTTTACGAGGACAACTCAGCAGCCTTCATAAATACAAAAGCCATCATTACTGTCAGTTTTGACAGTCTGTCAGCCGTCAAATCCGCAGTCACGACGCTCGAGAAGATTTTGTCAGTTATGGGAAGCTATGGTGTACCAAAGAAGATTGATGATAGCCACGTGGCCACTTCTCCAGCGAGCGTATGGACCTCACATGACTCCTTCTTCATCCAGTCAAGTGAGCGTATCGACCTCACATGACTCCTTCTTCACACAGTCAAGTGAGCGTATGGACCTTACATGATTTCTTGTTAACTAAGCGAGCGTATGACCTCACATGACTCCTTGCCCATAAAGTGAGCGTATGATTTTCCTATGGCACTACGCTATCCAAGTCAGCGTATAAACTCTCCTTCAACAAGGCAGCGTATTACAACAACCATATCCAGGATTACAGTCAACACACGTTCTCACGTGTCCTGTACCAGTTATCCACTTCTCTAGAAGTTATGCAACGTGGCATCCAGGCCATCAATCTCTCCTGAACATGCTCCACTACTTTCAACCGCACGCTAATGTGTCTCCATCAGAATTTGCCACGCGTCCCTGCAGTTATGCACACGTCAAGTAACTACCTGAGCGTATGCTTAAGGACAGTTATCCTGAACTCTATAAAAAAGAGTTTTTTCATCTTCATCAGAGACTACAGGTCATTTTCAGAGAGAACAGAGAGATTGCCCAGTTGCTGTCCAAGTTCTTCAAAGTTCGAGTTTTCTTCATCGCATCGTCCAAGGGATAAAGTAATCGTCTTCTAGATTAGATTCCTACAGTTGTAATTTTCTCAGATACAAAATAAATAAAGTGAATTTATTTATGGAAAACAGCATGGGCCACCAAAAAAATATGTAACGCCCAGTCCCAAAATACGTAGGACTAGGAACGTAGACATGCCAGCCGTATAATAAATATACGTGAGCTGTAAAATACAGTAGAACCATAACTAATCTCATCCACACAAAAGTAAATGAATAAAAGATATCATATAATGATAATGAATTATCTTGATACAATATGTTGGGCGGAGACAAATCCACTACCAACAAATAAGGAAAAAATACATGGAAAATAAAATACGTTTGGCGAGCGAAGCAAAGACGATCCAAGTGCAATCATCCTCGAGGAAATAGCGATGATCACGGCTGGAGCTAGAACACCTGCGAAAGACAAGAGCACACTGTAATGCCCCAGTCCTAAAATACGTAGGACTAGGCATACGAAAACATGCCAGCTGCATGCATACTAAGAATACTCCAATATGTGGAATCCTCGTACGCATACATAAGCTGTAAATCACAGGCCAATCACAAATTACTATATCTCATCCAAAAAATCACAAGAGAATATAATAGTCTAGATAGTTTCAAATAAAAGAGTCAAAAGATAGATAGCCGGGTGGAAACAAATCCACTACCAAACAGCTATAAATATAATCTAAGATACTAGAGTTCAACTTCTCAAAATAAATGAAAGATGCAAGTAAGGGAAGAATCAGACATCGTCAGAGGGTGAGATATCCTCGATAGAAAACGAAAGAGCTAAACTGAGTCCGTGCTCCTAGGGCAATCCTGACCATCTACACTTGGAGAGATCACCAGGTCCTCAGCGGGACATAACAAGATACAAAAAAACATACCGTGTAAACTGAATATAAACTGCTGACAATAATCCAAATCATAACATGGTTTAACACTTTATTATCGAAGCAGTGAATCACACCTACAACCAAACAAGGACAAGGTATGGCACACTAGTTCGTGACAAAATACTGTTCTAAGCCATGAAAGGTATAGTACACAACCATATGGAAAAGTACATACACGTACGGATAAAGGTCATCTAACCATTTTAAATGGAATGTATTTTAAGAACAGTTCATGGTCGCATGACTACCGGGTCAAGTCAGGAAAATACCAATGCAGTACAGTACCTCAGTAGCGAGTCACAACACCATATACTATTCTTCAGTATCGAACGAGTATATAGCATATAGTCTACCTATCGTTCCTCAGTAGCGAGCGAGTCTACGATAGATAGGGTGGTAGTCAACTTCCAATCATGTTCTCCCCGCCCAATGACGACTCATAACTGCTAAGTCTTCTAGCATGCAACCCTATTAGCAGTTATTTCCTAATGCACATCCTCACGTATCGGTGGCCAACCAACTATGCAAGTACGAGACCTATATGAGACTCATGATTCGTATGACACATGTGGCAAGGCCAATGAATGCATCACAACATAGGGTAGTCTTCTTAACTTTAAGTCGATGCATAATAATAAAGTAATAGAAATAAAACTAAACAGTTAATTGTATAAAATATATCAAGACAGAAAATGACAATAAGTAAGAAAATAAAACTAAATCAGCATGCTAACTGGCAGTAAATAAGCAGAATATAATGGCAAAGTATCTTGCCTGAGGGTGGTGCGAGATGTAGCAAAATCCGACAGTCAGAATCGTCCACACGAAAGTCAAAATCCACAAGGAGCTCCGAATGCTGAAACAAACATCACGAACGTCTTTGGAATAAAAAATATGCCTAGAAAATGCCTGTCCAAAAGTCTAATTCTGGAACAGGGGCAAAATCGTAATTTCGGGTCAAAATGATGTCCGCCGTTGGACCCATTTTGTACCGAAACGCACGCCAGGACCTACGGTCTCCAAAGTCGTCAAACTATATGTCTACGGGTCCAGTTTAAGGAAACGAACTCAACGGTATGTCCAGTTTTGGATTCCGATGAGCTGTGTACAAATTCGTCCGTAGGAGCGAGTCGCGGGCCCGCCAAAAAGGCGTTCCGATTCGAACATCTCAGAATCGAACCAAACTTGGCATACAGGACCAAAAAAATGCTACGGTCCTGCTGGCACAAGTTTCGTCTCGGTACGATGAACGTACACGGAGTTATGGCCAAGTTTGCAAAAGGTCGATACGGGGGTATCTCGACGGATACGCACTGATTTCGTCGCGCACACGCAACAAAATCGAGTTCCGTCAGTTCCCACACGTCAGCAACATCCATACGCGCCTTTCGATGCGTATAGTGCCCGACCCCGTCGCTCGATTTGTCGGGACACACGCCGTATCGGGAAGGTTTTCTAATTTTTTTCAGTTTTCTAAACAGTTTTTCCTGTAAGTTTGCAATCAAATAACTTCCTGATAATTAACGAATTCAGGATCTACAAGTTGGGTTCAACTCTCGTATATGTTAACTAGGACTATTTGAAACTAGTTGTTGAAAGTTCTCAGTAATTAGTTCGAAAAACACCTTCCAAGTTGGTGGTCTGGACCGGGTTTGCTGTTCACGTTTGAACAGATTTTCGAGATATTTGGTTCGATTTCTACAACAATTTAATGCACGAGAAATTAACCTACTTAAAGGCGATGGAAGGGGGTTATATTGGCTGTACATAGGATTTGATAGATCGATATTTAATGGAGTATACAGAGAGGGATAGCGCGATGAACTTGCGTACTTGATGTTGTCTGTCGGAATAGTGCCACATTTGTTCGTGGTCCTCTCCGGCATTCACCGGCGATGCCGGCGGCCCCGATCGTGTGCAGGCGTCTTGTGGGGAGCGCAGGAGGTCGTCGGGCTAGGGGTCGGCCTATCACGCGATCACGAGAGAGTTTACGAGTGGTTTCAATGAAGATTTAAAGCAGTATTTATTTTGATTTAAAACGAAGATTGGATAATTCTAGAGAGATTTGGAAAAGGATTGGATAGAAACAAATTTTTGAAGGATTTGGGGAAGATTTTGATTCGTCAAAACTTTCATGTGGTTCACGGAAAGAAGGAATTGGTGTCGGGTACCTAATTGAGTTAGGGGGGTCGGGTTGCTCTCTAGAAGTGGTAAAGGAACAGTGCTACGCACTGTTCCAAGTTTTTTTTTCTAATGGCCTTTTCTTTTGCGTTCCTGTTATGGGAACATGCTGCTCGGGATGCTAGACGAGCACTGTTCCTTGGAACAGTGCTGAAGTCGCACTGTTCCAAGTTTTTTTTTCTAATGGCCTTTTCTTTTGCGTTCCTGTTATGGGAACATGCTGCTCGGGATGCTAGACGAGCACTGTTCCTTGGAACAGTGCTGACTTCAGCATGATGTCAGCATTTTTCATTTTTTTCCTTTTCTTTTTCCTGTACTCAAGTACTTACCTCTGTTTCAAACAGAGGACTACTCCTATGGTCGGGTAAGAGAGAATGAACAAGCACTGTTCATCTCATCATTATTATTATTACTATTATTATTATTATTATTATTATTATTATTATTATTATTATTATTACAAATACCCTTTTAAATAAAACAAAGATGTGAATATATTTATATCTAAATTCTAGTCTAACCACATAATTCATGAAAATACATTCATATATATAAAAATTTCCTAAAATACCTTGGTAGCATTTATTTACTCTATATATAAAAACTTACTTAATATTGAAACCCTAATATCATTAAACCAAATATAATTTCCAATTATTTCTAAAATAGTAAATAATACATAAAAAGAAAATTATAAACACGTATAAAATATTTCTTAAAATAATTGAATATTGCGACAAGTAAATTTAGAGGAGTACGACGCTCGTCAGGGTACACGATGCCACTCGTCGTACCACATTGTCTAGTTAATGAGCGTAACAAAATAAAAATACAAATACGACTAAGACTTTATTTATAAATATATATCAAATAATTCCAAAAATATTTCCAGGCAATATAGAATAATAATAAAATCTTTTGAAAATTTTGGGGGTTTACACACACCTGGCGAGATAATCAGGTCCTCAGAGGGACGTAACAAGACACATAATATCATTCCATAAACTGAATATATCTAGCTCAACAGAAAATTCCATATGTCTAAACAGAGAAAGGTCCTTAACCATACTATGTGTAATCATGCACTTTGAAGACAACGTTCCACACAAGGGCTTCCGAGACTAGAAATACGGCACGTTAGCGTTTCAACCAAGGCACTAGTGGCATCTAGAAAAAAGTAAATGCACGGCCCATTAGCACTCGAGTGAGAGCTAAGGGGCATCTAGAAGAAAATAAATGTACGACCACTAGCTCTTGGGTAAGTCACTAACGGTAGCTAGAGGAAAGTAAATGCATGACACATATGTGTTTCAACCGAGGCACTAGTGGCATCTAGAGAAAAGTAAATAAATCTACGGCACACTAGCTCTCGGCTGAGTCACTAATGGTAGCTAGAGAAAAGTAAATGTATGAAAGCCCCTGCGCCTAATAACTGTCTTCCCCTCCCCATGCACTACTCGTGCTGAATCCACACCACGATGTTTCTAATAACCACTAAGTCTTCTAGACAAATCTATTAGCAGTTATCTCCTAACGCTTGTCCTATACGCACTGACGTACGGTCGGTACGCAAGTACAAATCTATATGAGACACAAGACATCGTGGCACACAGGTGTCGACTAATGCATGCGACATAAACAAAGGTGGTCCCTTAACTCTAGGCCAAATGCATAACGAAAACTAAGTATAGTAATTTGCAACTACATAAAGTTTTGAAATAACAATTTATATTTGCTAGAAATAAATAATTATAAAGCATGCATGGTATTGGGCAAGAAAAATAAACAGTAAAGACAAGATGTCTTGCCTGGTGTGTTGTCTGGTGTGGTGCAAGGACCCGACAAGTCCTGATTTGTCCAATAGTCATGGCCGATGAGTAAGGGTCCGAATCTACGAGAAAATAGAAATATAATCAGCCATGATCAAGATAGGTAGATAGTGAGAGTTTGAAAAGAAAATATTTATACTAATTTTAGAATTTATTTATAATACCTAAAAATATATTTTGGTTGTTAAATTGTTTTTAGAAAAATTTCTTTAAAGCTAAAACTTATTTTTAGGCTAAACTAAATTTACCAAAATAAAATTTATAGTCAGCGAAACTATATTTTATTAGTACAACAATTTAGATAAATATTTTGAAAATATTTAGGATTATATTCTTATGAATCAAAATAGTTCTTGATACATATTAATAATCTAGAAATTTATTTAGGGTTTTAAAACCTTATTTTGAAAAAATAACCATGGTAAAATAATAATATAATCTAAATACAAATATTGATACTAATTGTCATAATAATAACAGTAAATAATAAAAAAATTGAGCTAACTGTTATATTAAAATAATAATAATAATAATGATATTAATAATAATAATTTAACAATGAAAATAGTAGCACCTTACTTATCTATATTTTGTGCATAAGAGTAGTAGTAAAATAATAATACTAACAGCAAAAATATTTGTAAGGGAACACAAAAGAACTTAGAAACAGACAAAAAAATAAATTATATTATACAAATATTAATACCACAATGTTGTCGAGTGTTGCTCTGCTGGTGAACACAGAAAATAAGAAGGATTAAAAGAAGCAAGCATTAAAGAGATATAGAGGAAAGAAATAGCAGCACAAAGTAAGGAGAGCTACTGCTCTCTCCTTTCTCTCTCTCTTTCCTTCAAGTGAAAGCTTCAACATAAAGGAAAAAAAATGAGCAGAAGCTGTTATGGAGGCGTGAGGAAGAGAGGGAGAGGGGAAGAGTGAGGGTCGGAGATTACCGGAGAGGGCTCGGGCCCGGCGATCGTGAGGCGGCGACGGTGGCACAGCTGCTCCGGACGAAGGCCGCGTTGGGGAAGTCGACGGATCTGGGCTCGCGTGCGGCGGCAGAGGCGCAGTGGAGGAAGTCGCACATCTCCGGGGAGGCGCGGGAACTGGGCGCCGGTGGTAGCGGCCAGCGGATGGAGTGGCGTGATCGGTGGTTGGTGGAGGTCCGGTTCGCCGACAGTCTCGAAAGGGGGAGGTCAGCGGAGAACGTGTTTGCGGCCGGGTAAGTCGACGGAGGAGCCGGAGCGCCCGACGGAGGACACTGGAGTCGCGTGCTGGTGGCGGAGGAGTCTGGGATGCGAAGACGGCTCAGGTAAGGGTTCCTCCTCCTTCTTCTTCTTGTTTAGGGGTTTTGAGATGGTGGTGATGGCGCTGTGGGATGCCGATGATGGACGCGGTGGTGGTACGAAGTGGCAGGGTTTGTCGAAAATATTGATGGTGGTGGCGTTGGCTGACAGTGGTGGTTGCGGGTGAGGGTACTGGTGATGGCCGGGATGTCGATGAGGTGCTGTCGAGGATGGTGGTGGTGGTGGTGGTGAGACGGAGGCGGTGTTGTAGGTGTCGGGCGGTGGTGATGGTTGTGAAGGGGCTGATTGGGGTGACGATGGGTGGTGGTAATGACTGGTGTTGGGGTTTCGGGTCTACGACCAGTGGTCGGAGGTGGCCAGGACTCTGCGGTTGGCTGGGCTTGGCTCGGATTAGGGATTTATTAGTGTCGTAGTTTGTCCGACACGGTGAGATGGAATGTATTTGTAAATATAGAATAAGATGGGGAGGGGACACGGACACGATGTACGGTGGTTAGAAATTATTTGTGGAGTAATTTGGCTTGTGGAATTAATGGAGGAGTACATGCCTATTTATAGGATGTGGAAATTCCCAGTTGGATAAGAATATGGGAGGATTTAAATCCTCATTAGATAATTACATAATTATTCAAATCGATTTAAAATAAATTACCGAATCTAAATCAATCTAGATAAAGCTTTTTTTTAATTTAAAGATATTTTAAAATAAAGCCAATATAATTTTTTCTAATTTAAATCATCATAATTAATTAAATATTAAATTAAACAATTTCCAAAATAACTTTTTATAAATAATAAAAATATATTAATAACTAATTTCAAAATTCACAATAAACTTTTAATAATTGGAATACATTTTTATAAATAAGCAAAACAATTAGTTTAAAAAAAATCAAAGTGGACAATGAAATAAATTTTATGTCACTCGCACACAAATAGTCTATTTTGACATAAAGCAATAGTTTTTCTAAATTATTACTAATATTTTGTATCATAAAATAAATTGTCTTCTTTATAAATAAATAAAAATAAAGGTTTGGGAATCTCGACGCGACACAATAAATAAAAATAAAATACATATTTTCTATACGAAGAATTCTCTTAGTAAAATATTTGTATATAAAAATATATACCATCTCGCAATTTCGCACGCTACGTACAAATACGAAAAATGTGAACTTGTACGTGACGTACAATTACGAAAAACATAAAAAATAAATCGATACCAAATTTATATAATAAAGAAAATCATAGTAAAATTTTAGGGGATTTACACCACCACTTGGACGTCCCTCGCAACATCCCCTTCCACCCTAGCAACTGTAGGAGCAACCTTGCTGCCATTAGAGAGGTGCACGATGCGCTACTTGGGCCGAAACTCCGTCGAATCGAAGTTTGAAACGTCATAGCAGGTTAGTCGACTTATAGATGTTGTTTCATCCACTTTTTCTTATTCATTTCTCTTCAAACAAAATCTGAGAGTTACCTTTGTATGTCTACACCAACCTCTGATCGTCGGATCCCCTATTTCCAAGCAGTTTGCCCGTGGCATTGATTCTACGATAGGGTATCCAGAACTGACGAATTCTATTCTGGGCCACTTTTTGCCTATCTAAGGTCAGTTTCTAACCTTTATATATTTTTATTCAGAATCTAGACGTCGATACCTTTCCGACACACATCTAAAAGTTTGGTTTCACATTCATTTGCTATTTTAAAAAAATTATGATATTTGTCGTGTCACCGAACTCTGAAAAATTATGTTTTTTTTGTGTCCAAAAGTGTCAAAACTCCATGAATCCTATTAAAATTTATGTTGTGCAAGGTTTAACATTAATGTGTCGAATTGAGGAAGTCATATGTGGCATTGACATAAGACCTCTTGTGAAAGGTTTCCTCTATTAAAAATATAATTATAGCAATATATAAGTATTTATAGATAAATTTTAGAATTTAAATATGTTATTTTGTTATAATTGTAAAGTATTTACGAGAGGTTTTGTTACCTATATGTACTTATATAAAAGATGTAGTATCGTAACAACGTTATGGCAACTAGGAGACGTAAATACTCATATAATTTATATATGGTGTGTTAATATAAAATATTAAATATAGTGTATTATTATAGGTTAGCTTGGGAGGATCGACAAGGACACCGGAGTTGGACAGGCTTACCCGCAGACAGCAGTTATAGCCAAACGGGCCTTGCCTTTGTTACAAATTATTCTTTTCTATTTTGTTCTTCTTTTTGATTAGCATTGCAAGACGTAGGACGTTGATACTTAGTGTCCGTTTATAGACGAGTGGCCATGTCATGATAGTGACATCAAGTATTGACATTAGGCATTACGTACATACTGATGTGTCCATTGACACATTTGACCACAGGACACCGACATATTCATGATGCGATATTTACATGACTATTCATGGTATTGACCTCGTGTTAGCATTACTGATTTCCTCATCAATATTGCTATTACTTTTGAGATGACTGTACAGACTTGACATTGCTAGATTCTAGACATGGGGATTAGGGAGAACTTGACTACAATATCAGACCTATTGTCGTGTGGCCCGTTGTTTAGTGACCTTTTAGCAGAGTAAAAAATTATCACTATCGAGAATTGATTGTCCTTGGTGCCACGACACAGGTACTGGGTCAATACACTACTGAGGTGATAGTGAGCCTTAGTGGAAGGGATCTGATGTTATAGAAAAGTATCTCACTTGCATAGCATATAGACGGATACTGTAGATTACCTTAGTTCATATTTCTATTTCTGTACCTTCGTATGTATATTATGCACCTTGCTAGTCCTCTGAGGACCTAGCTATTTTCCAGGAGGTTTACGGTTCGGGAGTTGAGACCGGAGGTTTACGGTTCGAGAGCTGAGACCGAAGGTTTACGGTTCGGGAGCTGAGTCCGGAGGGGTACCGACACAGGAGGACAAGATAGTGCCAGAGGATTTTTCGTGATCATGTTATCTTCATATTTAGTCTTGCTACATTATTTCTTTTTCTTTTCATCAGACTTGTAGTTGATTTGTACTTTATTTCTATCTCTGTGGTTTCAGATATTTTACCCGCACAGACTTCATTAGTTTTATTGTTGGATATTTGAGACATTTCATTATTTATGCTTGATCTCTTTGTGGACTATGTGGATGTGATTAGATATATATACCTATGGACTGTGTTGTATTTCTGGGTGTTATCAGGATTTACAGCTTAAGTATTTTGCTAATAGGCTTGTTGTGTAGCTTGGCCCATTGGTGAAGTGCTGCTGGCATGTATTCGTGTACCTGGTCCTACCTATTTTAGGACTGGGGCGTTACACCAGCGTATCCTCATCATTGAAGGAGTAAGTCTTCCTCGGCCTCTGTACTTCCATGGATTTGGGGTTAACAGTTGTTGAACCTTTGGAGATGTTGACGGTTATGGCTTGCTTGCCTTTTTCCTAGTTAGGGTTGTTGCTAGATGAGCGTCTCCCCTTATCCTCGGGCGCAGAAAAGTGTAGCCCGAGGAGCTGCGTGTTCTGGGCTTTCCTTTGTGCGGCATCTGCCTCTGTAATAAAAGGCATCCACTCCGTGTAGGGAGCACTGTGCCATAATTTTATAACGGGCAGCATGTTCTTGCGGCCGGAGTCCATAAGTATGGACTTGAGCATACCAGGTGGTAATCTGAGGGCTGCCTGGCAGAAGCGCTCGATATATGTGCGAACAGGCTCTTTCTCCCTCTGGACAATTTCTATGACGGCCGACATGGTCATATCCATGCCTCCTTCGTAGAATCGGTCCATGAACCGAGTCTTCATGTCTTCAAGTGACGAGATATAATTTTTCGAAAGACTACAGAACCACTCATAGGCTACCCCATGCTGGGCTCCTATGAATATGTTAGATAGGAGGGCGTCATCCTTTGGCAGGTGCCCCGTTACGAGGCAAAGTACCTCAAGTATTGTCAGGAAGACCCCTTCCCTTCATAAGGTGTAAGCATCTGCGGATTGTATTTTGGAGGATAGACGACGTTGTCCCATTCGAAAAGGTATGGATACCGGATCTCCATCTTTCGGACCGTTGCTTGCTTCTCTTTCGCTTCATGACGAGCATACAACTCCTTGATGGCCTGCTGTATTTCGGCCGAGATTGCGGAGCCTGTAGCCAATGGAGTAGACGAGGATAGTCCTGCCAGATTGGCAGTAGGCAGCCTGCTGGATTCGTCATTGGTTGGCGGATCACACACAGGTGTAGAGACAGCAAGGGACATGCTACTCTTGAGGTCGATTATGATCGAGGACAGGGTCTTCATGGTGTCCGTCGGCGTATCTAACTTCGTCTCGAGGACTTTAATACATCTGAGACCTTCGTTGTTGCCTTCCTCATTGCCATCGGCCATGAACACAGACCGAGTGTGAGAGTGACTTGAGGGAGCCGTAGATCCTTCACTTTCTGGCTCAGATGTCTGAGCCTCGCTGTCCTGAGGATATACCGTAAGACTGTGATCTTCTTCGAACTCAGTATGGTTGCTACCCCCAGTCTAGTTTCTGGCTGCACCAATGGAGACATCTGTGTCGGATTACGCCTTCTCAGATTGGAACACAGGGTTATCGTGCATGGTAGGAGGCTCGCTACCCCAATTTTTCCCAAGGCACCGAATATAGATCTGGAACGAGTGCCTTGGAACACACCTGCATTCGGTACCTTAGCTGTAATGCTCTCTGACCACCTCTTCAGTTTGGCAACCGATATAGAAGGATTCTGGAAGGGCTTCTTGAAAGCTCTGGAACCCTGTACCGCGTAGCATATGGCAATACGGTGTTCATCTTCTCTATGGCCCATAGACCCCCTTTTAAGCCTCTGGCATGGGGTCGGCGTGGAGTATAGTCTTTGGAAGACGGAACGCCTGCTCGACAATGGTAAAGCCGTCTGCTAACAACAGAAGTTGATGGTAATCAGGGTACAAGAGTGCCTTAATTTAGGCATGTCTTGTGCCACAGATTCTTCTTCCACTTGGAAGAGGGTTGGATCATCTGTCGTAGCACTCACATTACACATACGGGGAAGCTACATGTAAGTACAGTCAGAGCGGGTCTGACGAGTAATCCTCTTGTCGCTTCTGCGAGAACACTGTACGCATCGCTCCCTCTCCGTGGGACGTACCCACTATCTTGGCTTATGCACAAGAGTACCCTAGTGGAAGGAAGATTCGACTGATTGAGGCATCGGAGCACGAGAGCCAGTCTTGTATAGCTTTTTATCGGCTGCGCGTGTAACTGTCAACACGGATCTCTGATCTATCGTTGGTGTCGCACGCTTGTTGTACGAAGTTGGAGCCAGCTGGGATCTCTTCCTACTACCCCCAGCAGGGGAGTAGTATTCAGAGTCCGTCGAAGGTTTACCTGAAGGGAAAGCGATTCTGTCGAAGACAGATCTCTTTACCGGCAATACTTCCATCATGAGGGGTTGGACCGGTATGCATTTTCTTTGGCATCGTTCCTTCGTCAGATCAACCATGGAACCACCATCTTCCTCGCCATGCTTTTCCAGGACGGAAACCGGGTGAGGGGATAAGGTTGTAGCAGCTGGAGTCTTCTTTATGGCTTTGACATTGATGGGGTCCTGAGACTCAGTTCCCGTCATTGTGCTGCTGGCTGCAGCCGCCTTAGGCCTCTAGACACGTCGAGTCTTCTTCGGTTGTACGAACTGCTTCGAAGTCTTCGAATTTTCACCAGAGAGGAGATCTTCAAAAGCCTGCTGGTCGAAGCGTACGACCAGCATATCTTGAGAAGTACGCAGTAAGTTATCATCAGATTATGTCACCGTCTTCTCGTTGGATGAGAAGGTAGTCCCCAGCAGAGTCACCATTTTGTTCGACATAAAAAAGGTTGAATGAACTTTTTGTTTTGTTAAACGTATAAGGTGTCTGTGTACAAAGAAGAAAGTCCTAAACAGAATATTCTAAGTACAGGAAGAAGAGTTTTTTGGCAAAGTGTGACGGTGGAGATCGAGCACTATAGCGTCTCCTTTACTCCGTTGATGATCTGACGATGAATCAACCTTGTTGTGGCACTCTGGCACCTTTGATGGGACACTGGGGTCACCGATCAAGAGGCTGACTGGAGGAGAAGATCTTTGAAGATGGTTGGTTGGTTAGTTCTTTGGTTGATTGGTAGATGAGGGTGGTCGACTCTTTCTGGATAGAGATTGTTGATCCTTTGAAGATTGTCGATTTTCTTCGTTCGATGCTTTGGTGAAAGAAAAACTCCTTCTATTTATAGAGAATCGAGCACATATGCGATGTGCATTAGGGTTCCTGAGATATGAAAGAATCTGCCATCATTGTACGGTACGGGCTTCTGCAGCGCTGAAACGTGGTGGACATCGAGATTCTCCTCAAACGAGATCTCTGATGGTTATAAACATAACCGAAGGAGGCAACATGTGGCATGTGCCGATTTGCTTGCTCGAATATAGCCTAATAAATCTTAGGATTTCACCCTAGATTTGGAGTCTAATTGATCCTCGTCTAAGATTTAAATCAATCTGATATGATATCAATCATGATTTAATCCTAATCTTCTCTGTAAGAGGCGGTTTCAACAAACCAATTAGGGTGGACCTATTCTTCCTGCGCCTATGGTGAGGACTAAGTACTGCTGTGCTTCCGTCGGGACGAATAGATTGTGCTTCTGGAGATGACGGAATCTCTGTGCTTTCAGACGACGAGTAAACTTGGCTTTGAATGACGACGAGGCTTTTGTACATATAGAGCAACTTATGAATATGTGTTTCGGGTGCTGTAGGCGACAAGTAGGCTTGTGCTTCAGGTTGGCGAGGTTATTGTGCTTTTGGAGTGACATGCTGACTTGCAATGGTTGCGATGTGAGTTCCCAAGTCTCCTGTAGAATAGTGACTTAAGCTTCTGATACGTAGAAGATGACTGCGCCGGGGTAATGGAGATGGTGTGATCATATCACCATCTTGTGCCTCATACGGACACAGATAAGTAGCTGTGCCTATGAACAGTGAAGGCGTTGGCTACGAAGGGAAGGATATGACACCCTTGCACGTCTGAGATTAATGCAGGCAGGTAGCTGCGCCTCTGGAGTGAAGATACTGGCTTCTGAAGTAAAAGAAGGGGAGGTGAGCCTACTGCCATCTTGCTTCTGAGGTTGGCGCAGGCAGGTGGCTGCGTCTCTGGCTTGAAGGCTTTGGCTTCTGAAGCAAAGGGCAATAAATATCCGCTCTTTAAGGAACTTTCTTCTTAATTACCACCGTAATATAGAGAATTCCTAGGGTCTAAGACTAACATTCAAAGTGCTGAGTCTTAGGTTCATCCCATTAAGGCAGAAATTCTGACCTTCGGCCATGTGGCGTGCACTATGGGCCATTCTCGATCCTATAAAAGGGAAAGTTCTTCTTTGAAGAGTCGCTGTCTTCTTCTCGGCATCCATCACCACCATGCGAGATCCAAACTTAACTTCAAGCGACGATCGGCCTTCTGTAAGTTGGCTGCTGGTTGAGACTTTTTTCGTTTATAGGTGCCACGTTCTTATGAAAGAACTCCATGCAGAAGGAGCCATCGCTGCCATTGAGAAGTATACAAATGTCCTTCTTAGGGAGTTCGACTCTGAGCGACGTCTGAGGGCTCTTAGAGGTTTTGACAACCTGGGCTGTAGGTGGATAGCCAACCCAAAGAACTACAGGATGTGCTATGCTCTTCCCATTCAGGGCTTTACGACCTGCTATGCCTTTTGGAAGCTCAGGCCAATGGCTGCTTCCCTTGACCGAGTAACTGATATGCTTCTGAGAGGCTGCGCCCATAAGAAAGCCAGAACATGCTTCGATGGAGATCAAACTTCCAGCGTGTGTGTCGAGAAGAAGGAAGGCTGCACTTCAACGAAGACTGTATTCCTTGTAGATCCCTTTAGGCTCTGTCGAATCTGTACTAGATCCTTTGTAGAAGAACAGAATTAGTCCATTAAGTATAGTCCTGATGTGTCTGTACTAGACTTTGGTAGACATGACAATAAATGGACTTCTCTCCATATCTTCTATTTTGTCTTTTTAGCATTGAGCCTCAGTCTTTTGCATTTTCTGCGCTTTGGCGAAGGGATGTCTTGTAAACCCCTAAGATTTTCTAATTATTTTTAGTGATTTAAAATTTTCTTTTATATATTATTTGGCATTAAAGAGTTAGTTGGTATATATATATATATATATATATATATATATATATATATATATATATATATATATATATATATATATATAATATGTGCATGATTTTGTGTGCTTGATATTTTAAAGTGCTACTAAATATAGTCTATGATTATTGTAAAGATTTTTATTACTTAATTACAATTTATTGAAATTTATGGGATTATATGCCTTATATATATATATATATATATATATATATATATATATATATATATATATATATATATATATATATATGTATATAGAGAGAGTAAAAAGAAAAAAAAGAAAAAAAAAAGGGAAGATGATGTGGTGGTCGGCCCATGTGGGGACCGACTACAGTGAAGGAAAAAGAAAAGAAAAGGAAAAGGAAAAAGGAAAAGAAAGGAAAAGAAAAAAGGAAAGGAAAAGGAAAAAAAAATATATACATAGTTAGCACCCACCCACTTAAGTAGGCGGGGCCCCCCCCCCCATCTCATGCACAGTAGCAATGCTTACGTAGCAATAGCAACCCGTGGGCAAGGCCCAAATGGGGTTATTAGTAATAGTGTTTGTGTTAGGTTTTTAAACCAACTTGATATGTATATAACTTTTTCCACAAGCCTCAAAACCCTAATCTTCCAAAACGAAAGTTGAGGCTGATCATACCCTCTTCGACTGTGAATTCGTTTCACCAGCGACGGAGCTTTGTGTACGACGAACGGAGCATCGGAAGTCAGCCCCGCATCACCTACGGAGCAGTTTTCCCACTCAAGGTACCCTACTTCCCTACGACGTAACTTTTTACTCGTAGTACCGATTTTCGATCCGTAAGATATTCTGAAAAGTAGACTTGACCCTCTTCGAGATCCTACAGGTGGATTTCGAAAACAACCCATCGACTTGCTCGAAAAATTTAGACAAAGTTGAACAAAAATCTATTTTCTGTAACGCTAAAAACTGTTTTAAAACGACAAATTGTCGGCCAATTTTTTTGCTGTACAGTAAAGTTCTGTAGGAACTAATTGAAAACAATAAAAGACAATATAACCGAGATCACAACGTATCTTCTGGATCGTCATTTCGATTTATGTAAAGAGTAGATTGATGTTGAAGTTGAGGAAAAACCTGTGTTTAATTATATTAAATTTCTAAAATTTGTCCGATATGGCGTGTGCCCCGACGAACCGGGCGACGTGGTCGTATGCTATATGCATCGAAAGACGCGTATGAACGTTGCGAACGTATGGGAACTGACGGAACTCGGTTTTGTTGCGTGTGCGCGACGAAATCAACGCGTATCCGTCGAGATACCCCCGTATCGGTGTTTTGCAAACTTGCCCATAACTTTGTGTATATCGTCGAATCAAGATAAAACTTGTGCCAACAGGTCCGAATCAAAATTCTGGTCCTGTGTGACAAGTTTGGTTCGATTGTGAGAAGGTCGAATCGGAACCCATTTTTGGCGGGCCCGCGACCCACTCAAACGGACGATTTTGTACACGGCTCATCGGAATCCAAAACTGGACATACCCTTGTGTTTCTCTTCTCAAACTGAATCCGTAGACATATAGTTTGACGACTTTAGAGACCATAGACTTTGGCACATGTTTCGGTGCAAAGCTGGTGTCACCCCCGTTTTTCGTTCTACGTATTTCCAGTATACGTATACGAAATCCTGACATGTATTTTTATTTTTCTTGCCTGGCTAGCTAATTTCAGTTTAATCTTGATTAGGTTCATCATAGCATGTAATGGTTTACTTGGTTTATGTTGGGATGGCTCGGTTTTAATTGGTTTGGGTTGGATTGGTTTGGTTTGGTTTAAAGTGTGTTGGAACACCTTAGCCCATGCTCCACCCTCAACATACCACATCCCACCCTCATAAAAATCTACCAACACTCTCTCTCTCTCTTCATTACTTCCTCCATTAACTTCTTCTTCTTCCTCCACCCAACTCTCCACACCCATAGGCAAGTGCAACTTGCTTCTACAAAAGTGCCATTTTATTGTTCCATTAGCTTCTCGTCATGTTTCTATGGCACATTAGAACTTGTCATTTTCTATTTTGAGACTTTAAATCTTGTAGATCTAGAATTTTGTTATTTTCGAATTTGGTGGTTTTGATCTATCAAACCTCTTTGTTTCAAGTTTTGATTGTTCCTTGTGGTGGGAAACTTTCTTCTACCCAATTTTGACCTTTGAACAGTTAGATTTGGACTTATTTGGACCAAGTTATGAACTTTGAAGCTTTGGTTTAACCATGGAGTTCTTGCTGGTTTGTAGAAGACAGTGAGCAGTGTGCAGAGCTTTTTAGCTTAAGCCACTGAGCCGCAGCCTTGAGTACGCTCCCTGTTGGAAGTGTGACTTTTGCCTTGAGTACGCTCCCTGTTGGAAGCGTGACTTTTGCCTTGAGTAAGCTCCCTGTTGGAAGCGTGACTTTTGCCTTGAGTACGCTCCCTGATTGGAAGCGTAACTTTTGCCTTGAGTACGCTCCCTGTTGGAAGCGTGAATTTTGCCTTGAGTACGCTCCCTGTTGGAAGCGTGACTTTTGCCTTGAGTACGCTCCCTGTTGGAAGCGTGACTTTTGTCTTGAGTACGCTCCCTATTGGAAGCGTGACTTTTGCCTTGAGTACGCTTCCTGTTGGAAGCGTGTCTTTGCGTACGCAGACTTGACGCGTGCCCTGTCTTGAGCGTACGCATGATCCGAACGAACGCTATCTTGAGCGTGCGCATGACCCTTACGTACCTCTTGCTTTTCCCCTTGAGTGCTTTATATCCCCATATTCCCCTTTTATGAATTTGCATCCATTTTATATCCTTACGCCTTTGATGTAAACTTGACGTGAACCCGATATGATCATGACCGTATTTATGAATGTTAATCGGACCAAGGCTTACTGATGGAATTGCATGATTAGTGACCCGCCGTGGTGCACTCTTGACCAGTAATTTGACATGATAATTCTTGATGGTGACTCGTCGTGGTGCACCCTTGACAAGTAATCTTGACAAGTAATCTTGACATAATAACCTTAATACGCCGTTGCGACGGCTAACCTGACATGCTAAGTGAATTCTTGACACCGAGGGTGATTGTATTGAATATGCCTGTATAAGCAACCAGTCTTGTCTCGCATCATGTCTAGGACATGTATCCCTGGTTACCACGGTCAGGGATTCATACCGAATCTCACTAGGTTAACGACTAGATTGATCAAGTAGAGCATATAGAGAGGATTCCGGCTACAAGCAATCCCATTATCTGGGCGCCTTCCTTGATGGACTTGTAGCCTGCCGACGAGTAGGGCACATTTCCAACTCACTGTTATGTGGGGCCCTACATGAAATAATTACTATGCACACTGTCATGTGTTGCATCCAAGATACCTTACAAGGCATGATAACTCTAAGCTTGAACCTTGCGTCTGGATAACCTGGATTATCTGCAGGGCTTGTGGCCGTAGGCGTACCTCATTGCATCTTGTCAGTAACTAAGCTTGTGATAACCCTAGTTAGTTAAGTATCAAGCTGTACTCTTTGTTTGGCCGTGAATGATGGATGGAGTCCTATCTTGTCTAGTCTTGCCTAGATCCAGTGCCTGGATATCTCCGGACATGCTTGTTTATGCTTTACTTTATCGATAATTGGTTCGAGGCTAAGTTCTGTTCAGGTGAAGGGTTACAACCCCGGTCCTTGTTTGGTTTACGGGTTGTAACTTGGTTACCGGAATAGTCCTTTGTTTATCTTATCGTTTATCATCATGTTTTCTTTAATTCATGTCTTATGTTATTTCACCTATGATTTATGTGCTGACATGCTGGTTTTAGTTCTTAAGTGAAGCCTCCTTTGTGGCACTTGCTCTTTCTGGGGTCTGATCCAGCTGGTTTTGTATGGCCAGATTTCGGAGCAGCTCCCGAGGATCTTCCAACTTCCTGCCAGATGGTGAACACTAGAAGGAATCTCGGCAACGAACGAGTTTTTATTTTGCTCTCCCACTCCCTTGTAAAAATATTCTTTTGAGGCATTTAGCCGCCGAGCAAGTGTTAGCTCGTTTGCAACTTTATTTACTGTTTGCCTACGGGCTGTAGCATGATTGACAAATCCTAGGGTTGATCATGTATGACTTAAACTCTTGCTAGTCTTCGTATTTTGTACGACTAGCTTCATGATCATCTGAATATGTAATGTATGGGACGCCTTACTTTGTATGTCTGATGATCTACCATCTTGTTATATCTACTTGATGCTTGAGATTGAGATACTAGGCTTGTTATTGACATTAAGAGACTGATGGCTTGTAGTAAACCCTCATACATCTAGACAGCCGTGACCGTATTGCGATGTGAGATTCACTTCAATGTACGTAGCTGGCTGTGTCTGTCCCCCGCTCTCCAGTATTCTGGTTCTGGGGCGTGACACGGTTTAAGTGGTGGCCCATGCAGGTCTTGTAGATCAAGATGTGTGAGGGTTTTACCGGATAGATGTCTCAATCAGCACTCGTCTTTGATCTCTACTCGTGCCTTCTGATCTTTCAGAATCTTTGACCTGATCACTTGTTTATATCTTCGATCTATCATGGTCCTTTCTTATTATTCCCTATGTCGTTTCCTTCAGCGGCATTGTTCCTGGTCCTACCGATCAGCAAGGCGGAGCACCTCCAGTGGACCAGCAGCAACCTGGAGACCAAGCCCAGCACTCTGGAGTGGCCTCCCGAGTCATGCATTCTGGGGACCCCGAGCCCCCAGTTCAGCCAGTCCAGCCTGCAGAGCCTGACGATGGCACCTTGGTGGGTCTCATCAGAACATTGCTTGCATCTCAAGTTCGTCGGGGCGATGCCCTGTACCAGGCAGTACAGGATGCCATGGGCCGTGTTGGTTATCAAGGGAACAGTACGGCTAGCAGTTTCAAGCGCCTCAACCCTCCCTTCTTTGATGGGAGTGAAGACGCTATTACAGCCGATACGTGGCTCCAGGATATTGAGATTATCTTAGATGCAGCCAAGACTCCAGAAGGAGAGAAGGTAGCTGTGGTACATCTACAGTTATTGGACCTAGCCCGCACCTGGTAGGCGATGATGGCAGTTGGTTTGGCAACGCCTGTTCCGTGGGCGGTATTCAGTGACAAGTTTCAGATCAAGTACTTCGATGCTGCGGCTCGGCATGACCTACAGACGAAGTTCACTAATCTCAGGCAGATGAGCAGGACGGTCGATGGATATGCGGCCGAGTTTTTAAGACTGAGTCGGTTTGCTCCCACTTTGGTGGCAACCGAGTTTGATCGAGCGCAGCGGTTCCAGCAGGGACTCCACCTAGAGATCATTCTAGCAGTGGAGCAGTTTGACCATCAGACCTTTGATGCTGTTTTACGGGCAGCTAAGAGGCATGAGTATACCTCGTAGAGAATTGTAGACAGAACAAGAGGACGGAAGCGGTCCCATGGTCAGATGATCCAGTCTTCAGCCCCAGCCTCGGCAGCTAGGGCCTTGACCATTGGGGCTCCGAGGAGGGCAGCATCAGTTACGTCGGTTCAGCATTCGACTCCGACGTATCCTCAGCAGCAGAAGCGGACGCAGTCTTCCACAATGGGCTGCACTCATTATGGGAAGCCAGGTCATGTAGTGTCAGAATGTCGTCGAGCACAAGGATTATGTTTGGCTTATGGAGCACCGGATCACATGATAGATTCCTGCCCACAGAGAGCCGGTTCATCCTCATCGGCCCAGACTAGTCCTTCAGTAAGGGGACCAGTACCAGTACAGCAGCAGCAGTATCAGCCTCCGAGGCCATTGCCGCCTCAGGCTCAGGCCTTCCAGCAGCAGCGACCGCAGCAGTATGCCCAGGTCCAAGCTCAGGTTCAGAACCGCCAGAGAGGTTTCCAGCAGAGGGGACCAACACCCAGAGGGCACGGTCAAGCGATGGCTTTGACCGTAGAAGAGGAGTTGGCATCAGGTGAGGTGGTGGCATGTACCATTCTCGTCAACTCTTTTCCTGCATAAGTATTATTTGATTCAGGTGCATCGCATTCATTTATGTTTGCACGATTCGCGACACGAATAGGACTGGAGCCCGAGTCATTATCAGTAAGGCTCAATATACTTACTGGTAACGGACTTGTGGGTGTAGATAGGGTGTTTTTCTCGTGTCGAATCGTAGTCAGCGGTAGAGAGTTTCCCGCTAGGTTGATAGAGTTTTCGATGGCCGATTATAATATGGTCCTAGGAATGGATTGGTTGAGGGACCAGTATACTAGTATAGATTGCCATGTCGGCAAGATTATTTTTAGTGTTCCCGGTGAGCCAAAGTTTTTATTTTCTCGAGGCAGAGTAGAACCTTCTTCCCCAGCATTGCGGATGGCCGTAGCAGCAGCAGTTCATTTTCCCAGAGTTGTAGAAGAGTTTTCTGACGTATTTCCCGAAGACCTTCCAGGCATGCCCCCAGAGAGGGAGATAGAATTTACTATTGATTTGATTCCAGGGATGGCACCAGTGTTAGAGAGAGTCTATAGGATGGCACCATCAGAGTTGGAGGTCCTGTACAAGATGATTGAAGAACTTAGAACCAAGGGATTCATTCGTGCTAGCGGATCACCTTGGGGAGCTCCGATGCTTCTTGTGAAGAAGAAGGATGGTACGTCAAGATTATGCGTTGATTATCGTACCTTGAACTCTGTAACCATTAAGAACAGATACCCTTTACCAAGGATAGATGATTTATTTGATCAGCTCAGGGGAGCGACAGTGTTCTCGAAGATTGACTTGCGGTCAGGGTACCATCAGATCAGAGTTAGAGAGCAGGATATCCCGAAGACAGCATTCAGATCTTGGTATGGACATTGGAAGTTCCTTGTTATGCCATTTGGAGCGACCAATGCGCCGACCGTATTCATGGACCTCATGAATCGTATCTTCATGCCCTATTTGGACCAGTTCGTGATAGTGTTCATAGACGACATCTTAGTCTATAGCAAGAACGAGGCAGAGCATGAGCAACATCTTCGTGTAGTTCTTCAGATTCTCAGGGAGCACCAGTTGTACGCGAAGTTCAGTAAGTGCGAGTTTTGGTTGGATCGTATCTCGTACTTGGGTCATATCATCACCAGAGGTGGAGTGGAAGTTGACCCCCAGAAGATAGTGGCCATAGAGACATGGCCAGTACCTAGCACCGTTGCAGAAGTTCAGAGTTTCCTCGGATTGGCCTGCTATTACCGACGCTTTGTGTCAGACTTTGCTCGAATTTCAGCACCGCTGACGCAGTTGACCCGTAAGGATGTACAGTTTGCTTGGACAGCAGAGTGTCAGAGTTCATTTGAGAAGTTGAAGCAGAGATTGATGACGGCCCCCATTCTCACTCTTCCCGACGGGACGGGAGGATTTTCAGTTTATTACGACGCATCCGACAAGGGATTAGGATGTGTCTTGATACAGCATGGTAAGGTAGTCGCTTATACGTCATGCCAACTTCGTGACCATGAGAGGAATTACCCAACCCATGACCTGGAGTTAGCAGCCATAGTTTTTGCATTAAAACTTTGGAGACACTATTTGTATGGAGATCGGGTGGAGATTTTCACCGACCATAAGAGTCTGAAGTATGTGTTTACCCAGAAGGATCTTAATATGCATCAGAGGAGATGGCTAGAGCTACTTGTGGATTATGACATCAACTTGCAGTATCATCCTGGGAAGGCCAACGTGGTAGCAGATGTATTGAGCAGGAGAGCCAGAGTTTATTTTCTAACGGCACAGCCAGAGTTGTTAGAAGATCTTCAGAAGATGGGTATTGAAGTTGTTCTTCCTTCCAGGGTGGCATTGATGGCCAGTATGCAAGTTCAGTCCAGCATAGTTGAGAGGATCAAGTTAGCTCAGTCCACGGACTCTAAGCTTCAGCGGCTTAGGACAGAATGTGTGGCAGGATAGAGACCAGAGTTACGCATTCATGAAGATGGTACACTCTGACATGGGAGGCGTCTTTGTGTACCCAGTGGTGATATCAGACAGGAGATCATGGCGGAAGCCCACAGTTCTCAGTATTCCATTCACCCTGGCGGTACAAAGATGTATCGTGATATTCGACAGCATTTTTGGTGGAATGGCATGAAGAGGGAGATAGCCCGGTTTGTCTCTCGTTGTTTAGTTTGTCAACAAGTTAAGGCTGAACATCAGAGACCAGCTGGACTTCTTCAACCTTTCCGATCCCAGAATAGAAATGGGAGCACATTACCATGGATTTTGTAACTAGATTGCCTAGATCCCCAGCTGGGAGGGATGCCATCTGGGTTATAGTTGATCATCTCACGAAGGTAGCTCATTTTCTTTCTTTCAGAATCGGTCAGTCGACGGATCAGCTTGTAGAGATGTACCTCAGGCAGATAGTCAGATTGTAAGGAGTGCCAGTCAGTATTGTGTCCGACAGAGATTCAAGATTCACCTCACACTTTTGGCAGAGTCTTCAAGAGAGTTTAGGGACTCGTCTCAAGTTCAGTTCAGCCTACCATCCGCAGACAGATGGTCAGTCAGAACGCACGATCCAGACTCTTGAAGACATGCTACGGTCATGTACACTCGACTTTGGTGGTTCGTGGGAAGATCACCTGCATCTCGTAGAGTTCTCATACAATAATAGTTTCCAGGCTAGTATCCAGATGGCACATTTCGAGGCCTTGTACGGCAGGAAGTGCAGGTCTCCTATAGCTTAGGACGATACCGGTGAGAGATAAATGCTTGGACCAGAGATGGTGCCACGGACTATTGAGGTGGTCAGACGAGTCAGAGATCATCTTCGAGTCACCCAAGATCGCCAGCATCATTGGGCCGATTCTCATCGGCGTCCCCTTGAATTTTCTGTCGGCGACCACGTATTCCTTAGGATCTTGCCTACCCGTGGCGTCATTCGATTCGGCGTACGGGAAAAGCTCAGTCCTAGGTATATAGGGCCGTTTGATATTCTAGAGCGAGTAGGTGATGTATCCTATCGTCTCGCTCTTCCGCCATCGTTACGTGAGGTACATAATGTCTTTCATATATCCCAATTACGACGGTATATCCCGGATCCGAGTCATGTCCTTGATCATTCGGAATTGGTTGTTGGTATCAACCTTTCGTATAAGGAGAGACCCGTATCCATATTGGACCGGAGGGAGAAGATACTCAAGAACAAGACTATCAAGTTAGTCCGTGTTGCTTGGGGTCATCACTCTTTGTGTGAGTCAACATGGGAGCGTGAGGATGATATCCGATCGTGATATCCCGACCTGTTTGACTCGTAAGGTATAATGTCTTCTTATGCCTTATGCTTAAGTTCCTTGCTTGCATGAATGATTGCTTGATTGACTACTAGTTCTGCATTGTCTGCAATTGATATAGCTTGCTCGACATCTCTAGCCTCTTGATTAAATTCCGAGGACGAAATTCTTTTAAGGTGGGTAGAGTTGTCACCCCCATTTTTTGTTCTACGTATTTCCAGTATACGTATACGGAATCCTGACATGTATTTTTATTTTTCCTGCCTGGCTAGCTAATTTCAGTTTAATCTTGATTAGGTTCATCATAGCATGTAATGGTTTACTTGGTTTATGTTGGGATGGCTCGGTTTTAATTGGTTTGGGTTGGATTGGTTTGGTTTGGTTTAAAGTGTGTTGGAACACCTTAGCCCATGCTCCACCCTCAACATACCACATCCCACCCTCATAAAACTCTACCAACACTCTCTCTCTCTCTTCATTACTTCCTCCATTAACTTCTTCTTTTTCTTCCACCCAACTCTCCACACCCATAGGCAAGTGCAACTTGCTTCTACAAGAGAGCCATTTTATTGTTCCATTAGCTTCTTCCCATGTTTCTATGGCACATTAGAACTTGTCATTTTCCATTTTGAGGCTTTAAATCTTGTAGATCTAGAATTTTGTTATTTTCGGATTTGGTGGTTTTGATCTATCAAACCTCTTTCTTTTCAAGTTTTGATTATTCCTTGTGGTGGAAAACTTTCTTCTACCTAATTCTGACCTTTAAAAAGTTAGATTTGGACTTGTTCGGACCAAGTTATGAACTTTGAAGCTTTGGTTTAACCATGGAGTTCTTGCTGGTTTGAAGAAGACAGTGAGCAGTGTGCAGAGCTTTTTAGCTTACGCCACTGAGCCGCAGCCTTGAGTACGCTCCCTGTTGGAAGCGTGACTTTTGCCTTGAGTACGCTCCCTGTTGAAAGCGTGACTTTTGCCTTGAGTACGCTCCCTGTTGGAAGCGTAACTTTTGCCTTGAGTACGCTCCCTGTTGGAAGCGTGACTTTTTCCTTGAGTATGCTCCCTGTTGGAAGCGTGACTTTTGCCTTGAGTACGCTCCCTGTTGGAAGCGTGACTTTTGCCTTGAGTACGCTCCCTGTTGGAAGCGTGACTTTTGCCTTGAGTACGCTCCCTGTTGGAAGCGTGACTTTTGCCTTGAGTACGCTCCCTGATTGGAAGCGTGACTTTTGCCTTGAGTACGCTCCCTCTTGGAAGCGTGACTTTTACCTTGAGTACGCTCCCTGTTGGAAGCGTGACTTTTGCCTTGAGTACGCTCCCTGTTGGAAGCGTGACTTTTGCCTTGAGTACGCTCCCTGTTGGAAGCGTGACTTTTGCCTTGAGTACGCTTCCTGTTGGAAGCGTGTCTTTGCGTACGCAGACTTGACGCGTGCCCTGTCTTGAGCGTACGCATGACCCGAGCGTACGCTGTCTTGAGCGTGCGCATGACCCTTGCGTACCTCTTGCTTCCCCCCTTGAGTGCTTTATATCCTCATATTCCCTTTTATGAATTTGCATCCATTTTATATCCTTACGCCTTTGATGTAAACTTGACGTGAACCCGATATGATCATGACCGTATTTATGAATGTTAATCGGACCAAGGCTTACTGATGGAATTGCAAGATTAGTGACCCGCCATGGTGCACTCTTGACCAGTAATTTGACATGATAATTCTTGATGGTGACCCGTCGTGGTGCACCCTTGACAAGTAATCTTGACAAGTAATCTTGACACGATAACCTTAATACGCCGTTACGACGGCTAACCTGACATGCTATGTGAATTATTGACACCGTGGGTGATTGTATTGAATATGCCTGTATAAGCAACCAGTCTTGCCTCGCATCATGTTTAGGACATGTATCCCTGGTTATCACGGTCAGGGATTCATACCGAATCTGACTAGGTTAACGACTAGATTGATCAAGTAGAGCATATAGAAAGGTATTCCGGCTATAAGCAATCCCGTTATCTGGGCGCCTTCCTTGATGGACTTGTAGCCTGCCGACGAGTAGGGCACATTTCCAGCTCACTGTTATGTGGGGCCCTACATGAAATGATTACTATGCACATTGTCATGTGTTGCATCCAAGACACCTTACAAGGCATGATAACTCTAAGCTTGAACCTTGCGTCTGGATAACCTGGATTGTCTGCAGGGCTTGTGGCCGTAGGCGTACCTTATTGCATCTTGCCAGTAACTAAGCTTGTGATAACCCTAGTTAGTTAAGTATCAAGCCGTACTCTTTGTTTGGCCGTGAATGATGGATGGAGTCCTATCTTGTCTAGTCTTGCCTAGATCCAGTGCATGGATATCTCCGGACATGCTTGTTTATGCTTTACTTTATCGATAATTGGTTCGAGGCTAAGTTCTGTTCAGGTGAAGGGTTACAACCCCGGTCCTTGTTTGGTTTACGGGTTGTAACTTGCTTATCGAAATAGTCCTTTGGTTATCTTATCGTTTATCATCATGTTTTCTTTAATTCATGTCTTATGTTATTTTACCTATAATTTATGTGCTGACATGCTGGTTTTAGTTCTTAAGTGAAGCCTCCTTTGTGGCACTTGCTCTTTCTGGGGCCTGACCCAGCTGGTTTTGTATGGCCAGATTTCGGAGCAGCTTCCGAGGATCTTCCAACCTTTCTGCCAGATGGTGAACACTAAAAGGAATCCCGGCAACGAGTGGGTTTTTATTTTGCTCTCCCACTCCCTTGTAAAAATATTCTTTTGAGGCGTTTAGCCGCCGAGCAAGTGTTAGCTCGTTTGCAACTTTATTTACTGTCTGCCTACGGGCTGTAGCATGATTGACAAATCCTAGGGTTGATCATGTATGACTTAAACTCTTGCTAGTCTTCGTATTTTGTACGACTAGCTTCATGATCATCTGAATATATAATGTATGGGATGCCTTACTTTGTATTTCTGATGATCTACCATCTTGTTATATCTACTTGATGCTTGAGATTGAGACACTAAGCTTGTTATTGACCTTAAGAGACTGATGGCTTGTAGTAAACCCTCATGCATCTAGACAGCCGTGACCGTATTGCGATATGAGATTCACTTCAATATACGTAGCTGGCTGTGTCTGTCCCCCGCTCTCCAGTATTCTGGTTCTGGGGCGTGACAGCGGGTCCAACGGCGGACATCGTTTTGATACAAAATTATGATTTTGTCCCTGTTCCAGAATTAGACTTTTGGACAGGCATTTCCTAGGTATATCTTTTACACTGAGTGCATTTTTGATGTTTGTTTCAGTGTCCGGAGTTGTTTGAAGATTGTGACGTTTCTTAGCTGATATTGTGATTACCTGGACTTGCCACTTTGCACCATCAGGAAAGATACCTTGCCACCTTACTATGTGATTATTATACTTCTTATTTTCAGTTGTTATTATCAGCATTTTGCTTCTTGATATTTAAACTGTGAGTCCAAATCACACTTGGGTACGAGCGACTCTATCGGTCGTTTACCTTGCCTTATTTATTTCTCTTGCATTGACTTAGTCTAGTGACCACCCATTGATGTTGAGGTATTGGTATATCTCAAACGGCCTTGACACTTGTTGTATCATGTGATGTCAGTCACATGTAGGACACGTACCCACGTAGTCGGCTGGCCACCGATACGTATGGAGCGTACGACCGATAGGAGTAACTGCCAATAGTATTGCATGTTAGAAGACTTGGCGGTTACTAGAGGTTCATATCAGTCATGGAGATGATGATACTAGGCATTGGGTGGGGAGAATAATACCTGACGTATGGGCTTCTTTGCACTTCCCTGATTACCTGTGCGCTCCTCCGGAGACGCAGGCTCCAGGCGCCCTCTGACGTTTTCCAGAACGTTATGGACGTAGCCCCTTGCACATAGTGCACTCTGACGCTTCCAGAGCGTTATAGACGTAGGCCCCTGGTGCTCTTTATAGGAACTATGCCGATCCCATTTACAGCCAGGGCTCATGCGTCGAAGGATTGTATCTCAACTGCATATTCACAGTAGAATGGTCAGAAACCCGATTGCATGCATATCTTTTTCCTTATTATATTATCACAGTTTATATGGCATGGTCTTTTCTTGTATCTTGCTATGTCCCCTGAGGACCTGGTTATCTCTCCAGGTTTAGACGATTTTCCACAGGAGTACGGAGCGGCGTTGGAGCCATCCTACATCGATGACGAGGCAGTCTTTACTGATGTCTAGTCTATTCTTTATTTGAGACATTAGTGGACATATTTTTGCATCTCATTTCTTTCTATTTATGGAGGTCGGACTCCGATCTTGTGAGACTATTTTTTATAGCTGTTTGGAGTGAGTATGTTCACCCGGCTATCTTTTGATACTTTTACTTATTTATTTGGAATCTATTATCTTCTGTGTTGAGCTATGATGAGATTAGATTATATATTACTGGCCTGTGGTTATTTTGTTTACAGCTTATGTGCATATTTGAGGATTCCATATATTGGAGTATTCTTCGTATATGTGCAGCTGGCATGTTCACGTACTTGGTCCTACGTATTTTGGGACTGGGGCGTTACATGTCTTCAGCTGAGATTTTTCATGCTTCTATAGTTAGGTTCCCCCTTCTTTCCCTTTCAAGAGTGATGGTGGTGGTGTTGTGGATTTTGGGGACGGCACCGGCCGGCGATGGCCGTGGCGGGGCGGTGTAGGGGTGATTTGCTTTGGTGGGTCGTCGGCCATCGGCGGGGTTGGCGGCTTCGGCCAGAAGACGGGGTGGTGTTCTGATGGTAGAGGTAGGGTGATGCTGGTGGTTACGACGATGGTGTTTGTGGGAATGATGGCGATGATGATGTGGCTGGAAGTCGGGCCACGGGCGGAGGTCCTGTGTTGTATGTGGGGGTATCCCGACGGGGGTGTTAACGGTGGTGGTGCTGCCATTGGGGTGGAGTTTGTCGCAGGACTCGGGGGTCGGACGACGGCTGATAGGAGATTAGGGATAGGTTAGGATTGTGTCCTGCGTGAGACGGAAGGTATCGAGGTCCGGGATTGTCGGATGGGACGGAAGGATATGCATTTGTACAAATTGAAAGTATAGTGGATGGGAAGGGGGACACTAACATGATGAACAAACTGGTTGTGGAATTTGAGTTCATGTCAAAGAGCAAGGAGCCTCTCCTTATATAGAAGGTGGTGCTCCTAGTTGGATAAGGACTAGAAAATTTTAAACCGCGATAGATACTTCCATCTCTTAATTCAAATCGAACAAAAATGAATTTCATAAAATCTCGCAAGGTATAAAATTGATAATCTTAACTTTAAAAGAATTGTTTAAATCTTTCCAATAAATCGATTTTCGGTTTAAATCGCAATAAGTATGTTTAAAATACTTTTTCATAAATTTTAAATAATAATAATTAATTAATTTCAAACATCAAGATAAATGTTTAAATACTAGAAATATCATTTTGCAATAAAAAAATATACTTCATTTTTGTAAAATCAAAGTGGACATGAAATAAATTCCATGTCACTCGCACACAAATAATATATTTACATAAAATAATAGTTTTCTAAATTGTTACTTATATTTGTACCATAAAATAAAATAGCCTTTTTTATATTAAATAAATAAATAACGTTGGCCAAATCTCGACGCGACACAATAAATCAAAATAAAATACTTATTTTCTTTTATAAAAAATCTTTTGATAGAACCTTTGTGTATATAAAAATATACCATCGCATATACGTACTTGCACGCGACATACAAATACAAAAAAAACAAAATCCATACCAAATTTATAAAAAATTATAGTAAATATTTAGGGGATTTACACGTCGTTGAGGCACTGGATCTGCCTTTTCAACACATAGCAATCACGTGTTGAACATACTGGTGATAATGGCAATATTTCAGATTGTCTCATTTTTCTACTTCATCGGGGCACTTTGGAGGCAGGAGTTGAAGCTTGCCATCCTTTTTCAACATATCGAAGAGTTCTAGTGTGTCTTCATCGTTGAAGGAGTAGGTTTCTTTCGGCCTCTGTGCTTCAGCCGGCTTCGAGTTCATTGTTACTGAACCTTTGGAGATGTTGACGGTTATGGCTTGCTTCCCTTTTTCGTTTTTTGGGCAGAGCTATTGCCGGACGAGTGCTTTCCTTTATATTCGAGAAAGGGAAAGTTCACTCCCAGCAATTGTGCATCTCGGGCCTTTCTTTCCGTCACATCCGCCTTTTTAACGAAAGGTCTCCACTCTATGCATGGAGCACTGTGCCACAATTTGATTGCATGAAGCATGTTTTTGCGGTATGAGCCCATAAGCATGGGCTCATGTATACCATGGGTAACCTCAGAGCTGCCTGATGGAAGCGCTCAATGTATGCACGTACAGGTTCCTTCTCCTTCTGGACGATGTCCATGAGAGTCGACATTGTCATGTTCATTCCTTCTTCGTAGAGTCAATTGAGGAATAGACGCTTCAAGTCTTTGAACGACGAGATGTAATTGTCCGGGAGTTTGCAAAACCATTCGTAGGCCATCCCCTACAGAGCTCCTACGAATATGTTTCTAAGTAGAGCATCATGCTTCGGTAGATGTCCAGTTACTGAGGCAAAGTACCTTAAGTATTGACGGAGAGTGCAACGCCCCAGTCCCATAATACATAGGACTAAGTACGTCAGCATGCTAGCTGCACATATACGAAGAATACACCAATATGTGGTATCCTCGTATTTGTATATAAGCTGTAAATCATATAATATGATAAGCCACAATATAAATAACTAAATCTCATCCACAGCTCAACACAGAATGATTAATAAGTCTCAATAATAAGAGAAATCAAGAGATAGCCGGGTGGACATACCCAATCCAAACAGCTATGAAAATAGTCTCAACTAAATGGAGTCCAACCTCAACAAAACAAAAAATAAAGATAAAAAAGATGAACACTACATAATCTCAGATAATAAAGAAGGAAACTATGTATCAGTGGAAGATGCCTCGTCATCGTCGTAAGAAGGATCCAAAGCCGAACCGTACTCCTGGGGATAGTCCTGCTCGTCTAATCCAGGAGACATCACTAGGTCCTCAGAGGGACGTAACAAGATACAGAAAAACATGCCGAAATAACTGAATGTGAAATTATGCCACTATGACACTACAAGTTTTCCTAACCGTCTATGTGAGATGCACTTTGAGGGCAACGTTCTACACAGGGGCTGTAGGATCACGCAAGTAATAAAGAGTGGCCGTCAAGTAGCGCTCATCCAAGACACTATCGGCCGGGCAGCAAGTAGCGCTCATCCGAGTCACTACCAACACATAAATGTGTGTAAAAGGTAAATATAGCCCCTACGCTAGTAGCTGTCCCCTCACTCCTATGCTCCCATCCAAGATGTGTCCACAACCTGAACAGTTGGCAACTGCTATGGCTTCTAACTCGACTCACTAATAGCAGTTACCTCCTATCCATCGTATGTCCCATACGTATCGATGGCCAGTCGAGTACGCAGGTCCGTGTCCTATATGAACTCACTCATCACATGATACACATGTGTCAAGGCCATAGGGAATATAAAAATATCCCACTCTCATCGGGTAGTCAACTGACATAAGGTCGACATGCAAAATAAGATATAAAATAACGAGGACGACTAAATCTAGTCGCTTGCACCCAAGTGTGACCTGGAAGCACAATATATAAACAAAGAACAAATAAAAGAAATAAATATGAAATAATAAAATATGCTAAAATAAATGAGTACAATCAAAATCTATGGCAAGGTATACTTTCCTGCGGTGCGAGGAGGGCAACTCCAACTATCGCAAGCGTCAACACAAAACTCACAAATCACAGATGACTCCGGATGCTGAAACAAACATAAAAAATATTCTCGGTGAAAAAGATATACCTAGGAAATACCTGTCCAAAAGTTATTTCTGGAACAGGGGCAAAATCGTAATTTTGGATCAAAACGATGTCCACCGTTGGACCCGCTTTGCACCGAAATGCGTGCCAGAACCTACGCTCTCTAAAGTCGTCAAACTGCATGTCTACAGATTTGGTTTTTCGAGACGAACTCAATGGTATGTCCAATTTTGGATTCCGATGAGCCGTGCACAATTTCGTCCGTTGGATCCGGTCGCGGGCCCACCAAATAGATGTTCCAGTAAACCTTCTCAGACTTGGACCAAACTTGGCATACAGGACCAAAAAAATGATACGGTCCTGCTGGCACAAGTTTTTCCTCTATTTGACGAACGTGCACAAATTAATTGGGAAATTTGCAGATATGCCGATACGGTAAATTTTGACGAACACGCATCAAATTCGTCGCGCACACGCGACCAATTTGAATTCCGTCAAAGCTCACACATCCACGAAGTCGATATGCACCTTTTAATGCCTTCGGTTTGCAACTACGTCTCCCAGTTTGGCGGGACGCACGTCGTATCGAGGAGATTTTCTAAAATTTGAAAACAAAATTGACAATTTTTCGCACAAGTTTATCATCACTTAATTCTCTGTACAAATAAAAAAATAAGATTCTACGAAAAGCGTTATGTTCTTTGTTATGTTGTCTAGAGAGGTGTTTAATTTGTTTCTCGAAAATCCTACTATTTAGTTCGAAAGTGGCTTAAAAGTTAGGGTTTTAGAGTGGTTTCCTGTTTTGTTTCTCGGCAGCGAACGTGCCACTTTGTGTCAATTCCTGCGTCGATCCAGGGCACGAGGTCGAAATCCCATTGAAGGGCTTCGAAGAGGGTTACAAGGTTTCTCAATAGGATTTAACAGTTCGTAAAACGATGGAAAAATAAAAGAGATATCGATGCTAGAATTGGGTACCTTGTGATCGAAAATCTGGACTTGCACAGTGGTGCGGTCGGCCTGGGGGTTGTGACGCTGTTCCGTTGATGGCTGTAGGCGCTCAATGGCCGCAACAGTTTGTCAGAGGATGAGGGAGTCTCGAGGATGGCTCACAAAATTTTTTGGTTTGGTTCTTCGGATTTCCTGGCCGCATATAAAGGCTGTTATCCCAATCCGAGCCGGATTTGGCTTTGCGGGATAAATTTTAGTTTGATAAGGTTTCGATTTGATTAACTCTCTAATTGATTTGATATAGAAAAGGGTTGACAGAGGATTCAATTTGTTGAGGACTTTGTAAAAGATTTAAATCAAAAAATGGTTTAAATCCTTCTTTCAATCGCATGAGGGGGGTCGGGATATGCTGAGTACTGTAGCTTCGGCTACAGTACCGACTGCTATTATATATATATATATATATATATATATATATATATATATATATATATAATATATTTATATATATATATATATAATATATTTATATATATATATATATAATACTCTATTTTAAGATTAAAGTGACAAAAATTGCACAAAAAATTCTAAAAAAACATAAAGATATATACTTATTTACTAGAAATATTAGGGACCACTTTATTGGTATTAATGTAAGCATTCATATCTATATATTATTAACAAAAAAAATGACTTAATACTAAATTATATATAACAAAATTTAAATAAATATAAATAGTAAAATAATTAGGAATAAAAGATGGGGGTTTACAGAGAGACTCCTTCGCATCAAAGGGCGTACGTGTCTGCGGATTGTATTTGGGAGGATAGATCACATTATCCCATTCGGAAGGATATGGTTGCCAAATTTCTATCTTTTGGAGTGCTTCTCGCTTTTCTCTGGGATCGTAGCGAGCGTACAACTCTTTGAGGGCCTGCTGCATTTCATTTGACATTGCAGGTCCCGTTGTTAATAGAGTAGATGACGACGGCACCGCTTGACTCACGATGGGGGGCGTATTGGACTCCCGTTAGTCCCCGGGTCTTGGTTTGCTTGAGCGGAGACAGTGGGTGTCAATTTCTCTTTGATCTCTAGGACGACGGAAGCCAAAGTTTTTATAGTATCGTTCAACGTATTTAGGCCCGTCTCAAGGGCTTCTATACGTTTCTGCTGATTGGACCATTCGCTGCTTTTCGCGTTATCACATTCAGTTATGAAAATAAACCTCATTTGCGGATAGAAAGAAGGGACGGTAGATCTTTCGCTCTCTAGTTCAGATACCTGAGTCCCGTCGTCTTGAGGATAAACTGTTAGGTTACAATCAATCTCAGACTCATTGTAATGGCTACCTCCATCTTTTTGGCTGCTTGCGACTGCGGAAGCGAATGTGTCATACAATCTTTCATTAGTTTGAAACGAGGGATTGTCATGAATGGAAGAGGATTGGCTACCCCAAGCTAATGTTGTAGCTGAAGCATCATACCCTTGTGGCAAGGATCCAGATTTGGAGCGCGTGCCTTGGAACACACCCATACTGGGTACTGCCGTCTTGCTACCCCCAGGCCAGTTTTTGGCTTATTGGCCAAAACAGAAGGATTCTTAGAAAGCTTCTTGAGAGACGGAGAAACCCGGGCTGTATTGCATGAAACAACGCGGAGTTCATCTTCTTCTTCACTAGATGCCATCGGTCGCAGTCTTTGGAAGACGGACCGCCTCTTTGGCATCGATGTGGCTGTTCGGCAACAATAATAGTTGATGGTGATCTGGGTGCAGCTGTGCCTTGGTTTAGACATGTCCTGCGCCGCAGACTCCTCCCTCACTTTACGCTTGTAGGGAGTTGTCGAGGTCTCTATTCAGATATTCCTTTCATGCACGCAGGAAAGCTGCACGTAGGAGTGAGGAGTAGAGATAGCTTTCCTCTTCTTAGTTTCTGCGAGTGAGATACGCTTAGGTCCTGATCAGAGAGTTACTGGTGAGGTAGACTCCTTCCATGCTTATAAGAACGCTGTTCGTATGAGTCTCTCGCCATAGTTTGTACCCCCTGGCTTGAATCACGTGCATGAGCGCTCAAGTGACAGTAGCTTTTTACCGGTCGAGGCTTCGAAGCACTCGAACTTATTTTGTATAGCTTTCCGTTGGCTGCATGTGTGACTATTAATATGGGCCTTTAGTCAGTTGTTGGCATAGCACATTAATTGCACAAGGCATGTGCTGCCTTGGACTTCTTTCTACTACCCCTAGAAGTTGCATAGTATTCAGAGTCCAACTGAGTGGTTGGCATAGCACTTTGGCTATATAAGGCATGTGCTGCCTTGGATCTCTTCACATTACCCCTAGAAGGTACGTAACGTTCATAATCCAACATAGCCTTACCCGATGGGTAGGCAATTCTGTCAAAGATAGAAGTTCTCGCCTGTGCACCTTCCCGTCAGTGGGTGGGTCATTGTGCGCTTCCTCCGGCGTTGTCCCTTTATCAAGCCCGCCATAGGGGAGTCGCACTCCTCGCTGTACTTTTTCGAAGCGGGACCTGAACGAGACGGAATGGCAGCAGCAGCCGAAATCTTCTTCGGGACTTCGTCATTCAGGGGGTTCTGGAGCGTAGTCCCCTCCGTCGTGTTGCTCATCGCAGTCACCTTCGGCACCCATGTACGTCGAGTCTTCTTCGGTTTTACGAACCGCTTCGAATGACTTGACTTCTATTCAGAATGTAGATATAAACCCGCATATTTTATTCCTAATTATTTTAATATTTTAATTATATACGGTATTAATTCATTAGTTTTTGGTTAATGTATATACATATATATATTTTTTTTACATATATATATATATATATATATATATATATATATATATATATATATATATATATATATATATATATATATATATATATATATATATATATATACTACTAAATACATATGTGTGTATGCATGTACATTATACTACTAAATACATTCTACTTCATAAAAAAATATATATAGTATATATATATATATATATATATATATATATATATATATATATATATATATATATATATATATATATATATATATATATATATATATATATATATAATGCATATGTGTGTATGCATGTACATTATACTACTAAATACAGTCTACTTCATAATTTGGAATTTTAGATATTTTTATTTATATTTAAAAAAAATCTAAAGTTACTAATTGTTTTATAGGCCTTGAATACATTTATATATATATATATATTTTTATTTATATATATATATATATATATATATATATATATATATATTATGTATTATGTATTTTATATATATATATATATATATATATATATATATATATATATATATATATATATATATATATATATATATATATATATTATGTATTATATATATATATATATATAAAATACATAATATATATATATATATATATATAATATATATATATAGGACATTTTATTTAAATCTAAAAGGAGCTCAAGAAGAGCAATACAGACAGGGACAGTGCCAAAAAGACACAAAAGGGCCCTAGAGAGCAAGATAATAAAAGCAAAAAGTAGAAATGCGAATTTTCAAAATTTCGGAGAACCAAAATTTCGAAAAACAGCGGTGATTCAAAACATTTCAAAATTTCGAAGATCAAAATTTCTAAACATTTCGAAATTACAAAACCTAAATCCGAAAACACGTGGGCCGCTGGGCCTGTTGGGGAACGGGTACACAGCCCAAAAGGGGGGTGTGGGCTCTCAGCCCTAGGGGCTCTTTGCCCGAAGTGGGGGGCGCACTGCCCGAGGGGGGCACGCGGCTCGAGGGTGCCTCCTCCTCCCCCCCGCGCGCATCCCGGAGCCGAGGTGCACCGGCGGAGGAGGTCGAGAGGGATAGGGGCTCCGGCGGGGGATCCAGCCCGGAGGGAAGGGGGTTTTTCCGAAGAGGGAGGACGGGGGCCACGTGTAGCTCAAAGTCTGCGGGGGCGGGGGAGACCAGACGCCGGCGGCAGCCGGACGGATCACGGTCGGCTCCGGGGATGAAATCGGCCGAGGGGAGGGGGCACGACGGAGCTGGCCGGCCTAAGCACGACGGTTACCACCTGGGAGGGGGAGGGCCCTCCGGCCTGTGCGGGAGGGAGCGCCGGAGGCCACCGCTGCAATGGGAAGAGAGGGAGGAGGCATCGCGGGCGGGGACGACGGGGACGGTCGGTCGACCAGCGCCGGGGATGCCGGGTGCACCGAGGGCCGCAGCGCGGCCACGTGAGTTCACATGGGGGCACGCAACAAGCGGAAGAGGAGTGCAGGGTGGCTGCCGACGACGTGGCCGACGACAAGGGGAACACCCGAGGAGTGGGGATGCCGGCGCGGGGGGGTATAGCGACGGGGGGCAGTCTAGGGCCGCCGGAGGGCTCGGCCGGGGGGCGGAGGGAGGACGCAGCCGAGGAAGGTCACCGCAGAGAGAGGAAAGACGAGCGGGAGGCCTCAGCCGAGGAGGGGGACGGCTCCATGAGGGGGGAGGCTGGAGGGGGCATCGGGGCGGGGGGAGGCAGGCCTGGCGGAGCAAGGCCCGGCCCCGACGGAGGGAGTGAAAAGGTCGGGGGGGCATCAGGGGGACTGTCGGTGGTGGAGGACCGGGCCTCCTACGTCGAGCCCGATGGCGTCGCGGACACCGAGGATGGCGACGGAGCCATGAAGGGTGGAGAAAGGAGGGAGGGGGAAAAATCGCACGGGGAAAGAACGTCGGCTATGGTGGGGGGACTCCCGGCCAGGCGAAATCCGACCAACCGAAGGAGCGGGGCCAGCGGGAAGAGAGGGGACCATCGGGGGAGGGAGGAGAAGCTTGGTGGCACGGCCAGCCCGAGCAGGCCGACCGGCCAAGCGGGCCATCCTATCGGCCAAACGAGGAGGAGGAGAGGGGGAACGGCGAGCAAGGGAGCTGCCACTCGTCCCCTACGAAACCGCATCTCTCATATATATATATATATATATATATATATATATATATATATATATATATATATATATATATATATATCCCGACCTTATATATATATATAATGGCAGCCGGTACTGTAGCCGAAGCTACAGTACTCAGCATATCCCGACCTCCCCTCCTTCATGAGATTAAATGAAGAATTTAAATATTTTTATTTAAATCTTTACAAACTCTTCAACAAATTGAATCTTTAGGCAACCCTTATCTATATCAAATCAAATTAGAGGAGTTAACCGAATCCTTATCAAACCCGCAAAGCCAAGTCAGGCTCGACTTCAGATTTGTAACAATCTTTATAAACATAGCATTGGAAAAATCTGAGGAAACCCTAGCAAACTTGTGAAGCCCCCTGGAGCCATCCCCGAGCTCTCACCTACCCCGATGAACTCACCTGGCTGCTGACAGCGCCGCACCTCCGCGCGGTTGCCTCCAGCCACCCCCAGGCCGACCGCACCCTCTGTGCCGTCCGTGTTTTTCGTCAGCGAGGTAACCCCCTTCTCACTTCCCTTTCTCCATCTATATTTGATCATTTTTGAATGAATTAATTCCTGTTAGAAGCCCCCATGACCCTCTTTGGATCCCCCAGATGGATTTCGACATGGCCCTCTAACTTGCTCAAAAAATTGAGACGAAGTTGGAAAAAAACTACTTTTCTGAATGTTGAAAAACAACTTTAATGTACCAACTTGGAAGCCATTTTTCGGACCGATTACTAAATAATTTTTCAAACTAATTAAAGACAGTCAAAAATAATATATACGAGATTGTAACGCACCATCTGGAATCACTTTTCTTCCAGTATGTAAAAAGTTACACTTGGTTAAACTTTTACGAAAAACTGTCTATTCTGTTTTCAAAATTTGGAAAACCTTCCCGATACGGCATATGCACCGACAAACCGGGTGACGTGCTCGCGCACTATATGCATCGAAAGGCACGTATGGATATTGCAGACGTGTAGGAACTGACAGAACTCAATTTTATTGCGTGTGCACGACGAAATCAATGCGTTCCGTCAAGATACTCCCGTATCGACATTTTGTAAACTTGGCCATAATTTCATGCACGTTCCTTGGATCGACACAAAACTTGCACAAGAAGGACCGTATTATTTTTCTGGTCCTGTATGTCAGGTTTGGTCTGATTCTGAGAAAGTTGATTGGAACGCCAAATTGGCGGGCCTACAACCCAATCCAACGGACGATTTTGTAGAGGGCTCATCGAAATCCAAAATTGGACATACCATTGGGTTCGTCTCCTCAAAGCAAATCGTTAGACATGTAGTTTGACGGATTTAGAGACCTTAGATATTGTCACGTATTTTGGTGCAAAGCGGATCCAATGGCGGACATCGTTTTGACCCAAAATTACGAGTCTGTCCCTGTTCCGAAGTTTGACTTTCGAACAGGTATTTCCTAGAGATATTTTTTGCACCGAAAATATTTTTTATGTTTGTTTCGTCATCCGGAGTCATCTATGAATTGTGAGTTTTTGGTGCTGCCGCTTGTGACTGTTGGATTGCCTTCCTCGCACCACAGACAAGTATACCTTGCCATAGATTCTGATTGTGCTTATTTATTTTCAGCATATTTTATTATTGTATATTTATTTCTCTTATTTTTTCTTTGTTTATATATTGTACGTCCAAGTCACACTTGGGTGCAAGCGACTAGATTTAGTCGTCCTTGTTATTTTATATCTTATTTTGCATGTCGACCTTGTGTCAGTTGACCACCCGATGAGAGTGGGATATTTTTATATTCCCTATGGCCTTGACACATGTGTATCACGTGATGAGTGACTTCATATAGGACACGAACCTGCGTATTCGACTAGCCATCGGTACGTATGGGACGTGCGAGGAATATGAGGTAACAGCTATTAGTGAGTCGAGTTAGAAGCCATAGCAGTGCCAACTAGACAGGTTGTAGATACATCTTGGACAGGAGCATCGGGGGGAGGGGACATCTACTAGCGTAGGGGCTATATTTAATTTTTACACACATATATGGGTTGTTAGTGACTCGGATGAGTGCTACTTGTTGTCCGGCCGATAGTGTCTCGAATGAGCGCTACTTGACGGCCACTCTTTATTACTTGCATGATCCTACAGCCCCTGCGTAGAACTATGTCCTCAAAGTGCATATCACATAGATGTTTAGGAAAAACTTGTAGTGTCATAGTGGCATATTTTCACATCCAGTTATTTCGGCATTTTTCTGTATCTTGTTACGTCCCTCTGAGGACCTGGTGATCTCTCCAGGATTAGACGAGTAGGACTATCCCCAAGAGTATGGAGCAGCTTTAGATCCTTCTTACGTCGATGACGAGGCATCTTTCGCTGATACTTAGTTTTTCTTTGTTATCTGAGACTATGTAGTGGACATCTTTTATCTTCATCTTTCTATTTTGAGGAGGTTGGACTTCATTTAGTTGAGACTATTTTTCATAGTTGTTTGGAGTAGGTATGACCACCCGGCTATCTTTTGATTTCATTTATTATTGAGACTTATTATTCATTCTGTGTTAAGTTGTGGATGAGATATAGTTATGTATATTATGGTTTATCACGTATTGTGGATGAGATATAGGTATGACCACCCGGCTATCTTTTGATGAGATATAAGTTGTGGATGAGATATAGGTATGACCACCCGGCTATCTTTTGATTTCATATATTATAGTTATGTATATTATTTACAACTTATGTACAAATACGAGGATACCACATATTGGAGTATTCTTCGTATATGTGCAGCTGGCATGTTGACGTACTGAGTCCTACGTATATTGGGACTGAGGCGTTATATGTTTTTGTGGTGGCCCAAGCAGGTCAGTAATATTGTTGGTTACACGACTGTGCCCAACAAGCCTGCATGTAAGAATAGGATATAGAATCACATCCACTTATTAATACCTTCCTTGACCTCTTCTCAACTTCTCGTTTGACTGCTTGATTACATCCAGTTTGATTTTGTTTTAACAAAAACTCAAATCTTTCTGCCAATATAGGTTGAATCTTCACTGTGGATGCGCTACCCCTCTCGCCATTACTGATGGTAACACCACTGCTCTAGAAGGACTAGTAGGACAACCACCCACGTCTCCGACCACTCTAGCACCATCCGGACCATCCTTGCAGCTTGTAATGACACCACCCACTACTCAGCAGCAAGCCCCGGCACCCCAAGTGGGACAGATAGACCCTGAAAACCCTGCAGCTCAGGAAGAGTACCTACCACCTCCGCCACCCTATCCACCTCAGTTCGTACCACAGATTCTACTTCCATATCCACCGCCATCATATCCACCCCAGCAGCCCATACCATTTCCACCACCATATCTACCCCAGTATCCTCGACAGTATCCACCTCAGTATCCTCCCTTATACCTACCACAGTATCTCCTTCCATATCCTTCATATCCTCTATAGCACGGCCCTCAATGTGTCCTACCGTTTATGCCCCAGATGCCATACATGCCACCACAACAGCCCATACCTCAGGTTGGTAGGACTACTACAGACCAGATCCTCCAGGGCTTAGTACAGGCCCAGATGAAGTAGATCGAGGCTATTAGGAGGAGTTTGGAGACAACACTGACCCGAGCACCCCAAGCCTTTGTGAGTACTATCGAAGGATTCCACAACATGAATCTTTCCACACTTCAAGGGCACTGAAGACGTCATCGGGATCACCAATTGGCTGGTTAAGACAGAAAATCTCCTGAAGGCTTCGGAGTTATCTTGAGATCTATGGATAACGGTAGTGAAGTTGTAGTTGGAAGGAAATGCCTACGATTGGTGGGCTGCAGATGAGAGACATCTAGGAGTTGATCAGACGTAGGAGGAATTCAAAAGGCTGTCCAATAAGAAGTTTTTCTCCGACACTGCCAAGGATGCACTGTATGACCAGTTTCTATACTTGGAGCACGGAAGTATGACAGTTGATGAGTACGACGCCGAATTTAGTCGGCTGAGTCGTTTTGTACCGGGGTTGGTTACGTCGAAGCTGGAGAAGGCCAAAAGATTTCATAGAGGCTTGAGTATAGAGTTGCAGAGATACACCTGCTCCGAGTCGAGGGTCTCCCAAGCAGCTGTTCTGGCAGAGGCTAGAACTCAAGAGGCCATAAGCAAGAAGGAAAACCGATGAGCTACTTCGACTATGAAATCAGCTAAGACCACTACATGAGGGCCAGTGGGACGTCCTCCCACACATCAGCATCAATAGAGGCCAGGGCCATACCAGACACAGGAGAAGGCCACTTGCCATTACTGTGGCAAATTTGGTCATGTTTTGAGAGATTGTAGACGACGGCTGGGAAATTATTTGATTTGTGGATCGAATCAACCCCAGGCTAAAGATTGTTCATTTCAGAGGATCACTCCACATAATCAGCAGCAGAGGCCAGCTATTGTAGGACCAGGAGCACCACGACCCCCCTTACCCCCTCAGGCAACCCAATTTCAGCAGGCTAGAGCACAGACGGGTAATTAGAGAGTGGGGAAGGCTTCTGCACTAGCTGCCGAGGAGGCAGAACCAGAGGTGGACGTCATAGCAGGTATGATTTTAGTTGCATCATTTTCTGCCATCACATTATTTGACACTGGAGCCACCCATTCATTCATAGCCATTAGCTTTGCCACTAGACACAGTATACCCATGTCATCCTTATCTAAAAATATTAGAATCCTCACTAGAGGAGGAGTTGTACATGATAGTGGTGTTTGTAGAGATTATTCAGTAGTGATAAGTGGTAGAGAGATGAAGGCATGACTTCTTCTATTTCCTATGCTAACATTCGATGTAGTTCTCAGGATGGACTGGTTGAGCCAGCATTTCGCTCTTATTGACTGCATTAGGGGCAGTATCGTCTTTAGACCTCCGAGTGATATGGAGTTCGAGTTCACCAAAGAGGAAGCGCTGAGAAGTGAAGCACCAGTATTAGGGACTCACATGATGATGCAGGATACCCCTCAGCATCATGTCATCATAGAGTTTGAAGACGTATTTCTCGAGGAATTTCCGGGACTACCACCCGACAGAGATATTGAGTTTTCTATTGAGCTTGTTCCTGGAGCCGAGCCTATTTCGTCTTGAGTTTATCTGCTAGCACCCAAGGAGTTAGTAAAGATAAAGACGCAGACTGATGACTTATTAGAGAAAGACTTTATTCGTGCCAATGCGTCACCATAGGGAGCACCCGTTCTTTTTGTGCCTAAGAAAAATAGGACGGTGCGCATGTGCATCGACTACAGATCCCCGAATGCGGTGACGGTGAAGAATAAGTATCCTTTGCCGCGCATAGACGATCTATTTGACCAATTAACTGGAGCAAAAGTATTCTCCAAGATTGAATTACGATCGGGCTATCACCAACAGAAGGTTCGAAAAGAAAACATTTCGAAGACGGTATTTCGATCGAGGTATGGACACTAAGAGTTCTTAGTCATGCCATTCGGGTTGACCAATGCTCCAGCGGTCTTCATGAACTTAATGAACAAGATCTTTCACTAGTACTTGGACAAATTTGTGGTCATCTTTATAGATGATATCTTGATATACTCGAAGAGCCAAGAGGAGCATGAGCAGCATCTACGGACAGTTTTGGGAATCTTGAGGAATGTGCAAATTTTTGCAAAGCTTAGCAAGTGTGATTTCTTTCTCAATGAGGTTTCATTTCTTAGGCACATTGTTACTGGAGACGACATATCGGTAGATCCTGATAAGATTACAGCAGTTAAGGCATGGTCCGCTCCCACATCGGCTTCTGAGGTGAGAATTTTTTTGGACTTGCGGGATATTATCGAAGGTTCGTAGAAAATTTTTCTCGAATAGCGGGTCCTATGACTCGACTAACTTGTAAGGATCAGGCGTTTGTATGGACGGATGAGTGTCAAGCCAGTTTTGACGAGCTGAAGAAGTGATTGACCACTACACCAATCTTGACACTACTATCGGGTCCAGGAGGATTTTTGATCTACAGCGATGCATCCGGGAAGGGATTAGGATGCGTATTGATGCAACACGGTCATGTAGTAGCATATGCATCGAGACATTTAAGAGTACACGAGAAGAATTATCCAACCCATAACCTAGAGCTCGCAGTGGTTATCTTTGCTTTGAAGCAATGGAGACACTACTTGTACGATGAGAAGGTGGATCTCTACACTGATCATAAGAGCCTCAAGTACGTGTTCACACAAAAAGCGTTGAATATGCGACAACGACATTGGTTGGAGTTGATGAAAGTTTACGAGATTGAGCTACATTATCATCAGGGTAAGTCTAATGTGGTGGCGTACGCATTGAGCTGTAAGCCCATGGCAAACTTCTTGACTACACGAAGGAGTTGATCAGAGACTTGCAGCAGCTTGGTATTGAGGTAGTATTGCCAGGAGCAGATGGTGTGTTAGCCAATCTCTAAGTGCAATCATCATTAGTAGATCAGATCAAGGTGGCATTACCTGCGGATGCTAGATTCCGACGGCTTCGAGAGAGGACTGAGGCAGGAGAGCAGACGGGATTGAGGATTCATTCTGATGGGACATTGCAATATGGTGATCTATTTATCTTCCTAATGGAGAGTTGCAACAAGAGTTGAATGCAGAAGCTCACAGGTCGACTTACTCCATTCATCCCAGAGGAACCAAGATGTACCAGGACTTATGGCAGTATTATTGGTGGCACAGAATAAAGCGGAAGATAGCTCGTTTCGTGGCCAAGTGTTTGGTATGCCAACAAGTGAAGGCTGAGCACCAGAGGAAGGATAGAATATTGTAGCCGCTACACATTCCCTAGTGGAAGTGGAAGCACATTACGATGGACTTCGTCACAGGATTTCCTCGGAGTCCTAGTGGACGAGATGCGGTATGGGTAATTGTTGATAGACTTACCAAATCGGCCCACTCCTTACCTTTTAGAGTGGGACAGTCCACAAAAGTTTTGGCGAAGATGTATATGAAGTAAATAGTAAAGCTATACGGTGTACCAGTTAGCATCATGTCGGACCGTAACTCGAGATTTACCTCACACTTTTGGGGGAGTATACATGATAGTTTGGGTACGCATTTAAAGTTTAGCACACCGTACCATCCGCAGACAGATGGCCAATTAGAGCGTACGATTCAGATGCTGAGGATATGTTAAGAGCGTGTATACTTGACTTTGGCGGATCATGGGAGGGCCACCTTCATCTTGTAGAGTTTTCTTATAACAATAGCTATCAAGCGAGCATTCATGTTGCTCCGTTTGAAGCATTGTATGATAGAAAGTGTCGATCTCCTGTCTGTTGGAGCGACATCGGAGAGCGACAGATATTAGATCCCGAGCTGGTTTCAGCACAGTGGAAAAGGTAAATAAGATGCAAGACCAACTGCAAGCAGCGCAAGATCGATAGAAGCAATGGGCAGATAATCGTCGTCGACCTTTAGAATTCACGGAATACGACCATATCTTCTTGAAGATATCCCCTACTAGAGGCATGATTCGATTCGGAGGACATGGCAAGTTGAGTCCAAGATATATCGACCCTTTTGCTATCTTCGAGCGTGTGGGAGAAGCTGCGTATAGATTGGCATTGCCACCGTCGCTAGAAGGAATACATGACTGTTCCACGTGGCTCAGCTGAGGAGGTACATGGCAGACAGCAATCATGTGCTTGATCACTCCGAGATCACAGTTGGGCCGAGTTTGTCGTACGAAGAGCAACCGGTAGGTATCCTCGAGCGCCGAGTGAAGGTGTTGCGAAATTAATCTATATCGTTGGTTTGTGTGGAATGGAAGCATCACTCGCCAGGGGAGACTACTTGGGAGCACGAGGACGACATTAGGAGTCGCTACCCGTATTTGTTTGAAAATGAAGGTACATTTTGCAAGCTAATCCCCTTTTTGTTCGCATTGCATTGCATACCCCCGGCTTTAGTTTTAATTTCGAGGACGAAATTTTCTTTAAGTTGGGTAGGATGTAAACCCCTATATTTTATTCTTAATTATTTTTATATTTTAATTATTTGTGGTATTACTTCATTAGTTTTTAGTTAATGTATGTATATATATAATGTATATGTGTGTATGCTTGTACGTTATACTACTAAATACAGTCTACTTCATAATTTAGAATTTTAGATATTTTTATTTATATTTTTTAAAATATATTTCTATTTATAGGCCTTGAATACATAGGTATATATATATATATATATATATATATATATATATATATATATATATATATATATATATATATATATATATATATATATATATATATATATATATATATAATGGCAACCGGTACTGTAGCCGAAGCTACAGTACTCAGCATATCCCGACCCCCCTCCTTCCTGAGATTGAAAGAAGAATTTAAATCTTTTTATTTAAATCGTTACAAAGCCTTCAACAAATTGAATCTTCAGCCAATCCGTATCTATATCAAATCAAATTAGAGGAGTTAACCAAATCCTCATCAAACCCGCAAAGCCAAGTCAGGCTCAGCTTCGGATTTTTAACAGTCCTTATGAACAAAGCATAAGAAAAATCCGAGGGAACCCTAGCAAACTTGCGAAGGCCCCTGGAGCTATCCCCGAGATCTCCCCCACCCCAGCGAACTTACCTGGCTGCTGACAGCGCCGCACCACCGCACGGACGCCTCCAGCCACCCCCATGCCGATCGCACCCACTGTGCAGTCCGTGTTTTTCGTCAGCGAGGTAACCCCCTTCTCACTTCCCCTTCTCCATCTACGTTTGATCATTTTTGAATGAATGAATTCCTGTTAGAAGCCCCCATGGCCCTCTTCGGATCCTCCAGATAGATATCGACATGGCCCTCTAACTTGCTCGAAAAATCGAGACGAAGTTGGGAAAAAAACCACTTTTCGGAATGTTGAAAAACAGGTTTAAAGTACCAACTTGGAAGCCGTTTTTTAGACCGATTACTAAATTATATATCAAACTAATTAAAGACAGTCAAAAAAAATATATACGAGATTGTAACGCACCATCTGGAATCACTTTTCATCCAGTATGTAAAAGTTACACTTGGTTAAAGTTTTACGAAAAACTGTTTATTCTGTTTTCAAAATTTAGAAAAACTTCCCGATACGGCATGTGCCACGACAAACCGGGTGACGTGCTTGTGCACTATATGCATCGAAAGGCGCGTATGGATATTGCAGACGTGTGGAAACTAACGGTACTCAATTTCGTTGTGTGTGCGCAACGAAATCATTATGTATCCGTCAAGATACCCCCATATCGACGTTTTGTAAACTTGGCCATAATTTCATACACGTTTGTCGGATTGACGAAAAACTTGTACCAGCAGGACCGTATCATTTTTCTGGTCCTGCATACCAAGTTTGGTCCGATTCTGAGAAGGTTGATCGAAACGCCAAATTGGCGGGCCCGCAACCCGATCCAACGGACGATTTTGTGCACGGCTCATCGAAATCCAAAAGTGAATATACCATTGGGTTCATCTCCTCAAACCAAATTGGTAGACATATAGTTTGATAAATTTAGAGACCTTAGATATTGGTACGCATTTCGGTACCAAGTGGGTCCAACGGCGGATATCGTTTTGACCCGAAATTACGAGTTTGCCCCTATTCCAGAATTTGAATTTTGGACAGGTGTTTCCTAGAGATATCTTTTACATGGAAAATATTTTTTATGTTTGTTTCAGCATCCGGAGTCATCTATGAATTGTGAGTTTTTAGTGCTGCCGCTTGCGACTGTTGGATTGCCTTCCTCACACCACAGGTAAGTATACTTTGCCATAGATTCTGATTATGCTCATTTATTTTTAGCATATTTTATTATCATATATTTATTTCTCTTATTTCTTCTTTGTTTATATATTGTGCGTCCAAGTCACACTTGGGTGCAAACGACTAGATTTAGTCGTCCTTATTATTTTATATCTTATTTTGCATGTCGACCTTGTGTTAGTTGACCACCCGATGAGAGTAGAATATTTTTATATTCTCTATGGACTTGACACATGTGTTTCACGTGATGAGTGACTTCATATATGACACGGACCTGAGTACTCGACTGGCCATCGGAACGTATGGGACGTGCGACAAATAGGAGTTAACTGCTATTAGTGAGTCGTGTTAGAAGCCATAGCAGTACCAACTGGACAGGTTGTGGATACATCTTGGACAGGCGCATCGGCGGGAGGGGACATCTACTAGTGTAGGGGCTATATTTAATTTTTACACACATATATGGATTGTTAGTGACTCGGATGAGCGCTACTTGCTGTCCGGCCGATAGTATCTCGGATGAGCGCAACTTGACGGCCACTCTTTATTACTTGTGTGATCCTACAGCCCCTGCGTAGAACGTTGTCCTCAAAGTGCATATCACATAGACGGTTAGGAAAAATCTGTAGTGTTATAGTGGCATATTTTCACATTCAGTTATTTCGGTATTTTTCTGTATCTTGTTACGTCCCTCTGAGGACCTGGTGATCTCTTCAGGATTAGACGAGCAGGACTATCCCCAGGAGTACGGAGCATCTTTGGATCCTTCTTACGTCGATGACGAGGCATCTCTCGCTGATACTTAGTTTTTCTTTATTATCTGAGACTATGTTGTGGACATCTTTTATCTTCATCTTTCTGTTTTGAGGAGGTTGGACTTTATTTAGTTGAGACTATTTTTCATAGTTGTTTGGAGTGGGTATGACCACCAGGCTATCTTTTGGTTTCATTTATTTTTGAGACTTATTATTCATTCTGTGTTGAGCTGTGGATGAGATATAGTTATGTATATTGTGGTTTATCATGTCATAGTATTTACAGCTTATGTACAAATACAAAGATACCACATATTGGTGTATTCTTTATATATGTGCAGCTGGCACATTGACGTACTGAGTCCTACGTATATTGGGACTGGGGCGTTACAGTAGATCATTAAAAGCTTGCGGGTCGAAATGTATGACCAATATCTTTTGAGAATATCCTAGCAAGTTATCGTCAGATTGCGTCACAGCCTTTCCATTGGAGAAGAAGAAAGTCCCCAGCAGAGTCTCGATCTTGTTTGCCATGACAAAAGTTTATACGAACTTTTTGTATATTAAACGTGTAAAGATCACAATCGATTCCTAAACAGGAGATCTAAGTACAAAATGTTTGGAGAAGTATGACGGTACAAATCGAGCACTACAGCAGCTCATTTACTACGTTGACGATCTGACGATGAGTTGAACTTGCTCTGACTTTTTGGTACTTGTTACAGGAACTCTGGGTTTCCAATCAAAAGGACATCAAAGTTATAAAGATTTGAAGCCTCTTTATCAAAGGAAAACTTCTTATATTTATAGGCAAGCACATATACAATGTGCATAAGGTTGTGCATGAATGCTGCATGTGAAAATATAAGATAATCTTGAGGCTGCACGGTGAAGGCTGCTGCTGAGATAACACATGGCTGGCGCTATGATTCTCTTTTATCAAGATCTTAGGGAATTATTATCATAACTGAATAAACGACACATGGCGTACGTTTAATGTTGATTGGATAAACCCGAGTAAATTTTGTTCTCATCCCCGAAGTTGGATTTTATCCTTATCTTAGGGGGCTATTAGTTTAAACAAACCGACTGGAGATGACCCTCGTCCATAGGAACAAACTCTGTCCTTATCTTTGGGAGTGGTGGTTTAAACAAACCGATAGGATATTGCTCTTATCAACAGAATCAAACTTTTTTCTATCTTAAGAGCAGTGGTTTAAACAAACCGATTGAGATAATATCTAAAAAATATAGGTACCCGACTTGCCATATGGAATAATGCCACCTCATAGGACTACGCATCTGCACAAGCTGCACTTCTGGTGAGGCTTCGGTATCACTGCGCTTTTGGGCGAAGTGGAGACTGTATTTCAAAGAAGAGAGAGTCACTGCACTTTAGGCGACGAGCATACTGTGATTTGAAGACGACAGAGTCACTGTGCTTTGGGGCGATGAGTAGACTGTGCTTCAAAGATGACGGAGTCAGTACGCTTTTGGGTAGTGAGGAGACTGTATTTTAAAGACTACTATGTCACTGCGCTTTTGGATGACGAGGAGACTGCATTTTGAATACAACTGAGTCTCTGCACTTATGGGCGATAAGGAGACTATGTTTCAAGCAACGGACTCTCTGTGCTTTAGGCTGATGAGGAGACTTATGCTTGAGGCAACGGAGTCACTGTGCTTTTGGACGACGAGGAGACTTGTGCTTAAGGCAACAAAGTGTTAGATGAAGGAGCCATTGAACGGGCTGCGCTTCCGGATTGAAGCGAGGGAGCCGCGCTTCTGAGCTGAACCGAAGTGGCTGTACTTCTGAGTCTAAAGGAGCTAGTTTTCTCAAAGTCATAAGAGCAATTAATGACTGCTCTTTTTAATTACCGACGTCATTTAGGGAATTCAAGAAGTTCGTGGCCTAGGATTCAGTCAAATGAACCTATTAAATAAGATTCACTGTACTGAGTCCTAGGTTCACCCTATTAATTTGAAAGCCTTTGACTGACGGCCACATGGCATGTGAGTCTGACCACACACAGCCTATATAAAGGGAAGCTTTTTTTGAAGAGTTATGTCCACTGTCTCTTAGCATTAGCACTGTCATGCTCGATCCTGACTTGGCTTCGAACGACCATTGGCCTTGCACAAGTCGACTGTTGGTTGTGGATCTCTTCGTTCAAAGAAGCTATATCCTTGTAGAAGAACTGCAACTATATTTTGAGATGCATTTGCGCGTTTGTTATGAGGAGTTCGAACCTGAACAACATCTTGGAGGTCTTTGAGATCCAAGCTTCCAGGTTTGGATTGGTTGCCAATCCGAAGAGGCACAGGTTGTGCTCTGTCCTGCTCAAGAGCCACGTTAGTATGGCGAGCAGGAGCTGCGTTCTGGCTCGGGCCAATGGCTGTTTCATTAGCCATATTAGAGTTCCTCCATGTCTGGCTAGGAAGTGGCTTGCTCTGACGAGGAAGTGATTCGCTCCAACATTGCTGCACGTTTGGGGGCTGCACACTTTCTGAAGATTGCCCACTTGTAGACTTTAGGTGTTTTACTCTTTACATGTAATCATGAAGAATCTGTAATAGATCTTTGTAGACATGATTTTAATAAAGAACTTTTTATGCACTATCTTTGTACGTCTGTTGCGACGTTTGTTTGCTATCAATGCTTTTGGATACCTGCACTTTTGCGAGGATGTATGAAACGACTGTTTAACCCGTACGCTTTTGTCACAGCTATACTTTTTCACGCTTCTACAGGGGGTGCTATCGAGACTGAAGTGTGTGACGCATAAGCTGGGCTGCGGAACCTTCGGTGGAGTTCGTACCTTGCATCAAACTATTTCTGTATGCTAGAAGTCCAGGGATAGCTTGTCATGCTAGTGACCTTCACATATATTGAGTCGACATAATAGCAGCAATCCGCGTGCATGCCTTACGACTAAGTCCAGAAGTGTACGCATGGTACGAATGAGTCAAAAAAATGTATGCTAGGTACGAATGAGTCAAGGAAATGTATACACGGTATGAAATCACATTATTAAGCCTAAGATTTTACCTCAACGGAGTCGTGTGTTTGAGGCACTGTTTGTGGCGCAGGTTTACAAGTAGTAGTTTGACACAAAGTTCCCAGAAAATTGATGAGTCGGTTGTATGTTGAAAATAGAAGGTAAGTTGGATGATGTTGTATAGCACGCTCACAAAGATTTGAAAAACGATCACTTGTTGTAACACGAGTAGGCTTGGAGTATAGGCTATGAAACTGACCCTAAAGCAAGATTAGAAAGACCACAAAAGAGTAGTTCACACTCATTAAAATTAACGTGTTGGTTTTGTATGGATAAGCGAGATGCTCCCCACCAGTATTGTTGTGTACTAACACCCCACCAGTTTGTATGCGCATGTTACATGTACTTACTCGTTCGAGGTGGAGCTCGCTTGGATGCACTGAGGCATGGAGTTCCTTGGCGTTTCGAGATGTACGGCCGCATTGAAGGCTTCACCTATACTATACATAAAGAATGGACATCGCCTTCATCAGTTGTAAGCCTAAGGCACATGTTTGTATTAAAAGATGAAAGAGCTAAGTGATTGTATTAGGAGAGTGTGAGCTTGAGTGACTTGTAAACTTGGCCTTGTGCCTTTGTAATCTTACTTTTAATATCAATAAAGAGTATCATTTTGTACATGTCTAGCGTTATTTTAACTTTTTTCGCTTCGGGATTTCTGTGCGACTCTGTCGTCTAGCTTCTAATAGGCTATTTTAGGTATTCGTCTTGCGTGAGTGAAACTTAGGCTCGAGCGGTATCACGCCCTAGCGAGGACTATCGGTTCTGCGAAACCGGAGCGTGACATAATGGTATCAGAGCACAGCTTTACATCATTGGACTTTTGCTTGAATTCTGATATTATTTCAAAGTTGATGTTGACAATGCTCTTTCTCAATATTCTGCGGGTTGTTCCATACAATTAGTCTAGATATTTTATAAATTGCACGAGGGTATTTTTATTGAAACAAGGATAGTTTCACATAAGGCTTGTTGGCTGAGTTGTGCTGGACAATATACTCCTATGTTTGTGTCATGCTAGCGAGTTGTGTGTCAGGTTCTAATTATTTTAGACGAGGATACATTGTACTTGAATCAATAGTTTCGGGATAGTTATCGATAGATGTGCTGTCAAGAATATGATATCGCCGAGGCGATATAGATGGATCGTGCTCGGATATTAAAGAAATTGATCGACTGGAGATTCAAAGTGTATTGATTATGAATCAAAATTGGTTTTGAGGATTTATTGAGTGATCTCATCCTTGAGTGGCATGTAGGATAGCCTTGGCAATGTTGATTGACTAAGGATCGGGTACCAATGAGTCTATCAGCAAGCGACAAAATTATGCAAAGCCTTACAAAGAGTGTTTCAAAGTTAATCGTGACTTTAGATAGCTAGTATGAGTTTGATTCGAATGAACGAGAAAAATGACGTGCATCGAATCGGGATTGTGCTGAGTATGAAATGCAAAACGATTAGATTGAACCGGGGAAAAGCTAAGGTATAATGAATGGATGACTCAGTCGAGAAATCAATATGTATTGTATATGAAAATGTTGATACAAAACTAAGCGAAATTGAATTTCAAATTTAACTAAGGAAAGATAGCACAATTGGAAGAGAGCGTGAATGGAAATATTGATTTGTAGATCTGAGAATGATTCTAAGGATTAAGATAAAATTGCTCGATTACTTGAGTTGTGTAGAACGATAAAATTGAAAGAATATGTTGTGCGATGACTAAGATAAGCAACAACAAATGTGATTTTGAGTTTCGACGAGTTAATCATATAACTAGCTCGTGAATAGCTTGATGATGATAATTTTCAGTTCAGACGATAACATTGGTTGCATGACTCGGAGTTCGTTGCAAAAGAAAGATCGTCAGGTTATGTATATCATTGATGGTATTAAGGTATATCAAAAATCAATATACAATAACTCGGGGGTATGGATAATGATCGTGCCAAATATTGTTGTATGAATGGATTCTATTTTTGAGAAATTCAAAGTACAAAATGTTTGGATGACTTGATTTGGTGGACTTGAAGTGGGCATGAATGGATAGTGGTAGGACTATGCAAAATAGAATTTATCGGATGTAGAGAATGAAAGAGTTGACATCAGTTTGTTGAACCATATTTGTATGTTTAGTGATATGAGCATTATGACTCGGAGATTTAGTGGGCAATCTTGCAATGTTACGATGAGACAGATGCACGAGATTGATGATTTGTAGGATCTAAATTTGAAAAAAGTTATGACCGATAGATTGTTTTTTGATTGAGATGTTACGACCTAAAAATTGGAATAAATATTACGACTTGTGATCGCTAGATTATGACTTATGATTTTGTAGTCGAGATATATGAGTTTGGACTGATAGGTTTATTGAACGAATCGAAGATACAGTTTTGAGAGTTGTGAGATGTGTCGTTGAACCATAGTGTAATTGAGGATGATCATGAATGGAACTTACCTATGATGGCCTTGCTGAATGACTCGGATCCTTTGACTGAAAGTTGTGAATTCGGATAGGAGAAATCTATGCTCAAAGTATAGAAATCGGAGTAATACGATCTTGGGTAGAAACCCTGTACCCCTTAGGATTAGGGGTGAGTGTTATGATATTGGTTGCAAGGAACGGAGATCGCAACAGATAACTTTGACTTGGTAAGTCAGCCTAGCGATTAGGCAGACATCCTTATGTCGATAGATAAACTTGGTGCCATCGACCTTAGCAAGAGTCACCTGAGTAGATTATAGAGCTGGGGTAGCTAATTATAAGAGTTGAGGCACGAATATTGTATGGATGTTCTTAGATAGCTTAACAATTAGTAGAATTTGATTGGACAATAATATTGGATATTGATTTTGGATGGATAAATGGATTGCAAATCAAAGAAGTCAAGTGAGTTCTTGAGGATGAAAATTGCACATGTTAGTTTTATTCAGATTCTTTATCACGAGGCTTAGCTGAAATGCATATATTTCAGGGATGTCTTAAATATGTGCATGATCCAACTCAAGTGGTATGCCGATTTCAATTGAGACTGTAGGTATGGTCGTTGAAATAAAATAGAATGAAATTAGGTTAAATCAATTTGGTTTGAGGTAAACATACTAGACTGCATTAGCTACATAGTTGGGACTTTGATATTGATGTCGAGATAGATCAGAGGAACTATCATTGAATAAGTGAACAAATCGAATACTTTTGATCGAATTTTCAAGTAAAGAGGAAAGTTAGTGATCGAAGATGAATTCATGTGTCAATGAAATCAATTGTGTTTCAAGGATTGAATGAAAGCAAAATTTTACTTGGTCGGAATTAAAACGATATTATCCTGATTATGATTGTAGTCGGAAGAGTGAATTCGAGTTGTGCATAATATGATATTCGGCTTTTGATTAGTTGTTTCATAAAGTTTAGAAGGTTTCAGAAGATAGAAAGTAGATGATGCAAATGATAACGTTGAATATAGTAAAATTTGTTAGCTGGAATCGAGTATCAATACGTACAATTGTGATTAAGGCATTTGATGCAGTCAGGTTTGAAAGATCGGTTAAAAAATTGAGTTGAAGAATTGAAATATTTTTCTTGGATTTGATCGAGGGGTAATACAGGTTTTGACTAGGAGATAACGAATGATCGATTTGGTTATATTTGTGTTTGGAATGAATAAGGAATATCGCTCGGGTAAAATTACCCTAGAACTAAGTTGACCATGTGTGTGGTGATTTGTAGTTACCCCGTGTTTGAGAATAGCAGTGCGAGGTACCGTATGGATAGAAGATATGACTTGATTAAGTTGCGGTATAGTTGATCAATAAAAATTTGGCTAAAGCATGAGCACGACTCTTATTGATGAAACAAATAGGAAGTTACATTTGAGAGATTCTTAATAATGCCAGGTAAATGCAAGTTGAGTATAAGTGATAAGTTAATGAGTGTATACTCAGTAAGTTTTGAGGACAAAAAATTTTCTGAGTGGGGTATTATGTAGTGTCATGACCCTCAGTTCAACCTGATGAATCAAAATGCAACGACGTTTAGACTTAGCTATGGAACGACTTGCTCGAAGTCCTACACGGCCGAGGCAACTCCTCGCTCAGGTGGGTGGCTTCAATGAACTTGTCTTACCTCGGACTTTCCACTGTTAAAATGGAGTTTTTATTGCATTAAATTGGATTGTAATAAAAGTGACGAACCCATATAGCATAAATCCTATTATGTCAAGTGTATGCATAGAACATGGAAATGTGTTAACTTGTTTCATAGATATTATCCACGATGGTTTTCAAAAGATGGCACTCGGTTATTTCGACCACACGTATTGAGTTGAACAGAGTTATGTCACGGGCTATCGACTTAAAGTCATAGCAGGAACAGTCCCATGGTCCCATGGCTTGTTATAGCTACACGTCCCACGGTCTCAAGGCTCATCATATAAAGTATGACTTGGTTGGTAGTGTTGCCCGAAACAGGGTTGAATTATCACTACAAGAAAAATGGCTTTTCTTGACGGTTTTTCCCCGTCAAGAAAGACTTTTGTTGACGGTTTTGGATCCGTCATCTAGGCCCCCGTCAAGAAAAGTCGACACTTTTCTTGACGGTTTTTGTTTGTTTTCTTGACGGTTTTAAACCGTCAAGAAAACAAGCTTGTCTTGACGATTTTAAACCGTCAAGAAAACAAAAAAAAAACCGTCAAGAAAAGTGTCGACTTTTCTTGACGGGGGCCTAGATGACGGCTAATGACCGTCAAGAAAAGTCTTTCTTGACGGGAAAAAAACCGTCAAGGAAAATATTTTTTGATGTTTAAAAACCGTCAAGAAATGAATTTTCTTGACGTTTTGCAATCGTCAAGATAAACATGTTTACAATAATATCAATATATTCCAGAATCCAATTACCAAACACACATAATATCAATATATGCCAGTTACAACACACACATAATATTATAATACACAAACTTTTTATTGATCACAAATACAAAGTTTGTACATCACAAACATCCAAGAATGATATATACAAAGTATACAAATGTGAATACAAAGAGTTTAAGCACTAACCCAAAAAAAAAAAACTTGTCAAACTATTTTCTTTGAGATCTCTGGGCTTTGGGCAATGGTGTAGTGTACAGACAGAGAGGAAGAGGAAGAAGCCAGCCATCATCATAACCGAGCTGAAGTTGTATCCAAGAGAGGTCACATGTTTCCACCTGGGTCTCCAGGTTTTTTTTAGAACCTTACTGACCTGAAGTTTTGGCACCTATGCACCCAAAAAAAACATAGTTCCAAAAGCCACCCACCCCTGGCTGCACAGTACTTTATTCATCCTAGCATTGTTCTTGGCTCGGCCGATACAGACCGATATACTAACGATTCGCTCGTTTCTTCATCGTAACCATTAGGCACTTCAATCAAACGCTTCCCGTTAGTCTCAGATTCCTTATCTAGGATGTCGTCTCTAACATGGTCCGAGATACAAGCCTTGAAGTTTTCGATACACCTGCTGTTCTTGGAATCCAGGTTGAGATAGATGAGAACATCCCAGCACTTTCTGAACTGCTTCTTGTTGATCTTCAGCTTCTGGCGAACAATCTCAGTCACGTGGCGGGTGATTATCATAAACTATAACAAGAAAGTACAAAAATGAGGAACGAATAGCAATGTACCTGTAGTGGAAATTAGTCGCATTGAACGAGGATTAGCAATTTCAAAATTTTGAGAAGGATCAAACCCAAATGATTAACATAAGCTTGGCGTGAAAGCGACTTCGGACCCACTCACTGTCAGCCTACAAACCTGGAACAATAGAAAATAAAAATTGGATGGCAAACAGATGCTATGAGAAACTAAGGATACAAGTTAATTTCACACGAGATGAACATAATCATGAACATCAGACAGTTTTTTTCCCAACAAATTCACCTAAACAATGTGACAGGAATAATGGCACGAGTTATCTTGGTTTCTAGCAAAATGTAAGAAAGTTTTATAACTCAAAAGGGCACAGTTGAAGATCAGCAAGAGTTGATTCTTTAGAGGATCCAATACTAATTTTTTTGGAAAATCACTGACCATACTGCAAAATGAAATGATGAAATGATAATCAATTAAGCATGGGTACAGTGAATGTATACTCATTGAGTATCAGATGAAATTGTTAAATGATAATTGGACAGGTGAAAAGATGGTTCCAATATAGAAATTTTCACACTTCTACATAATAATATATGTGGTAATTGATTCGAGGTTAATTGCAAGAATATAGGCAAATAAATGTAGTTTCTGCTTCACAATCCCTTAGTAATCAATGCCCTATGCCACTACTCTTTGAATGGCTTCTCCTCTTTGTCTCTATAGTAGCTATTTCAGACTCAGTATTGGTTATTTCTGCCATCTATACATTTTTGTTTCATAACCTAAATTTATTGTATACCTACATTAAGTAGTGGATTTAAAACTGAGAAATATAGAATTGTCTTAGAACTACCTAGACAAGAATTGCTGATGGTACCTTCAATGATGAATAAAACATAATTGCTAACAGAATCTCTGATTAGGAATGCAATATTAAAATGCATCTAAAATTATAAGTGGGTTTAGCAAACAAACTGAATTTTCCTTCAGCTTTTCGTTGGAGGCATTGGACTCATAATTTGGGTTTAGTATCCTTGGAGGTATCCCAACAGGAGACTTTTAAGACAAATCTGGAGCTTTTGGCACCATGAGAAAGACTGGGTTGAGAGAAACGCTTCCGCTTGTATGTCAATAGCACCTTGTTGTTCACCATTCTGCAGTCAATTAATCTATCGCATCCAACATATCCTCAATCTCTTAGCAGTCTAGAGATTGTCATGTGTGCCTGGAATCATCACAAATCAAATGCAAAGAACTTTATTAGTATAATATAATAATTTTATTACACTTCAAGATAATAACTTTAAATAGTATCTATAAAAGATGTGATGCTAATGCACCAAATATAAAACATCTGATGCACCAAAGGGGAGTAATTATTTGAGTCTAGGAGTGGCAATATTAGGCCAGACTCGTATGGCAGCAAGCTAAGATGCAGGTTTCTGCAATCAATTTCCATTTTTGCATCGGAGCACCTTAGGAGGTACCAACGACCCGAAAATTAAATTGGTAGGCTATCAGTCTAACATGCATGTTCTTAGAGGTTACTACCATAAGAAACTTAATTTCAATTTTGTATAAAATGTACTTAACATATATGTATATTTACGAGGATAAACAAACACAATCACATAAATGTTTATCTTGTGCATGTATGTTTACGATAATAAACATATAGCTGTATCCTTGTATGGATTGGAGAGTTGCCTCACCATCCCATTTCAAATTATGGCACACGTGTTTGTATCTGCTACCCATAGATTTACGAACTCAAAAAAAATTCACTCATTAAGATATATTTAATAAAAAATTCACTTTCATCTTCTAGATCTAATGCAGCAATCCATTCAACTGATGGCTTCAGAGAGCATGCAACAAAGGAATGTAGGAAAGCCTAACATGGTGTAGCTTGTTAATTACAGCGATTGAAAAGAATTTCAATAGATGGATGATTGTAACTTTTCCGTCTCACTAAAGGATTATCCATTAGCAAATGGTTGCATTTTATATTTTTTCAAACTAACTTGTATGAGAATAGATTAGTAGGTAGAAGAAAAAGCTTACAACTTTGAAGTGACACAGTCAGGATTTTTAAAAAATATTATCCGGGACCCAATCTCATTCTACTTCCCATGTGTGTTCTTGATCCCTGCATTGACAAATTGACGTGGTGAAGTACTCCCATCTTTAGTGGTTGAAGCACAAAGTAAAGAGTGTTGATAAATAAAATACCTCAAACATGAAATAACAACAAGATGTGGTGTTTGAGAGTCGAATTCTTCACAATTTGCCTTTTCTTATCCCAAAACCTAATCGTTACACAATAAACGGAGACAAAATGTCATTCAGGGAAAGATTGCAATTTTACATCATAACAACAGGATCTGCAAAAAAATAGAAAGACTAACAGATACACATACATATCTGGAATATTCTATAACAGATATCTGCAACCTGGATGTTTAAGTTATTGAAGTAAAAAAAGAAGAAATGTCAACATATGCCACAAGTATCTCATAATTGAAAAGGTTATCCATTAGAGTTGTACCTTTAGAGTTTCCCATGTTGAAGCATGTGCTTCTGGTGTCTGTATAAGCAAATTTGACTTAGAGAAACTACATTATTCGAAGATATAATATTTCGATAAAACTAATCAGAACCCAAATACCAATATCAAGGAAAGTGACTAGGAATACACTAGTAAGCATGTGAATCACATGAATCGGAAAACCTATCATTAGAATGAAAGAAAAAAGAGAGGGATTTTCCAAACCGTATTGGTATCGGCCGTATCGTATCAATATCGGCCGATATCGTATCGGGACTTTCCAAACCGTATTGGTATCCGCCGTATCGTATCAATATCGGCCGATATCGTATCGGGACATTCCAAACCGTATTGGTATCGGCCGTATCGTATCGGTATCAGCCGTATCGTATCGATATCGGCCGATACTGCAAACTATATTAGAAATATATTGAATTCGCCCATCAAACACAGTGCTGCAAGAGTATGTTATGTTCAGAACATCGTCTCCTTCTTTCTTTCTTTTATTCTGTGAAAAAAAGAGAGTCCTAGCATGGAGCCGAAAAGAATCAGCCGGCATAGTGGCTAAAATAGATAAGGACTCAAGAGATGGTTTCTCCAAGGATAAAGCAGAACAATATGGGCGATATAAAACTAGACTTCCTTTGTCTCAGCCCTACTAGTCTATGCAATTAGAGTTTGCAGTAAAGGGTAAAAGTTAGATGCTACCTTTGTATCCGCAGTTAGTCTATAGGAGATCCATCTTGAACTTTAAAACCCTTTTTCTGTGTATAAAATGAAGTTCTTTCTTATGTAATCCAGTCTATGCTGAAGTATATGCAACCATATATCATAACATGTTGTGGATGCCTGAACTTTAGAACTGATAGGTGATAAAATGATTACAAGGCAAGAAACTTATTCAAGATCATCACATCTTCCCCAAGAATAAAGGCCGAAAGAACTAACAAGAAATCTCCAAACTCAGTGGAAGTTGAACTGACTGGAAACAGAAGGAAGTGTGAATTAATCGTAGTTTCATACTGCAACACTTGATTCAACAGATATTACATCATTTCAAAACAAAACAAAAAATATTATCCAGTATTCAACTAAGCACAGGTACAAAGTTCATTTTATTATGAAAATCTGTAAAAGTGAGCAATATTTGCATATTTGATCTCCTTCACTACGTAAATACTCTGCAAAACTGAATTCTTTTAGCAGCACACAAATACAATTATCCGGTCACTTTGAAGACCAGACGTGGAGAAGTCAATAAGTTTGTAAGACTCAAACTAAATTTCAATATGGTACATGCCAAAAATGAGCAAGAAGAACAAAACAAAGCAAATCTTGTATTAAAACAGAACGAACAACTGATCATATCAATTGTTTATGAAGGCTATGATCAATTCAAGCCTTACTGATAAAAGGGACAGTACTATATTGAACATCAGTTAGCTATTTAGGAAGGGCACTCACATAACTAAGCGAGCTTGAGCATGAAGGATTTCACTGAGAAAGATGCTACTCTCAGCACTATATCAAGGTTGGGTGCTGCTTCCATCATATCAAAATGTTCAGATAATGACAGAACATACAGAATGACACTTGGAATTGAGAGGTTGGACACGAAAATTTATCCATTCTTCAAAGTATAGGGAAACTTGCAGGAAACAAAAATGACTGTACTGTTGTCTTATGTTTGTTTTACTACATATTATAATTATTATTCTATCAAAAATCTACTGGCGTCCAAACGAAATGTGCCCCACTTATCATATAATCTAGCGTGCATTGCACGCACACCTCTAACGAAGATGGACACATGTTGGTGATAAAATCATTATTATGGGAGACAAGCTAGTGAGTGTTGGCATCTATTTTCTAATGAGGAACAGGTATAATCATAGTCTTGAATCCAGATTCTTTGGGTCGGGTCAGTAAATTAGAAATTCTCTATTTGCATCAAAATAACTACTCGATTCTTGAAACTAATTAAAAGAGAGTTCATACCAATTGTTTATATAACCAAATTTATTGTTGACGCCGTGGTTAAAATGAAGCTCATTTGCGAAATGTAAAAGGTCAGAATCACATGATACATTAAGAACACTTTCGAAGAAATTCACAGGATACATTAGGACATCTTCGCCGGAGCTAGGGTTTCCGGGGGGGGTCGGGATGAAGAACATGGGAGAGGGGTTTAGGGCTGTGGGGAAAATCGGGGTCGGAAGGGAAGGGGGAAGAGGGAACGATTGAAGTCGGCTGCGGGGATGAGAGGGGAGACGGCGGATCGCCGGAGAACAGGGTTAGGGCACGGTCGGGAGGGCTGTGGAAGTCGGGGTGGCTGACGAGATGGTCGGAAAAGAAGCTAGGGAAGAGGGCAGAGGAGAGGGGGAGACTTACGGGCTCGGTCGCCGGTCGGGGTTCGCCGGCCGTGGGAAGACTTCCACCGGAGGGGGAGCTCGAGAGGGAGAGGCTGAGAGAGTCGTGGTGTTGGGGATCGGGGGGGAAGGAGGAAAAGAAGTACTTGGATGTGAAATATATAAGAAACCCTCTATTCCCAAATTTTGTTAAAACCGTCAAGAAATTTTTTTTTTGAAAAAATTACGAAAATGGCATCTGAAATGTGCGCGCCTTTTTTTCTGCACATGCATTACTTGACGGTTATCAGCAAACCGTCAAGTAATGCAATGGGTTTTCTTGACGCTTTGTATAAAACCGTCAAGTAATATGGTCAAATTTTAATATATAACAGAAAAATGGGTGTTTTGTTGACGTATGTCTAAAACCGTCATGATAACTGCTTTCCTTGACGGTTTTGACCATACGTCAATAAATTGACCGTCAAGAAAGGTCATTTTTCTTGTAGTGTATGGAAACGGAACACGGTTGGTAAATGGTAAGTAGGAAGACTATCAAGTAGTCGTTTCAAAGTTGATCAGAAAAGATTGATAACATGGAAAGTGATCGATACCGTTAGTCGTCGAGCCAGTCCCTGGTTTTGGGAGCTGTACGTTGATGGCAACACTGAGAATGGTATGAATATATGATATGGTAAGTCGAGTCGAGTCTTGCATGGTCATTGGACAACTTTTGGACAAGGTTTGAGTTCTTCGAGTGAATCATCGGGACACCGAGATCTTGTTGGCCTATGAGGAACTAGTATTGTGCGTCACTTTAGCGGGGGTGCGACCAAGGCTGAAGTGTGCGACGCATAAGCTAGACTGCGAGACCTTCGGTGGAGTTCGTACCTCGCACCAAACTATTCCTGTGTGCTATAAGTCCTGGGATAGCTTGTCATACTAGTGACCTTCATATAAATTGAGTCGACATAATGGTAGCAATCCGCGTACATGCCTTAGAAGTGAGTCAAGAAGTGTATGTACTATATGAATGATTCAAGGAAATGTATGCACGTTATGAAATCACCATTGTTGAGCCTAAGATTTGACCTCAATGGAGTCGTGTGTTTGAGGCACTGCTTGTGGCATCGCTTTTCAAGTTGTAGTTGTAGAAGCATGGAAAAGAATAATAAATTCTTATGCGGCCCAGAAACTCCATGCGGCTCAAAACTTGGGGGGTCTCATGCGGCTCAAAAATTCCTCAGAGCTGTATGTGGCTCAGAAAGCTTTATGCGGCTCAGAAGGAGCCACGTGGCCTTATGCGGTTCGAAATAGGCCTATATAGCTGGCCATAATTTTTCGTACAGCTGGCCATTAATGCTCTGACACAAAGTGACAGCAATGACGGTTCTGACATAAAGAAGAGACGCGACATGCTCATAAAAAGACGATAAAATCTTTATGATAGCTGGCACAGTTCACCAATTCCAAGAAAGTTCTTTATGCGGATCGCCTGAGTGACCCTTATGCGGCTCGATTGTGAGGCCATCCTTATGTGGCTCGGTTGTGAGGCCACCCTCATGCGGCTCGGTTATGAGGCCACCCTCATGCGGCTCGGTTATGAGGCTACCCTCATGCGGCTCGGTTGTGAAGCCGCCCTCATGCGGCTCGGTTATGAGGCCATCCTCATGCAGTTCAGACATGGGGACAATACTTCATACGGCTCGCAACATAGTGGCAGTTGGGACACGTGACAGAAGTTGACTAACTCTTAACAACACAAATTTATTGTAACCAACAGATCATGGCGGTTCAGATTTATTTCAACCAACATAACATTCCAGATTTATTGTAACAAACAGATAAAGATTAATCTTAACCAATCCCCAACCGTCCACTTCTCAAGGCGTAGTTACAAGGATGTGGCCACGTGGCTGTACACCCCACTCATCATAAATTCTTATAAATAGCATGGAATTGTTCCTTGAGACAGACAGAGAGAAGGAGAGAGATACACATAGAGCATTTTTTCGCCGGAGCCGAGGTTGCGTTCGATCGTCCAAGGAATAAGGCAGAGTTGATAACACTTTTCCGAGCCTCTACCGTCACCCCCCAGAATCCAAATTAAACAATTATACTTAGATAGCTTTTCCAAGGTTTTGTTTCTAGGCTCTTTTTGTACGAGCAAGTTTGTAATTATGAATTAAAGTTCAGTCCTCCCACAAAACTGTTCTGTTCTTTGATAATCAATGGCAAACACGATAGCGACTCTGCTGGGGACTAACTTCTCCTCTGCTGAGAAGTTGGTGATACAATCGGACGCAGCCAAGCTCGACTTCACGTAACAGATGCTGGTTGTTCGCTTCGACCAGCAAGCGTTTGAAGAGATGCTCTCTGACAGGAGCGCTAGCCCAGTCCAGAAGCAAACCGGTATGAAGAAGGCCCGTATGGAGTGGAGTCCCAAAACTGTTGCTCCTTCCCAAGCTCTGGAAGAAGTGTTCTATGCTGCTCAAGACAACAGAGAAGACTCACATGCGGCCCCACTTCAGGTCGCAGAGGACCCTACTGCCTCCAAGTCTGGTAAAGAAAAGTACTACGATGTTGGATTTGCGGAAGCAAATGGGAACTCTGTGCGGTCCAAAAAGAAGCCACATAGGGGCGCCAGCCGCATGAAGGCTCATGCGGCCACCAATCTCAACCGCATGGAGAAGACTCATGCGGCTACCAATTCCAGCCGTATGGAGAAGGCTCATGCGTCCACGAGCTCCAGCCACATACAGAAAGCTCATGCGGCCGCCAATCTCAGCGACATACAGACCGCTCATGCGGCCACCTATCCCAGCCGCATGTAGCATGCTCATACGGCCGCCAAGCCCAGCCACAGGAAGATAGCTCATGCGGTATCCAATCCCAGCCGCAGACCATCCGCCCTATGCGGCTTGGGTTCAGTCTTCGACCGCCTCTCATGTGGCCTAACCTCAGATGCTTCCATGACGATGTGCCAGACTCTGTGCGGCACAATTTGGACTCTTCCTACTATACACCCTCGGGTGCTAGAGCGAAGAAGTTTAGGACAAAGTGGGCTCGTCAAGCTCAGTCAGCTGTCCCAACTTCTGACCATCAGGGAGTCCCGTTAACTGTTACGCGGGCCTCTGATGGAAAGTTGTACAAAACTACCCGTGTCCAGCCCCCGGCGGCCAACGGACAGGGTTGTTCTCAAGAGTCTTCCAACAATGATCAGGGGCAAGTACTTTTACTATCCCCACGTCAGGGAGCAAACATGATACCAACACACTCGTGTGCTCGGGACTCCCGGGCCTATAAAATGAGTGTAAAGGTTGCTCGAGATGCACTTGACTTGCGTGATGTGATCCTTCATAAGCGCAGGGAAAGAGAAGAAACTTTGGTGTGCAGAGGGTCCTTCCATGGACATTACTGCACTTAAGTCATTATCAACTACTGCTGCAAAAAGACAGCAGTACAAGAGGACCGACAGTCCGTCTTCCAACGACTAGAGCAGCCAGGACCGGTCCTAGAACAAAGCTCGGGAGACGATGTGCTTCCTTTCGCCTCTTGCAATTCTACCCGGAAAGTCTCTCCCGGCAAAGGAGGGAAGAAAGTAAATGTCTCTAGTCCGATGATCTCAACTGACACGGTAAAGAAACTCTCATCCAAGCGGTTGTCTACAACCACCACAGGAGGAGTTTATCAAGGCACCTGCTCGAAGATGAAATCTTCAACACTTGGAGATTCGTCATCTATATCACTGGGGGTAGCCGAAGCTGGGGGCAGCAGTCCCCAAAACATCTACGACAATCCGATGTTCCAAGACGATGAACCAAGGGAGACAGTTCCCCCAACAGATGCAACGAAACCAGACACCCCTGTAAACGTCCATGGGGTGCCAAGATGAAGCAACTTCCTATGCAAGGGGTAGCACTTTCTCTGAGTCCGAACCGTAGGAGGACATTCCTACATATCCCGACGACTTCTCCATTCGGGGGTATGATTCGGAGAGCACATCCTCCACAGTTCCTTCCACTGTTCCACGTGTGAGAACAGTATTTATGACTGAGAATGACCAGGACGGTCCCAGCGATCGACAGCGTCTCGACACTCTTGAGGCCATACTTCATACCCTGGTCAAGTCAGTAGACGAGATCAAAGCAGCCTTGCCGACTCTCCAAGGAAAAATACCTGGCCAAACAAGCTTGGGTCCTGCCGTCAATACGGACTCAAATACAACCGCACCAACCCCGGGTGACAATCCACCCAGAATTTCAGCTTCCATTGCTGCAGAAGAGGCCAGGGAGGCGAGAAGAGAAGTCCAGGAGCTCCGGGCAATATTTCATGCCTAAGAAAACTCTCAGGACCTTAGGATACGACAGCTGTATCCCGCTGCATGGAGAGATGTCCCCTTTCCTCCAAGATACAAACCTTTCAACATCAACCCTTATGATGGAAAGACATCTGCAAGATGATACATGACCTACTTTGAGGTCACAACCGATCATCTGCCGCATGACGACGCCATCCTTATACGATTGTTCGTCGGAGCATTGGAGGGAGTTGCATTCGACTGGTACCGCAACTTGCCGGACAACTGCATTCATTCCTTCGACGGCTTCAAACATATGTTCTTGGAGAGGTTCTATGAGGTGGGACAAAATGTGACCATGTCAACCCTCATAGACGTTATCCAAGGAGAGAAGGAGCTGACAAGGAACTACATTGAGCAGTTTCGCCAAACCGTGATGAAGTTGTCCTCCGGTAACCCGGACTCCTCCTTAGTTGAAATTTTCCAAAAGAGGCTGCTCCCTACAATAAACCTCTGGATGGACGAAAGTCAATTTAAGGACTGGAAGACTTTCATCATCAGCACCACTAGCGCATAAGCCAAGTTGAAAAAAGCTTGCCAACGGAGATTGCACATCTCGGATGGGGAGGACAAGGACAAAAGCCCTAATGCCAACAACAACAACGACGATAATTCCTCTAACAATCGAGACAACAAGGGAAAACAGGCTATAGTGGCCGACACAGCCCAAAAGTCCGAACCGAAGCAGGCAGAAAAGCAGTGGCCGCAGATGACTTACTCCTTCGAGGATAGTCATGTCAAGCCCATCTTTGACATGCTCTGACAAGGAGACAGAATTCAACTCCGCCAAGGCGTGAACCTCGACCTGCAGAGATGGAGAGCCCCAAGTACTGTCACTACCATCGCTACGTCCACCATGCTACACAAGACTGATTCCAACTGAAGCGGCACATCCAGAACCTCATCGACTCCAAGGCCATGGCCATTGATTTTGAGGAGGTGACAGTCGCTGCCAACATGGTGTTAGTCTAATTCGGCAGCTTTCCGTCGACGAGGACCCAAGACGGCGTAGTACCCGTCCTCCGGGCAAAAATAGAGGTCGCTAATCCCCTACCTCCCCGAGACCAGGCTGCTGGGCTGGTACCCCTCACCACATCACGAGGGGAGGTCATGTGGGTCCACCCGGACTTAGTATCTGAAGTAACCCAGCCAGCATCACCCTTTACTGGCAAGAAAAAGGACAGGAAAGTCAAGTCCTGTCGCACAATCTCAGCCGACGTCGAAGAAGCGACAGCCGTCGTTACCCGGTCTTGCGTACAAACTCAACCTACACCGGGTAACTCGGCTGAAGAACGCCAGTCGGCCACTACAGACGCCCCAGGACCTTCTCAGCCTCCGTCGACCGATAAGCCGAAGCCAAAGGAGACCCGCTTTGACAAGCCGCTCTGCAAAGACGCACCACAGGGGCTGGAGAGGCCCTACAATTTTGACATTCTGGCATAATTGGCCAACACACCGGCCAAATTGTCATTATATGAGCTCCTGAGACTCTCCAAAGATGTTCGCATCGTACTGAGCAAAGCACTCCAGAATGTCGACGCATATCTGGCTCAGATCAATCTTACAGGAGAGAACTCGTCGACGGATCTCCAGGACAGCGCTTGTACAGGGGTAATGCCCAACATTGTGTTCACTCCGCAGGACATGCTTATTAAGACCAACCTGCATGATCGCCCTCTGTATTATACTGGATACGCCGACGACATTAAGGTGGATCGGATGCACATTGATCCTGGTTCTTCGATAAGCATTATTCCGAATTGCTTACTTCACCTCCTGCGCATCCCTATTGTAAAATCCCTAAATTTCTACTATATTTTTATCGATTTTGTTACTGATTTAAATTTTTTGTATTATACGTCGCGTAGTCGTATTGTACATTGTGCGCAAACGGCGTATTTCGTAATTGCTCGTCGAGTGCGAATATGTGCGAGCGTACATATTTTTAGAAAAATATTTTTGTTTTATTTTTATAGTTCAAAATAATTTATATAATAAATACTTTACGATCGTACATAAATTGCTAAGTTTGTTCTTTTCATTTTAAAGCCCCTTTAGTTATAAATAGTAAATAATAATTTTTATTAGAAATGTATATTTATACGAATATTATTTGTACATACATATATATTTCATAATTATCTATTAGATTATTTTTAAATAATAATTTTCAAAATTATTTTTTTTTGGAAAATATATTTTAAAATTATGGTGGCAATTTAAATATTTGATTTGATTTTATGGATTTAATTTAAAGATAGAAATTATCGTACATCGTGTCGGTGGCCTCCTTTCCCATCCACGATATTCTATATGGTACAAATATATTGTTCCCCCGGGTCTGACAGATCCGAACCTCTGTCCCCATTGTATCGGACACCGCCGATACGACGTAACCCTCACCCCGACGCGAGTGCCGCCCTTCTCACCTAGAAACCCCCGCCGGCGCCAAACTCCTTGATCCGCCGCCGTCTTCTTCCAAGTGGCCGCACCGTCCCCTTCGATGCCACCCCAGCGCCGAGCTTCGCCAGCATTCGCCCGTTCCAACCGCTGCGGGTTCGCCGCCGAGTCCCCGAGCCACGGGCGCACTCCTCCGTGCGCTGAGACCCAGCACCGCCTCCGCCGCTCCTACGCCCTCGGTGCCGTCCTATCTGTCATCAGCGCGCCTCATCGCCGCCGCGCCACCACAGGCGCCGAGATCGCCGGTGAGTCCCCCATTTTTTTTCTTTTCCACTCTCTCTCTCTCTCACTGTAAGTTTAGGGAAAGAACGGGATTTATATTAATTAAATTATCGTTAATATTTCTATTAGTAATATTATCATTAGTTTTAGTATTAGTAATACTGTCATTATTATTATCATTATCATTATTATTATTATTATTTTTTGTATGCTGTAATTATTGTTAATATAGTATAATTATTATTATTATTAATATTATTATTATTATTATTATTATTATTATTTGTATTCTTATTATAATTATTTGGAGTTAGTTGTATGATTACTGTTAAGTACATTATAAATACTATTATTTGTATCCCTATTAATTTTGTTCCAGTATACTATTTTTATTTGACTAAAAATATATTATAAATAATTTTCTAAAAATTGTTTTGACAAAATAAGTATGGGTTACGAGATATTGTTTAAAATAAAATTATTTGACAAAAATTATAGATTACAAAATGGGTTTTTTTTGCCTTAAATAAATTTAGAATTATTTCATAATTACCTAAAGTATTTCTAATTAATAAAAATATAGCTCCTACCAAAATTTTATTTTTACATACTTGGAGTTTTTGCCTAAAAACAATTTTTCGATTTTTATACATAAATAATTTCAAGTGTTTTCGTAAAAGTATTTTTACAAATAAACATAGTTTAGAGATAATATAAATACTTCTAAAAATGTGTATATGTATCCATCGCCACAATTTCTTTTCGTCCATCACCAATTATCCTGACTGATCCACGTTTCTATGTCTTTGCGAATTTGGACCGTTGTGCATCGACCATGGCTTGTGAATTATTGGGACAAAACAGGACTTGTTGGACCACCGCACCACATCAGACGACCCACCAGGCAAGATACCTTGCCTTTACTGTTTAATTTCTTGCTCAATATCATGTATGTTTTATTTCTTATAAGTTGTCAAAATCCTTGCAAATTATTATATTTTAGTTTTCCTTATGTATTTAGCCTAAAGTTAAGGGACCACCTTTGTTTGTGCCGCATTCATGGGCCGACACTTGTGTACCACGATGTCACGTGTCTCATATAGATTCGGACTTACGTACCGACCATACATCGGTGCGTACAGGACGAGCGTTAGGGTATAACTGCTAATATAATTGCCTAGAAGACTTAGCGGTTATTAGAAATATCGTGGTGTGGATTCAGCACGAGTAGTACATGGGGAGGGTGAAGACAGTTATTAGGCGTAGGGGATTTCACACATTTACCTTCGTCTAGCTGCCATTTGTGACTCAGTCGAGAGCTAGTGGCCGTGCATTTACTTACTTTTCTCTAGATGCCGCTAGTGCCTCGGTTGAAACATAAATGTGTTGTACATTTACCTTCGTCTAGATGCCGTTAGTGACTCACCCAATAGCTAGTGGCCGTGCATTTTTCACTAGAAGCCCCTTTGCTCTCACTCGAGTGCTAATGGTCCGTGCATTTACTTTTCTCTAGATGCCACTAGTGCCTTGGTTGAAACGCTAACGCGCCGTATTTCTAGTTCGGGAGCCCTTCTGTGGAACGTTGTCTTCAAAGTACATTTTCACATAGAATGGTTAAGGACCTTTATCTGTTTAGTTATATATACTTTTTTGTTGAGCTTTTATTATTCAGTTATTGGCATGATATTATGTGTCTTGTTACGTCCCTCTGAGGACCTGGTTATCTCGCCAGGTGTGTGCTCTTATCTTTCGCAGGTGTTCTAGCTCTAGCCATGATCATCGCTATTTCTTCAAGGATGATTGCACTTGGATCATCTTCGCTTCGCTCGCCAAACTTATTTCATTTTTCGTGTATTTCTTTCCTTGCTTGTTGGTAGTGGATTTGTCTCCGCCCAACATATTGTATCAAGACAATTCATTATCTTTATATGATATCTTTTATTTATTATTTTTGTTTGGATGAGATTAGTTATGGTTCTACTGCATTTTACAGCTTATATATTCATACGAGGTATCCATATATTGGTGTGTACTTCGTATAAGTAGTGCTGGCGTATCTACGTTCCTAGTCCTACGTATTTTGGGACTGGGACGTTACATGTTTTTGTGGTGGCCCATGCAGGTCAAGATGAATTGTTTGGTTACTTTACCGTACCAAGCAAGCATGCGTATAGGATTAGATGTCTAGGATCTCATCCACATACTTAACCTCTTTCCTCGATTCCATATTCGAACTACCGTTCGACTCATCGATTGCATCTTGCTTGATCCATTCTATCATTATTCTTATCTTTCCCTCGTACTTGCTAGAGATTGACCCTACTAGTTAGATGTCCCGAACACTCTTAGCGTAATTCTTTAAGTTGGGTAGAATACCCCATGACCTGACACACCCTTGACCATTAAAGGAATACAATTACTATTGTCTCGACCATAGAGACTAGAGGAATTTAACCCATTTGGTCAACCAAGCCTTGGTCAATAAAACCGTAGAATGATGGTATAGGAGTAAACAAGACTTAGATTTTTATGACACTTAGACTCTTCATATTGGTTCTTATTTCATCTACCCTCGTGCCTATGTTTTTACTACCTTGATTGATGATGCTAATATAGCCTAGTAATTGCAAGCTAATTCTTTATCGAGCTTGATCAAGGCATATGCTATTGAGCGGCCACTCACTAACATATTGTCTAATCGGAACCGGTACATGATGGTCTGATCAACCGAGTGCACTTTGGTTCGCCTTTTTTATATCAATCTACGTGGATGGGATGTAGCTGAACTTTTCCCTTAGAATTCCATCCACGACTGCCTTGACGATTCTTTTGAAATCTATACGGCCGCCTTTGAACCACGTATTCGTAATTGAAAATATCGTCCTTGCACTCCTTATTGCTTTCGCCTTCAACCATTTTAGAAGGACGAGGGCGTGTGCTAGAACTTCCTCTAGCTTTCCTATCAATTATGACCATCACAACTCAAATGTTGCTGTCTTCATCCTAAACTCCTCGTCCTCCTTCTCGGACCTATATTTTCTACCATGACCCTCAATTCGCTTATCTCAGGAGTAAGCCAAATACACTCTCTTAAATTGTGCCCTCAACCTACTCTCAAAATATATCTTTTAGGTCTCCTATTTATCCTCATGATACCATTTTACTCCTTGCATGTCAACGTGACTAACTTTAACCCTTAAACTTTTTAATTGTTGCTTAAAACTCATGACCCTCATTCACTACCCATACCCGTATTATTTTCTATGATCTAGATCGCAACTTCTTACGACATGATTTCGTTTAGCCTTATAATTGATTGTTCCCCCAACGATACCCCCTTGTGTCTTTTCACCCCCTACTAATTTTTAATTTCGAGGACAAAATTCTTTTAAGTTGGGTAGGATGTAAAACCCCTAAATTTTTACTATATTTTTATCGATTTTGGTACTGATTTAAATTTGTTGTATTATACGTCGCGTAGTCGTATTGCACGTTGTGCGCAAACGGCGTATTTCGTAATTGCTCGTCGAGTGCGAATATGTGCGAGCATACATATTTTTAGAAAAATATTTTTATTTTATTTTTATAGTTCAAAATAATTTATATAATAAATACTCTGCTATCGTACAAAAATTGCTAAGTTTGTTCTTTTCATTTTAAGGGCCCTTCAGTTATAAATAGTAAATAATAATTTTTATTAGAAATGTATATTTATACGAATATTATTTGTACATACACATATATATTTCATAATTATCTATTAGATTATTTTTAAATAATAATTTTTGAAATTATTATTATTATTTTGGAAAATATATTTTAAAATTATGGTGGCAATTTAAATCTTTGATTTGATTTTATGGATTTAATTTAAAAATAGAAATTATATTTAATTTGAGTTGAGATGATCCAGATTTAAATTGGAATTTGATTGAATTTAGATTTGATTGATTTAAATTTAATAATTATGAATTATCTAATTGGGATTTAATATTCCTAGTTCTTATCCAATTGGGAATTCCCATATCCTATAAATAGGCAGGTACTCCTCCAATATTTTCTCCAAAATTCTATAAGCCACAAATATTTCCACCACAAATCGTGCATCGTGTCGGTGGCCTCCTTTCCCATCCGTTATATTCTATATGGTGCAAATACATTGTTCCCCCGGGTCCGACAGATCCGAACCTCTGTCTCCATCGTATCGGACACCTCCGATACGACGTAACCCTCACCCCGACGCGAGCGCCACCCTCCTCGCCTAGAAACCCCCGCCGGCGCCAAACTCCTTGATCTGCCGCCGTCTTCTTCCAAGTGGTCGTGCCGTCCCCTTCGACGCCACCCCAGCGCCGAGCTCCGCCAACATTCGCCCGTTCCAACCGCCGCGGGTTCGCCGTCGAGTCCCCGAGCCACGGGCGTGCTCCTCCGCGCGCTGAGACCCAGCGCCGCCTCCGCCGCTCCTACACCCTCGGCGCCGACCTATCCGCCATCAACGCGCCTTACTCGCCGCCGCGCCACCACAGGCGCCGAGATCGCCGGTGAGTCCCCCATTTTTTTTTCTTTTCCACTCTCTCTCTCACACTGTAAGTTTGGAGAAAGAACGAGATTTATATTAATTAAATTATCATTAATATTTCTATTAGTAATATTATCATTAGTTTTAGTATTAGTAATACTGTCATTATTATTATCATTATCATTATTATTATTATTATTTGTATGCTGTCATTATTGTTAATATAGTATAATAATAATAATTATTATTATTATTATTTGTATTATTATTATAATTATTATTATTATTATTTGGAGTTAGTTGTATGATTACTGTTAAGTACATTATACATACTATTATTTGTATCCCTATTAATTTTGTTCCAGTATACTATTTTTATTTGACTAAAAATATATTATAAATAATTTTCTAAAAATTGTTTTGACAAAATAAGTATGGGTCACGAGATATTATTTAAAATAAAATTATTTGACAAAAATTATAGATTACAAAATGGGTTTTTTTGCCTTAAATAAATTTAGAATTATTTCGTAATTACCTAAAGTATTTCTAATTAATAAAAATATAGCTCCTACTAAAATTTTATTTTTACACACTTGGAGTTTTTGCCTAAAAACGATTTTTTCGATTTTTATACATAAATAATTTCAAGTGTTTTCGTAAAAGTATTTTTACAAATAAACATAGTTTAGAGATAATATAAATACTTCTAAAAATTTGTATATGTATCCATCGCCATAATTTCTTTTCGCCCATCACCAATTATCCTGACTGATCCACGTTCCTATGTCTTTGCGAATTTGGACCGATGTGCATCGACCATGGCTTGTGAATTATTGGGACAAAACAGGACTTGTTGGACCACCGCACCACATCAGGCGACCCACCAGGCAAGATACCTTGCCTTTACTGTTTAATTTTTTGCTCAATATCATGCATGTTTTATTTCTTATAAGTTGTTCTTTCAAAATCCTATGTAGTTGCAAATTATTATATTTTAGTTTTCCTTATGTATTTAGCCTAGAGTTAAGGGACCACCTTTGTTTGTGCCGTATTCATGGGCCGACACTTGTGTACCACGATGTCACGTGTCTCATATAGATTCGGACTTACATACCGACCGTACATCGGTGCGTACAGGACGAGCGTTAGGGTATAACTGCTAATATAATTGCCTAGAAGACTTAGCGGTTATTAGAAATATTGTGGTGTAGATTCAGCACGAGTAGTACATGGGGAGGGTGAAGACAGTTATTAGGCGCAGGGGCTTTCACATCTTTATCTTCGTCTAGCTGCCATTTGTGACTCAGTCGAGAGCTAGTGGCCGTGCATTTACTTACTTTTCTCTAGATGCCGCTAGTGCCTCGGTTGAAACACAAATGTGTCGTACATTTACCTTCGTCTAGCTGTCGTTAGTGACTCACCCAAGAGCTAGTGGCCGTGCATGTTTCTCTAGAAGCCCCTTACCTCTCACTCGAGTGCTACTGGGCCGTGCATTTACTTTTCTCAAGACGCCACTAGTGCCTTGGTTGAAACGCTAACATGCCGTATTTCTAGTCTCGGGAGCCCTTGTGGGGAACGTTGTCTTCAAAGTGCATTTTCACATAGAACGGTTAAGGACCTTTATCTGTTTAGTAATATATACTTTTTTGTTGAGCTTTTATTATTCAGTTATTGGCATGATATTATGTGTCTTGTTACGTCCCTCTGAGGACCTGGTTATCTCGCCAGGTGTGTGCTCTTGTCTTTCGTAGGTGTTCTAGCTCTAGCCATGATCATCGCTATTTCTTCGAGGATGATTGCACTTGGATCATCTTCGCTTCGCTCGCCAAACTTATTTTATTTTTCGTGTATTTCTTTCCTTGCTTGTTGGTAGTGGATTTGTCTCCGTCCAACATGTTGTATCAAGACAATTCATTATCTTTATATGATGTCTTTTATTTATTATTTTTGTGTGGATGAGATTAGTTATGGTTCTACTGCATTTTACAGCTTATGTATTCATACATGGTATCCATATATTGGAGTGTACTTCGTATGAGTACAGCTGGCGTGTCTACGTTCCTAGTCCTACATATTTTGGGACTGGGACATTACACCTATGCATCGGCTGACTCCTACCTGTACCTCCATCAGCGGTTTCAATTCAGGGAGAAGCTATCCCATCGGGAAGATTCGCCTGAAGTGCCAAATTGGCGACCTTCAGTCGGAAGTAACCTGTTATGTCATCAATGCAGACACCTCCTATAATATTCTTCTGGAGCGTCCGAGGATACATGATTATATGATCGTGCCCTCCACATTGCACCAGTACTTCAAGTACGTCGATAAGCACGGCTTCGTAAAGATAGAATTTGCCGACATCGATCCCTTTAAAGGGGTCGAATCCTACTATTCAGATTTCTGCTCGTACGAGAAATCAAAGAGGCATCTGATCAAGGAGGATGGTCAAGAGTAGACGAAGGCCATTGCAGGGCCAGAGAAACCCTTGAGAATCCATCTCCAACCCCACAAACCAAGCAGGACTGCACCTCTTACAGCCACTCTGCGTAGAGTAGCAACTAGTCTCCCGGTGCTCACTGCACAAAACGAGCAGATGACAATCCGACTGCCAAGGTCTAGCCAAGGGCCGAGACCCACTACGGAGCCGCTGACAATCAGGCTGCCTAGAGCCGGTCAACAACAAATAGAAGAGTCCAATCCTTCTGTTAAGCCAATGACGATTCATCTTTCCAGGACAAGTCGACAGGCGAGCGGTAAGCCGGGGACTACTAGTGAGCCAACAACTCCCCGTTCAACTCCAAGTACTAAGCCGAGGATCGTTAGTGTGCCTACAACCCCACGTTCAGCACCACCAGTGGAGCCCCTGATGATCAAGCTGCCCAGGTCATCCTCTCAGTCTTCATTGATATAGGGGGTGGCTGAAGAGGAATTAGAGCTAGCCAAATATGTGGCAGCTCACACTGATGTTCCTTCTGCTGACGATGTAATTCTACCTAAAAAGATACCTTATTTCATCAATAAAGGGATATCTTTGAACTACCTCGAGCTTAATATGTTTTGTATAATATACGCTATGGAACACGGTATAGGCACCAACCTACACACACAAGTGACAAACATCTATAACACGAACCAACTCACTCCTGTGGAAGGCGCTTGCTTCATAGTTGAGAGAGAGGACCATCCAATCATCTTTGGCCGGAAGAATAATCCACAGCCTTTCAGGATAGAAGAAGTTGATCTCGAACCCGACATCGGGAGGCTGACCCTTTTTCTGTATAGCGCCCGATCCAAGTACCTCATGCAAAAACAGGGGTATGATATGGAGACTACGCCAGGCTTGAATTACGACACCGGCTGAAGATTACCTTTACAATTGCCGGCCCCGGCTGAAAAACCACGGGATTACTACAATAAGATAAGACATGGTCTATGCTGTGTTACACCTGCAACAACTCCTGAAAGCTCAGATGAGGAACGTGACTGGCATTCATATTCGACCGAATTTCCCACTTTTGATTCGGATGTCAGCATCGAGGACGTATTCAGGCAAGTTTTTTCTGTCAATATGGCATTTGCTGACGCCTATGAAGAAGACGAAGATGTACCCGAGCTTCTCGAGTTAGAGCCTTGGGTTCAACAGCTAGATGCACAGTGGAAGAAGCATTTCGAGCAGAGAGATCCTCCTACCGAAGAAGAGATCATACAAGTTGACCTCGGTGATGAATCCTCTCCAAAGTCAATCTTCGTCAGCAAAAGTCTGACAGGCGAAGAGCGAAAGGCACTTTTGCAACTCGTCAAAGAATACATTGATGTGTTCGCCTGGAGCTATGAAGACATGCAGGACTAAACCCCGAGGTTGCACTCCATAAGCTTAACATTCATTCGGATGCAAAACCGGTCAAGCAACAGCAACGGAGGTTCCGCCCAGACATCATAAATTCTATCGAAGCTGATGTCAACAAACTGATAACCAGCAGCTTCATCCGTGAGAAACAGCATCCATACTGGGTCTCCAACATAGTACCGGTCCTGAAGAAGAATGGAAAGATCCGAATATGCATCGACTTCCGAAATCTGAACGAAACATGTCCTAAGGATGAGTTTTCTCTTCCCATTACGGATATAATAATTGACAACACGTGTGGCTTTGAGCGCATGTCGTTCATGGATGGCTTCTCAGGATACAACCAAATCAAGATGTTTTCTGACGACAAAAAGCATACATCATTTCGAATGCCAATAGGTGTGTACTACTACACAGTCATGCCCTTCGGTTTAAAGAATGTTGGCGCCACATATCAACGAGTCATGAGTCTCATCTTCAGAGATCACCTGCGTAAAACCGTAGAGTGTTACGTCGACGACATCGTCGTTAAAAGCTGCTCTAAGGAAGATCATATGCACGATTTGATGACAGTATTCGACCTGATGCGAGCGCACAACTTGAAAATGAATCCCATAAAATCCTTTTTGGGCGTATCTAGTAAAAAATTCTTGGGTTTTTGTTTTCTATTAAAATCTTTGGATGTAATTTCAATACAAACAGAACAGTGTTACAATGTAGGACTTAGACGTAGTCCTAGGAGTACACTTTTGTTTATCTGGGTCCCTTGTGCCGATGGAGCGAGTGGTAATGCGTTAACTCCATTGACAATCTGGCGACAGTTCTCGGTTCTCTGAAGGTCTGAGTTGCCCTGGTGCCGGAGCTTACGAAGAAGAAAAAGACGTTGAGTGTCTGTATCTGCCTCTCTCTATATGTTGTTGGTGGTTGTACGATGTGTGTCTCTGTCTGTCGGTATGTGTGTAAGAAGGAAGTGATCCCTCTATTTATAGCTTTATAGGCTGGCTGCTTATGCGTGCATGTAGGATGCACCTGTACGCGGGGACGCCACGTGGTAGTTGCTGATGGAGGCGCAAGGGCGATGCACTCTGATTGAGGAGTTGAACCCTTCTTGTTGCTTTCGTGGGCTGCAGTAGAGCTGACACGTAGCAATGGAGAGGATCTTTCAGTTGCTGAGATCTTGGGTGATTAGCACCCCTTCATAGGCTGAATCAAGTCAAAGGACGCGTGTCGTAGGTCCATGGCTCGAAGATCTCATATTTGGTGGGGAGTGATCTGATAGGATGCGCCTGGGATTGGGCGCATGAGGAGGCTTTGGCTCGTAACCTTTAGGAGTCATGAACCAGTCGGGGCGCATGGCTTTTGAGGCGCATGCGGGGCTTCAGTAGTGACTTAGCTTCTGTCTTTAGGGATCAAAGAAAAGTCTGAGACGCATGGCTTTTGAGGTGCATACAGAGATTTATGTGCATGGCTGCGGAGGCGCATGCGAGATGGTTGGGCGGCCACGTGGCTTGTAACCGTCGGAGGGGAGTAATAATGGTGCTGACGTTCGCGATGCTTCATCTTCTAAAAAAGATGTCAACTGTTTAGTCGTCGGGGGACGTGCTGCCAACTTTGTCAGACTTCGGCATTTAATATTCTTGACAGATGATGGGCTGTTGAGTGGGCGCATCGATTGGCGTTCCACTGGGTGCATAGGGACGCATGGGGGCGTATCCTTATAAGGCTGATGGGAGCTGGACGCATCAGTACGATGCACGATCTGGTCGGCACATCCGCTTTGCATGATACGTTTTTACGGGCTCGACTGTTACGTTCTTCGAGTGCTTTAAATAGCCATCTTTGACTTGGCTGAATTCGAAGCATCAGGTTCATCACCATTCAATGCAAATTCATTGCACGGGATTCGGAGAGCCAGCCACTTGGCGCATGGATTTGATTTGCCCGGCCTATAAATAGTGGCATGGAGAGGGTTTGCTTCTCGTTCTCTCACGTCCTTCCGAAATGAACTTGTTTGCTCGAGTACATTCTGTTGATGAGATGCTCTCGAGGGTGAAGATGCGACGCATTGTTTTTATTCATGCACTTGAAGGTGACTGTTACATCCAAAAATCGGAGTTGAGGGCTTTTGAGGCTGGCGGAAGGTGTCTGTTGCATCCGAAGATCGGAATGCTCGAGCCTCGTCTCCGCTATGCTAAAAGAGCCGCAGATCGGAATTGCGGTGCTCCGATCATCTTCCTTGGGCTTTGGGAGAGCTCATCCTCCTGCTAGAGTGGGTGTTGCCCATTCTGGTTGGGTTGAAAGCTGCTCCATTAGCCGCAGGTTGATTGCGGTGCTCTCCTCTTCCTTGCTTTGGGGAGCTCTTCCTCCAGCTAGAGGGTTGATTGCCACCCTCGTTCCGCTCAATAAATGCTTTATTAGTCGAAGTATTTGATGGCACATATGCTGAGACTTCACGATGCGCCTGTGGGGCGCTGAAGGACGGCACATAACTGAGCTGTTGAAGGGATGCACATAACTGAGCTGCTGAAAGGATGCACATAACTGAGGATGCACATAACTGAGCTGCTGAAGAGATGCGCCTGGCTAAGAGCGCATAGCGAGATGTGCCTGTTTGAGAGCGCATGGCAAGATGCGCCTGTTTGAGAGCGCATGGTGGTTGTTGCGCCTAGCTGTAGACTTAGGGTCCTTTCTTTGTAGAAATTCTCCCTTGTACAGCTCTTTTTAAGACATATAATAGACTTTTATATGAAAATAAAAAAAATCCTCTTTTAATGTCTATGCTTTCCTGTGCCAAGTACTCCATCTGAGCACCCTGGCGCATGTAATGTTTGGCGCATAGGATTTCTGGTCCTGAAATTCTATGCTTCTACAAGACCCCCTTCAAAGTTTTCAAAACTTTTCATCAAGTTTTAGAATACTTTGAATAAGAACCATGGTGGCGTCTTCTACGGGGCGCCTGACTGTTCGGGCGCATGATTACTCCGCGCATGAGTGATGGGGCGCATGCACCTCTTAGTAAATGCGAATGATAACGCTTCGATAACCAAGAGGATTAATGATGATCTTTTTGGATTTATTTACAGTCATCTCCTCACAGAACCCGAGGCAGCGGCTGAGGTCACACTTCATCGGTTCACGCGTGCGACTGGGCCTATAAATAGGCGTGAGATGGAAAGAGAGATAATTCTTACTCTCTTTGCTTTCTTTCTTTTTAGAGTTCTTTCTTTAAAAAACTCTAACTTCCTTCTTTCAAGAAATGGCTCCCAAGAGTCCTCGTGGCGGTATTGGCCGAGGACGAGGTAAAGGGAAAGAGCCTGTAGAGGCTGCCGTAGATGATGTCCTCCGGCCGCCCGTCGACGTTCGGCCGGCGATGATTGGTAGGTTTCATCATCCTTTACCATCATTTTTAGAACTTACGTACGCCGACGCGCATGGACCTTGAGTCCTAGTGATGCGCCGAAGCTCCACCGCTGACGCGTATGGGTTTAGACCCTGATGATGCGTCGAAGCTCCACCGCTGACGCGCATGGATTTAGACCCTGATGATGCGCCGAAGCTCTACTGCTGACGCGCATGGGTTTAGACCCTGATGATGCACCGAAGCCACTTTTCAGATGCGTCTGAGCTTTATGCGCTTTCGATGAGAACATGGCTCAGATTTTGTTGTTTCTAACATCTCTGAATCTTTACCTTCTTTTGTTGACCACCAGTGTCGATGACTGTCCCGCTCTTGAATGAAGTGCTTCTGGACGCTGTCCTCTGTCAAATAGGGGTGGATTATAATGAGGAGGTGATAAACCCTGCCCAAGCTGCCATTATGCTGGATCAGCCTCCCGACAGAATGACTCAAATCTGGGAACAACATCATGGGTTCCTCCAACGGATGATGGAGCGTGGCATTTTGAAATCTGCCACTTCTGATAATGTGGCTTTCTTGAAGCCTGAGTTCCTGTTTGGGGACTGCCTTACTTTTATTGAAGCAAAGGTATTAAAGGTTAAGAAAGATTGGTTCTTTACAGCAAAAGGGGTACATATGACCGTTAAGCAACTTGAACGTCAATTGTCTTTGACGGCTTTCTATCGTCTTGCTTCCAAGAGGATGATGTCTTGGGAGCTAACCCCATCTCAGGTGGGAGCGGTGGCAGGCATCATTAAGATCGACTCTACTTCCGATCAGAGGGATACTTTGGCCTCCGTGCGGGCTGGGCCTTCTTTCACCTGGCGGACTCTGCGTCCTGGTAGCATTTACAGTGACGTTCACATCAACACATTTGCTTTCGGCGCTTCAACTTTTGCAAATCGAATGCTGTTGTTGGAGCGGTCGTACCCGAAAGGTGAATCTCGGGCAGAGGGTTGGTGTCACTACGTTTCCAAGTGGGACAAGCTGACGATCTGGCCTCTAGCGTAGTTTCAAACTGAACTCCGAGAAATTGGGCTGACTGCCGCAATCCGTGCTACCCAGGCAGGCGTCGAGATCAACATGCATATGTTCCTCGCGCTTTTGGAGATGTTTAACACCCAGACCGGGACTTTCTTTACTCCGGTGGAGGAGCTGGGACTCGTACTTCATGAAATGTACGAGGTGTCAAAGCTTCCTTGGGGATCAGAACCTTACGAGGAATACTTTCCGACCAACGAGGAGTTCCAAGTCCTGGGGGACAAAGCGGAGGAGATGATGGCCGTATTTAAGAAAGTGGTGAGGCATCATTATTATATGCAGAAGAGGGAAAAGGACAGGATATCGGGCTGCTGTTGTTGCATCAACGGGGGGTATTCGGAGAGATCCCCCTGCTGGGAAGAGGCGGGCTGACGCAGAAGCCGGTTCGTCTGTACAAAAAAGGCCGAGGAAAACGACGACTCCAAAGGCTACAGGGGTGCTGCCTGTAACGCCAATGGAATCAGTTCCTGTTGAGGTAAAGTCATTTTCTATAATCTGGCTCCTTCTGTCATTTTTGGTGACATATGCTTTCCTTTTGTTGGAACCGTTGAAAAGGAGACCCCGAACTCCAAAATCGGGTGCCAGCAGACCAAAGGAGGTGGCGGGCTCGTCTGAAGAGCGCATTCCGCCAATCGTAATGTCTCCCGTGGTGGAGAACCCAGACGATGTTGTTCCTGCAGAGATTTCAGTATCTCCAGATTATGTCAGAAGGGAAGCTGAGGTCGAAGCAGCTTCCGAGATGGTGCAAGCCGCCGTGGGGGCCTTGGACGTTGAAGGTCCAGCAGACACGGGGCTTCGAGATAAAGAAGTGGAGTGGAGTTCATCGTCTTCAGATGACGTTCCTCCAGAGATGCGTGAGTCTTTTACGGGGGCAACAGACGTGATTGAAACAGAGGAGAGGGTTGATTCCCCTCCTTGTCATGATGAGAGGAGGTCGACTGTAGGGTTGTCGAGCCCTACCCCAGGCTCAGCAGTGGAGGCTAAGGTGGCTGCCGACCGGGAGGTAGCGACAGATTCTATCCCTGAAGAGGGATTTGATAAGGAGGGGAAGACTTGTTTGTCGAGCCCGACCCCAGAGGACGTGCCTCGCCAGAAAATAGGAGCTGATCCCGCTAGCTTGCCAGAGGAAGGCTCTATGCTGGTTACAGGTCGTGCCTTGGTAGTGGAGGAGGCGACTCCAGATGTTGATAATCCCCTTGAGACGAAAAAGGGCAAGGGCTTGCTGGTGCAGGAGCCCTCTGTTGCTTCTTCGACTTGGGGGACGATATCGACACCCCACCCAACTCCTTCTGCTCTCTTGGCATCTCGAGCTAGTGGCAGAATTTAAGTCCCTGATGCGGGAGGGTCTGCTAAGGTTGATGTTCCAGCCTCGCAGATCGAGGTCGACGGGTCTTCTTCAGGTCTGCCATCCAGGAAAGCTACTCCAACTTCTGCCATGACACCACAAGTGATGGCGGATGCAGATGAGTACGTGAAATTCATCATTGAGACAATGTACAAGATGCTGTAGAAGGATGTATCGACAGTGATGAACGCTAATAGGGGTTTCGTAATAGCAAAATCTATTGCGCTTCCCCACATCGGTCTGATACGTCCCCACCAGGGCTATGATCATATGGCCGAGATTCTGGAGGCCTCGGTGGCTAAACTGGACCAGCTGCTTTTCGAGTTTCAGTGTATTCAGCGAAATGATCTCTCCGCCCTGATAGATGCAGAAAAGGAGAAGTTGATCGCTGAGACTGAGTCCTCTTATCAGGCCACCGTAGGTGTCTGGGAACGCGAGGTGGCTGAAACTGAGGTTGCGGTGGAGAGGCTATCTCAGTCCTCGTAGAAGAAAGTAGAGTTGCGAGCTGCGTTGGACGCTAGTATAGCGGAGGTTAATGCCAAGATTCGCCTCCTTGAAGACCAGCGAGCCCAACTCTTATTAGATGCTGAGCGAGTCCAGGCTGAATATGTAGCATCTAAGGAGGAAGAAGCAGCTTTCACCCGCAAGGCTCTTTTCCTGGCTCAGCAGCGACAACAGTTGGACGAGAAGCACGAGGACGACACTTCTCCTGAGGCCATAGAAACGATGTGTCAAGAAGCCGAACGCCGGGTCCTAGCGACCGTAGAGACTCGGGCAGCAGACTTGAAGCATCGGATTGAAAAGCTTTCGGCCAACCCCGGGGATGTTTAGGGATTGTAGCCTCTTCTTTTTTGTGTAATTTGCAACTCTTACTGGGGGTGTAATCCTTTACTTTTGAATAAAGAATACAGAGTTTTTTTCCTTTGTGGTGTTTATTTTTGTTGTCATGAACTTGATAATTTGTGTGAACCTATTATCTTTTGCGCACCTTAGTTTTTAGGTACATACAATAAGTTCGAGAGAACCGACATGTTTGCTCAGAGGTAATGTGGACGTGGCAAATATGGGATTCAAATGATAGAATCTCCCTACACAGAGGTGTTATGGACGTGGTAGGAATGACTCTGGGGGGATACGCGGAACTCCTCAGAGGTAATGTGGACGTGAAAGTTCTGCGATCAATGTACGGCAACGCAGGGACTGTCTGTACGGGATGTTTACTCAGAGGTAATGTAGACGTGGTAAACATGATGGGTAGTGTAGTCTTATGGAGTGTAAGATTCTGCTTTGTAGGGTGTAGGGGAACAACTCAGAGGTAATGTGGACGTGGTTGTCCTTCTACTTGAGGATAGAACGCCACGGAACAGCTGGGTTCCGGAAGCATAAGATTTTGTGGAAGGGAATTGTACGTGAGCCCTGATGATTGGGTCCACTGACTCACTTGTTGGGGGGAGATAGAAGTACATGTCTGAAAGATATCAAGAGTAGTACTTCTTTAGGAACTTGCCATTGATGGACATCATAAACAAGTCCCCATTGGGTTTGGCGAGGCGGTAAGCACCGTTTGAGTATACCGTCTCTATGATGAAAGGTCCCTCCCACTTGGGCTCGAACTTTTCTGGTGTCTTGTGAGTCAACACCATCGGCCTCCTGATTGCCAGAACCAGGTCGCCTACTTGGAAAGTCCTCTGCTTGACCTTCTTGTTGAAAGCATGTGATATACGGGCTTGATAGAGTTCGATACGTTGTTGAGCTAGGAGACGCTTTTCGTCAAGTGCCTCAAATTCTTGCAGACGGCGACGTTGATTGTCATCTTCTGTGAGTTGATTTGTGATTGCTACACGGAGTGAGGGTATCTGGATCTCGAGAGGTAGTACCGCTTCGCTCCCGTAGACCAGGGAGAATGGTGTGTTGTCCATCGGGGTCCGTACCATTGTACGGTAGGCCCAAAGGCATTCGCTGAGCTTTTCGTCCCAGTCGCGTTTGTTAGATTACACGACCTTTATGAGTAGCCTGACGATAGTCTTGTTAAACGCCTCGGCCAATCCGTTTGCTGTCGGATTGTAGGCGGTTAATGCCACGTTTTGAATACGATTCTTGTCACAGAATCTGCTGAAAACATGGCTGATAAAATGAGGACCGTTATCGTGAATAATCTTTCGAGGTACCCCAAAACGGTAGATGACATGGTGCTTCATGAAGTTGATCACCCAAGAGCTCTTCACTTCCGCCAGTAGAACTGCTTCTGCCCATTTGGAGAAGTAGTCGGTGATGGCTAGGATGAAGCGGTGTCCCCTTGATGAAGGAGGGGTGATCGGTCCTACAATGTCCAAGCCCCAGGCTTCGAAGGGCCAGGAGGCGACCATAGGATGTAGTGGTTCTGACGATGTATGGATGAAGTCAGCGTGAAGCTGGCACGCATGGCACTTTTTAGCATAGTCGACAGCGTCGGCTGCCATGGTTGGCCAGTAGTAGCCCATGCGTCACAGTCGATCCTGCAACTTAGGGCCAGGTTGATGGGCCCCGCAGGTTCCATCATGAGCTTCTCGAAGGGTTTCAGCTGCTTCTTCGTTGGATAAACATCGAAGGAGAAGTCCATCGTAGGAGCGTCGGTACAGTATTTTAGTAGCTGTATCGTAATAGAATCGAAGGGAGCACCTCCTAACTGAGACGGCTTCTTTCGGGTCCTCCGAAAGAATTTCGTAGACAGCGAAGTCGATGAACGGGAACCTCCAGTCTCGGACATTAACACCAGCACTTGTTGACATGGTATGGGCCATTTATGAGCATAGGTTGTTCTTATGACAGACCAAGTCTCGACCAACTACCGTGACATTGTGTTGAGTCCCGAAGGGTGCTGCCAATGAGGCTGCGAGGCCAGCCAAAGCGTCAACCTCTAGATTTTGTAAATGAGGTACATGTTCGATGAAGAACTTGGTGAAGGTTGAAATAATATTCAATACAACTTCATGGTAAGGAATCAGATCTTTATGGCGAACTTTGTATTACCCTCTGACCTGGTTAACGACGAGTTTTGAGTCGCCGTAGGCTTCCAGATGATCCACCCCCAGCTGTTGTGCCAGCTGGAGTCCCATGATGAGGGCGTTGTACTCGGCAACATTGTTGGAGCACGGCTTCGAAAGGGAGTAGGCACGCTGGATGACCAGCTGATCGGGGGAGACCAGGACTACCCCCACACCTGCGATGATTTGGCCTTTGGGGCCTATCCTTGATGCGCCATCGAAAAACATCCGCCAGATGGAGCTTTCTTCGGTGACGTTTGATTCTTGGATCTCATTCGGAATGTCTTCATAGAGTCTTGAGGACTCTGGGATGGGGTGTGCAGCTAAAAAGTCGGCCAGAGCCCGACCCTTGACGGTTTTTTATGGAACGAACACCATATTGTATGGTGTCAGCAGGATTGCCCATGTAGCTAGCCGGGAATTTAATGACCCTAGCTTCGTCATGAGAACTCTGAGTGGATTGACTCGGGAGATGACATGAATTGTCTGGCCCGAGACATAATGGCGAGTCTTCTGGATGGCGAATACCAAAGCCAAACACTCTTTTTCAACAGGATTGCACCGATGTTCGGCCCCGATCAGTGTTCTACTGAGGTAGTAGATAGCTTGCTCATAGCCTGTATCACTATTCTGAGCAAGCAGAGCGTTGAAGGAATGATCTATGGCACGGACGTAGAGGAGAAAAGGTTTGCCGGCGACGGGTGCCACCAGGACTGGCGGGCTCGTCAAGTAAGCCTTGATGTCGTCGAAAGCTTTTTGGCATTCCTCTGTCCAAACGTAAGAGAATCCCATCTTTATGAGCTGGGTGAAGGGTTGATATTTCCCGAAATAGTTTGCTATAAACCTCCGGATGTATGCCAGACGCCCTTGCAGGCCTCGAAGTTCTCGGAGGTTCTTCGGAGGGTCCATGTCAAGGATGGCTTTGGTCTTCTCGGGATCGACATGAATGACTTTCGCCGTGATAATGAAGCCCAAGAACTTTCTGCTAGAAACCCCAAGGAAGGATTTAGCCGGGTTCATCTTGAGTTGATGCGCTCGCATGAGATCGAAGATTGTATTAAGGTCTTGTAGGTGATCTCCTTTGAGACGGCTCTTGACTGCGATGTCATCAACATAGCATTCGACTGTCTTGCAAAGATGCTGATGGAAGATGGTGCTTATAGCTCGTTGGTATGTCGTACCGGCATTCTTCAAGCCGAAGGACATCACTGTGTAGCAGAAGATCCCCTTCGGAGTCCTGAATGTTGTGTATTTTGCGTCATCGGGGAACATCTTGATCTGGTTGTAGCCCAAATACCCGTCCATGAAAGACATGCGTTCGAAGCCACATGTGTTGTCGATCATCACGTCGATAATTGGGAGCGAGAATTCGTCCTTCGGGCAAGCAGTGTTGCGATCCCTGAAGTCGATACAGACTCGTATCTTTCTATTCTTCTTGGTGACAGGGACGACGTTGGCCACCCAATTCGGGTGTTGTTCTTCACGAATGAACCTGCTGGTCAGGAGTTTGTCTATTTCATGATCGATAGTATTTTGCTTTATAGGCTTGGCATCAGATAAGATGTTAAGCCTATGCATCGCGATCTAGGGATCAAGTTCCGGCATATTTTCGTAGCTCCAGGCGAAGACATCGATATATTCTTTAGCCAGCTGGATTAAAGATTTTCGATCTTCTCCCTTTTAGGCTTTTGCTGATGAAGATGGGTTTGGAAGAAGATCCATCCCCCAAGGTCGATCTGCTCGACTTCGTCTTCGGTAGAGGGTTCGCGTAATTCAAAGCGAGACTCCCATTGTTCTCCTAGGCGTTGAGCCCCGGGTTCTTCTTCGAAGAATTCTGGCGTTTGGTCTTCGCCTTCATCTTCGTGAGATTATACAGATGTCATGTTGGCTGATAGAACTTTTTTGAAGACCGGTCCGATACTGGTATCGAAATCCCAGGTTGATGCTTCAGATGAATGAGAATGCTCTACTTCTTTTGCCTCCGAACTCTCTGGAGTTGACGGTGGTGCGACATAGCCCACCCTCCGTCTCGTTCGATAATAGTAGTCCTGCGGCTTTCCTCTAGGCGTTGGAAGCCGGAGAGGAAGACGTCGACCCTTGCCGTAGTTCAGGCCTTTGTTGCTTTTTAGGTCGTAACCCATCTTTTGGATGAGGTACTTTGCCTTGTCCGTGTACCGATAGACTTGTATCCTGCCGATATCTGGTTCTTGCTCGAGTGGCGGGAGGTCTTGACGACGCTCGACTTTGCCGAAGATAATGGATTCTTCGTCTCGATTTCGCGGTGGGACTACAAAACAGACCCCTTGGGACGGGATTATTCGATTTACATGATGGACGGTCGTTATTTGTGTTTGCAACGACCATAGAGCGTTATCTAATGTATACATGGCATTCCAATGTGGAAGACACTCTATTATTGATGAAACATGAGATTTTGTCCCGCAGGATTATATTGTCCAGAGAGGGTGCATCTACATCGACAGAGATATATTCCCCTAGCTCTTCATCTGTGAGTACTGGGATTGGAACAGGAGAGTCCACCACAGCTTTGATCTTAGGGTACGAGAGGGCTATGTGGGCCTTCTTCGACAGTTTGGATGAGACGGATGACTGCGGTGGCTTGTCCTTAAGACGCACCTTCAGAGGTGCCTCAACTGCGCCTTCAGTGATTGGTGCCTTCCCATGTAGTTTTGCCACACGGGGAGCCGATGTTTGAGACGGCTTTCCCTTGAGCCGTATCTTCAAGGGAGCTTCAGTGGGTGTTCTACCTGGAGCAGTTGGTGCTTTTCCAGGCAGCTTGATGTTCATGGGAAGCAACATCTGAGGCGGCTTCCCTTTGAGTCAAATTTTCAAAGGAGCGTCTGGAATCACCTCTAGCTCCATGTCCGGCTCTGTTACCGCTTCTGCTTCGTCGTCAGCATCATTGGCTTTCTCCTCGTCAAGTGACTTGTATAAGGTAGAATCAGTGAAGTAGGCTTCAACCCCCTTAAAAGGGTCGATGTCCGCGAACTCCGTCCGGATGATGTCATTGGTGGACACTTCAGCCATATTTTGCCCAGCGGCTCGCTTTTTCTAGCATTGAAGCCACTGATTGTTGTGTTGGAAGGTGCCAGTCGGTACATTGGGATCCCCAGTGTTGAGAGCAGTGTCTTCGGGATGATGCTGAGGAAAGACCCCGGATCGATCTAAATCCGCTTCACCTTGACATAACCGATATACCCTGTATAATACAGAGGCCTGTTGTGTCGGTTGTGCTTGAGCAGCATGTCTTGTTGGGTGAAGGTTATGTTGGGGATAACTTCATCCGCATAAAGACAGTACGTACATGTAGTTAGGAGATCTACAGGCTGCTTGACCTGAATGAGGAAGGACTCAGCATCCTTCAGAGCCTCACAGAGAGCTTCACGAGTGTCCTTGAAAAGGCGAAGAAGCTCAAATAGAGATAGGCGGGCAGGAGTACTGGCAAGTTGTGCCAGTATGTCGAAGTTGTGGGGATTAGCTAGCCTCGAAGCATTCTCCTTCCGCAGAGGCTTTTCAAAATGGGCCTCTACATGCTTCTGCTTATTGGCTGCTGGAGGCTTAGATGGGCCCTCTTTCTGGACAGCAGGGATGGTGCAAGGAGGCACCACCTCGACGACAGCTTCGTCAGGTTGGGCGTTCTGATGTGAACGCGTCTGTACTGGAAGTGCCTTTTCCGCAGAGGAAGAGACCATGCGGCAAGACTTGATCTTCCTGCACTTAGTTTTGGAGGCAGAGCGTACCTCCGGTTGAGTAACCTCGGAGACGAGATCAGGGTAAACCCATAAGACCTCTCCCCGAGATGTGGTGAGTGGGATGAGTCCACTCACGTTGTCACGAGTAGGTGGTAGATTGACCACCTCCATTGTCGCCTTTGGGATGGGGACGACGCCATCTTGTTTTGTGGTTGGCGGCAAGGTGCCAAATTGAAGCGACACCAGGTTGGCCGAGACCGTTTTCTCCTCGTAGTCGACGGAGATAACATCCACATTGATCATGCACTGGATGTAGTTTTTGAGGATACAGCAGTCCTTAGTTGGATGTCCGACAAATCGATAGTAGTGACAGTCCCTCGGATTGTCCACTTTTCCAACCTCGTCGGGACACTTTGGGTCCGGTAATTTGATCTTGTCACCCTGCTTCAGTATCTCAAAGAGTTGCAGGGTGTCTTCATCGTTGAAAGAATAAACCTCCTTTGACCTTGGTGCAAGTAGAGGCTTCTAAGGAGGTGCTGATGCACCTTTAGAAGCATTGACAGTCAACGCCTATTTCCCCTTCGTCTCTCGTCCGAGGTTGCTGGCTGCAGGCCGTTTCCCCTTGTCCTCAAAGGCAGGAAAACTAACTCCCAGAAGGCGAGCATTGGACGCCTTCTTTTTTGCTGCTTCGGCTTCAATGATCAAGAAACTCCAGTCAGGAGGAGGAGTGGAGTTGAGCCAGAGTTTGACTGCAGGCAGCATGTTCATGCTGCAGGAGGAGAGGAGTGCATGTTCTGGCACGCCCGGGGGCAGTCTGAAGCAGGCCTGTCGAAAGCGTTCGATGAATACTCGAACTGGTTCCTTCTCCTTCTGGCGTATCTCTATGAGGGACGCCATTGTCATGTCCTTCCCGCCGTCGTAGAAACGGTCGAGGAAGAGACGCCTCAAGTCGTCGAAGGAAGATATAGAGTTATCGGGAAGGCTGCAGTACCATTCGTATGCCACTTCTTTCAGTGCCCCGACAAATATGCTGGTGAGTAGTACGTCCTCCTTCGGGAGATGTCCCATTTGGAACTAGAAGTACGTCAGACAGCGACGCGGAGTGTCCATCCCATCATACGGCGTCAATGTTTACGGTTTATACTTAGGAGGATAAACCACTTTGTTCCATTCGAAGGGATAGGGTTGGGGATCCCCATCTTCTGGCGCTCTTCTTGTCTGTTCCTAGACTCAAAGCGCTCGTGCAAGTCCCTGATCATTTTCACCATGTCTTCCGTGGAGCTGGGAGTCGGGGAAGGTGGTACAGCCTGGAGTTGAGCATTTGATGGCTCCAACGTCCGAGGTGCTTCGCGGCGATCCATATCCAGGGATACCCGTTGAAGGGGTACACTTGATTCTCCATTGGCCCCTGGGTCAGGACCGGTAGAAGGTGCCCTGGCCAAAGCTGACCGTATCTCAAACACTGCTTGAGTCAATGTTTGTATGGAGACAGAGAGGGTTTTGAGTCCTCCCTCCAGGGTATCCATGCGCTGGACGAGGTTTGCTGGCGGCGCATCCGGCTCGGTATCACCCCCAGTCATGTATACTATCATGACACGGCTGGAGTCCGATGGGTCAGTTGAGGCTTCGCTTTTCGGCCTCGCTCTCTTGTAGGAAAGTTGCCTCTCCTGGAGCATCGTCCTGGCTACCCACAGCTATGTTTTGGAGGACACCCTCGTCTTCGGGAGAAGTATCCGCGAGGGCCTGATTACCCCCAGTTCTGTCTTGGAGGACTTCTTCGTCTTCGAGGCGGAGGTCGACAGGGGCCAGACTACCCCCAGCTACGTCCGGGAGGCTGACTTCGTCTCCAGGATGAAGATCCACCCCAGCTGTGCTCTAGAGGACATCTTCATCTTCAGAAGGAGGATCAACAAGGGCTTGACTACCCCTAGCTTCCACCAGGATCTTCTTTCTCCCCCGAGTGCCTTCGAACACTCCAGAGGATGGAGCAGTTGTCTTGGTTCTCCTCGGCTGGCTCTTGGACGAGGACAAGGAATGACCAGTCGCCTTTCGGATCGACGAGGAATTAGAGATTACGTTGCATGAGGCAACCTTTAGTTCTGGTTCCTCTTCAATTGACACCTTCTTCCCGAAGCGACGTCGGAGAGGTGTTGAAGATTGCAGCCGCTGGAACACCGACTGCCTTGGTGGCGGGACTGCTGTTTTACAACAACAGTTGACGGTGACTACAGCACAGGTGTGCCCTGTGAGGGGCGCATTGTGCTTGTCAGTCAACTCTTCTGACCGACGTTTGTGAGTGATTACGTCACATAGATCATTGGAGGAGAGTGCCACCTTCGCACCCCTATCAGGCGCATGGCAAGGCCAAGCGCCGGGGTGGTCAAGTGAATGCTGCGCCCCCTGATCCAACACCAAACAGGCGCTTAGATCAGTAGTGGGGGAACAACATTTACAGTGACTTGAATGAACCTCAGACGCACAACCAATGGATGTACGGGAGTTCAAGACCACAGGGTTTGCCTTGCTCGACTTGGTTGCGAATGCAACAGATGCACCCAAGTGAGACAAGGACTTTGAAGGTCGACTCATTCACGGCACAGAAGCACCCGAGTCGACCTTACACAGCTTACCATCAGCAGCGTGCATGATTGTGAGCACATGCTTCTGGTTTGCTGCCGGCATAGCACGTTTGAGGTGCATGGCCCGTGCTGTCTTGGACTTCTTCGTACCAGCCCGCTGGGGCGCATAGTACTCAGAGTCCAAATTCTTCTCGCCACTACAGCGAGTGAGTCTGTCAAAGACAGAGACCTTCTGTGGTGCATCAGAGGTGATACACGAGGCATTAGTTGCGCCCCTGCTCCGTCGATGCATCTTTGTCGCCTGAGAGGGAGATGGCTGGGGGATGTTGTCAGCCGCACGTTTCCCCGAGAGATACGTTGCACCGGTGGGCACATCTTGGCTGCTGAAGACGTCAGCAGGAAGGGAAGACTGCATTGGCGTATCCCCTTCAGTGGTGGTGCCGGAGGCGTCGACCTTGCACATCCAGACTTGGTGGATCTTCTTCGGCTTCGACAGCTGCTTCGAAGGACTCGCACTGCCTTCAAAGATGAAATCCTCAAACGCCTATTGATTGAGGCGTACGACCAGCGTCTTGTGGGAGGAGCCCACCTTCACATCGTCGGATTGCGACACAGCTTTCTCGGTGGAGGAGAAAAAGTTCCCAGCAGAGTCGCCAGCTTGTTTGACATTAAAATCTTTTGATGTAATTTGAATACAAACAGAATAGTGTTACAATGTAGGACTTAGACGTCGTCCTAGGAGTACACTTTTGTTTATTGGGTCCCTTGTGCCGATGGAGCGAGTGGTAATGCGTTGACTCCATTGACGATCTGACGATGATTCTCGGTTCTCTGAAGGTCTGAGTTGCTCTAGTGCCGGAGCTTGTGGAGAGGTAGAAGACATTGAGTGTCTGTATCTGCCTTTTTTTATATGTTGTTGGTGGTTGTACGATGTGTCTCTATCTGCCGGTGTGTGTGTAAGAAGGAAGTGATCCCTCTATTTATAGCTTTGCAGGCTGGTTGCTCATGCGCACATGTAGGATACGTCTGTACGCGAGGACGCCACGTAGTGGTTGCTGATAGAGGCGCATGAGCGATGCGCTCTGATTGAGGAGTTGAACCCTTCTTGTTGCTGTCGTAGGCTGCGGCGGAGCTGACACGTAGCAATGGAGAGGATCTTTCAGTTGCTAAGATCTTGGGTGATTAACACCCCTTCATAGGCTGAATCAAGTCAAAGGACGCGGGTCGTAGGCCCATGGCTCGAAGATCTCGGATTTGGTGGGGATGATCTGATAGGATGCGCCTGGGATTGGGCGTATGAGGAGGCTTTTCTCGTAACCTTTAGGAGTCACGAACCAGTCGGGACGCATGGCTTTTGAGGCGCATGCGGGGCTTCAGTAGTCACTTAGCTTCTGTCTTTAGGGATCAGAGAAAAGTCTGAGGCACATGGCTTTTGAGACACATACAGAGATTTAAGCGCATGGCTGCGGAGGCGCATGCAAGATGGTTGGGCGGCCACGTGGCTTGTAACTACCGGAGGGGAGTAATGATGGTGCTGACGTTGGCGACGCTTCATCTTCTAAAAAAGCTGTCAACTGTTCAGTCCACGGGGGACGTGCTGTAAACTTTGTCAGACTTCGATATTTAATGTTCTTGACAGGTGATCGGCTGTTGAGTGGGCACATCGATCGGCGTTCCACTGGACGCATGGGGGCACATCCTTATGAGGTTGATGGGAGCTGGGCGCGTCAGTACGATGCACGGTCTGGCCGGCACATCCGCTTTGCATGACACGTCTTTATGGGATCGACTGTTACATTCTTTGAGTGCTTTAAATAGCCGTCTTTGACTTGGCTAAATTTGAAGCGTCAGGTTCATCACCATTCAATGCAAATTCAATGCACGAGATTCGGAGAGCCAGCCACTTGGCGTATGGGTTTGATTTGCCCGGCCTATAAATAGTGGCATGGAGAGGGTTTGCTTCTCGTTCTCTCACGTCCTTCCAAAATAAACTTGTTTGCCCGGCCTATAAATAGTGGCATGGCGTATTGTCTTCATTGATGCACTTGAAGGTGACTGTTACATCCAAAAGTCTGAGTCGAGGGCTTCTGAGGCAGGCGGAAGGTGCCTGTTGCATCCAAAGATCGGGATGCTCGAGCCTCGTCTCCGTTATGCTGGAAGAGCCGCAGATCGGAATTGCGGTGCTCCGATCATCTTTCTTAGGCTTTGGGAGAGCTCCTCCTCCTGCTAAAGTAGGTGTTGCCCATTCTAGTTGGGTTGAAAGCTGCTCCTTTAGCCGCAGGTTGATTAAGGTGCTCTCCACTTTCTTGGTTTGGAGAGCTCTTCCTCCAGCGAGTGGGTTGATTGCCACCCTCGTTCTGCTCAATAAATGCTTCATTAGTCGAAGTATTTGATGGCACATATGTTGAGACTTCACGATGCGCCTGTAGGGCGCTGAAGGGCGGTACATAACTGAGCTGCTGAAGGGATTCACATAACTGAGCTGCTGAAGGGATGCACATAACTGAGGATACACATTACTGAGCTGCTGAAGAGATGCGCCTGGCTGAGAGCGCATGGCGAGATGCACCTATTTGAGAGCGCATGGCGAGATGCACCTGTTTGAGAGCGCATGGTGGTTGCTGCGCCTAAATGTAGACTTAGGTCCTTTCTTTGTAGAAATTCTCCCTTGTACAACTCTTTTTAAGACATGTAATAGACTTTTATATGAAAATAATAAATCCTCTTTTAATATCTATGCTTTGCTGTGCCAAGTACTCCATCTGAGCTCCCTGGCGTATGTAATATTTGGCACATATGATTTCTGGTCCTGAAATTCCATGCTTCTACAGTTTTATCATTACCGCCCAGGGAATCCATACAGACCCTAAGAAGACGAAGGCAATCATGGAGATGGATCCCCCGAGAAATCTTCGAGAACTCAGAGGCCTTCAAGGGAGGCTAGCTTATATCAGGAGGTTTATCTCTAACCTCTTCGGGCGATGTCAACCATTCACCCACCTCATGAAGAAATGTCTCTCCTTTGTATGGGATGAGGAGTGCCACCGTACCTTTGATAACATTAAAGAATATATATCAAACCCTCCAGTCCTGGTGGCCCCGGTTGCTGGAAAGCCGTTCTTGCTTTACGTACGAGCGATAGAGCATTCCCTCGGTGCTTTAGTAGCATAGAACAATGATGCAGGGCATGAACAGGCTATCTATTATCTCAGTCAAATGATGATAGGGCCTGAGCATAGATACACCGTCGTAGAAAAGGAATGTCTCGCTTTGGTGTTCGCCGTCCAGAAGATGCGACACTATGTTACAGGACAGACCATCCATGTCATATCATGAGTCAACCCTCTAAGGGTCCTCATGACCAAGCCAGGTGTACTCAGCTCTCATCTCGCGACCTAGGCGATACTATTGTCCTCCTACCACATGATTTTTGTCCCGCAGAAGGCTGTCAAAGGTCAAGCTCTGGCAGACTTTTTAGCAGCCCATCCAGGTTCAGAGTCAACCAGAATATACAAAGAAATCCCAGACGAGGTCGCCAATTCAAACATGGCTTCCCATGATACCGTCTGGCAGATGTTCTTCGATGGTGCTTCAAGAACCGGGTCTAAGGACAATATCGTCGTTGGGGTCGGAGTGGTACTCATTTTTTCTTCCGGTTTGGTGATCAACCGGGCATATTCCCTTACAGTACCTTACTCAAATAACGTAGTCGAGTACAACGCCTTGGTTATCGGCCTTCGACTTACGAAGGAACCGGGGGTAGAGTACCTAGAAGCATACGACGATTTACAGTTAATCGTCAATCAGATCCGGGGTTCATATGAAGTTCGCCATGAAGACATGATCCCCTATCATCAAATAGTAATCGCTATCATTACGTCCCTGAAAGGATTCTTCATAGAACATGTTCCCAGACTCCGAAAAATTGAATTCGATGCCTTAGCCGGACTGGCCGCTTCTCTGGCTGTTCCAAATCATACTCACCACTTGGTGGATGTAATAGGCCACGATTGGTCTGTCCGAAGAACAACGTCCAATTTGCCGAAAGTTATTCTGTCCTGACGGTCGATGAGACACAGGACTGGAGGCTCCCCTTTATTGACTTCGCAGTCTATGGCATCTTGCCGGAGAACCCGAAAGAAGCCACCTCTATCAGAAGACGTTCTCTCAGATTCTTCTACGATACTGAGACAAAAATGATATATCGGCAATCCTACGATGGACTACTGCTTCGGTGTTTGTCAAATACAGAGGCCAAAGAAGCGGTATACGAGGCTCACAACGGCGTTTGTAGGGCCCATCAACCCGGTCCGAAGCTGTAAGATCGCCTTCGCCGGATGGGCTATTACTGGCCTACGATGGTAGCAGATACGATAGACTATGCAAGAAAGTGTAAGGCTTGTCAGGTCCACGCAGATTTTATACATCAACCTTTCGAATTCCTACATCCGACGGTGGCATCCTGGCCATTTGAGGCGTGGAGGATGGATATCATTGGTCCAGTCACCCCACCTTCATCCAGAGGACACCGTTTTATACTGGCAATTACGGATTACTTCTCCAAGTGGGCGAAAGATGTCCCGCTTGTAGAAGTAAAGACATCAAACGTGATCTGCTTCCTCTAGCATCACATCATCTATCGCTTTGGACAGCCCCGAAGGATCATCCACGACAATGGTCCACAGTTCGCAAGCCACGTCTTCTATCAGTTTTGCGACAAACACTGGATCTAGAACGTTACTTCAACACCATACAACCTGGCGGCTAAGGGTTTGGCGAAAGCGTTCAACAAAACTATAATCAAGCTTCTCAAGAAGTTCGTGTCCTCAAGCAAACGCGACTAGAATGAAAAGCTTGGCGAATGCTTATGGGCGTAACGTACTACAGTCCGGACGGCCACTGGGAACACACTATTCTTTTTGGTGTACGGAAGTGAGGCTGTTCTCCCATTTGAGACTCAAATCCCCTTGCTTCGTGTCGCCCTCACTTACCGATTGACGACGGATGATAATTACCGCCGTCGGCTACAAGAGTTGGAGGCCTTAGATGAAAAGCGCCTGCTAGCTCAATAACGAATCGAGCTTTATCAAGCTCGCACCTCTGGAGCCTTCAACAAGAAGGTTAAACTCAGAATATTCCAAGTAGGCGATCTTATCTTGGTAGTTCCGAGGCCGATGGTCATGACTCATAAAATTGCCGACAAGTTCCAGCCAATGTGGGAAGGCTCATTTATCATCGAGGCAGTATTCTCCAATGGTGCATACCGTCTCGCAAAGTAAAACTGAGACTTGCTTATGATGCCCATCAATGACAAGTTCCTAAAAAAATACTATGACTAAACGACATCCGCCGAATCAACCAGATTGTTGAGTTATGTACCCTTAGGTACGCTGAACTTACACTCTGGTCGCTCCAAATGAATCTATATCACATCTTCTGGGTAGTAAGTCATGTATGATCATACCTCTGAACTTCCTTCCTAAAAGAGCATTTTTCTCATGACTTATTACTCGCGCTTTCAGTGCATAAAAAAAGATAACAGATCCATAAAATTCCCAAAACAGCCACGTCGATGTCACCTCTGAGTTGTTTCACTTCCATCAAAAACAAACCACCCCTTACGTAGAACTTTTACGTCCATATTACCTCTGAGTTGTTCTATGTACCCTTCGTGGAGTCCACTCCTGCCACGTCCTTATTACCTCTGAGTAGGAAGACTCCGTTGTAAAACTCTCATGTTTACCACGTCCACATTACCTCTGAGTAAGTATGCCGGTTTTCTCTCGACTTACTATCTGTACCCGAGTACGCCAAGGATAATAGGCCCATAAATGTCTACAGTTGACCACAAATGTCTACAATTGACCACAAATGTCCGTAGTTGACCACAAATGCTGTACTAAGTTCTCTAGTACACGCGCCTCTTTTTTTACAATCTCGTGCCTCTGGTACCCAGCTGTTCCATGACATTCTTTCGCCCGATACCAAGAACTTCCATATCCACCTTACCGCGGACTTGTTCTAGGTATCCTTATCAAACTTATTATCCATACCTAAAACCAACGTATGCCAAGGATAATAGGTCCACAGAAAGTCCTCCAGTGTGGCAAACACATAATACCTAAGATGCAGTACAAGCACAACAGATAAAAGATGATGCAAACAAAGTCATTTATTTAAATCAAAAGTACTACATTTTATGGGACCACGTCCCTGTCAAAAAGATGAAGAAACATAAAGAAAGAAAGGAAAAAGCCGATCATGGTTCGACGACACATAATTCTCGGAGCCGGTCCTTCAGTTTGGACGTCGACCGCTCAATTCTCAGGGTGGCCCGACGCTCAGCCTCTTACGTCAGCTTCTCTGCAACCTCCAGATGCGCATGTGCTTGCCAGCCGTCTTTAAGCCTCTTCAGTGCATGCTCCAAGGCATCTGAGGTTCAGGTGACCTTGTCGGTCTCCCAAAAAATTAGATCCTTGTCTTTGCATGAGGCCTGCAGCTCAGACTCCAAAGAAACTAATTTTTTCTGAAGCTGGAGGATCTGTTCCTTGGTATCGGCTATCCCACAAGAGGCGGCCTCTTTCCGAGTGTCCTCTCTGTTGCGGCTTAATTGATCGTACTTCAGCGACAAATCTCGAAGTTTCTTCATCAGAGCAGGCTTGGATGTCTCCCGTACTGTCCTTAACTTTTCCATGGCAGTTAAAAGGAAGGCACGCTCCTGATCTATTGCTGAAGATAGATCAACTTGCCGCAGTCTTTGATACTGAGCCACCAGCTGATCAGCTTCTAGTAACTTGAGCTCCAAAAGCTCGACTAGCCCTGCCCCACCGGGGAGGGTTCTGAGAAGTTCAATCTGGCCATGAGCACATTGACGGGCCAATGTAAAAGATATTTCCCTCTCCACGGCAGCCTCAATCCCTCGTTTCAGGTGGCGGTAGAAACTGTCAACTACATCCTTCGACGATTCATCGAGAACTTTCGAAGAAGACGGCGTCAAGGGAAGAGTAGCTGGCAGATGTGAAGAAGATGCACCAGAACTTGACGCCCCTGTCGCTAGGGAGACAAGTTTCGAGTGATAAAATGCTTGAATAGCAGCCATCTCCTCCTCCGCCGCCCGAAGGATCTGGAGACTGGACAGGGGAGAAAGGTCGACCTCCGGAGCCATATGAATCAAGGAGGGTACAGGGACCATTTCTTCCCGTCCCGGCCGTTCCACTGCCTGTTCTCCCGAACTCGAACCGGCAGGAGGCCCCTCGATATGAGTTGAAGGAGGAGGAGGTATACTTTCTTCCACCAGATCCCCTCCGGTGACTTCTTCCTCGATGATATCCGTCGTCAGCGGTGAAAGAGCAGGACCTGTATGTCCGGAGCAACCATCGATCAGCTTAACCCGAAGGATGTGAAGATAGAGCAAATAAACCTCCTCACTAGTCAATACTTAACTTAGCTTACCAGGGGAGGGTTGCTGAAGCTGTGGATCGCTCACAGCCATTGTATCCTCCTCACCAGCGATATCTGAGCCGAATGCAGCTGGTTCCTCTGCTCCAGCCGCCCCGAAGGTAGACGCAATGGGGTCAGCATCACCCGACTAAAATTCAGCAACCTCGGGGATTGGCTCAGTAGAGCCCACATCGCCCTGGGTTGAGAGGTCAACAACGGAAGGAACCTCAGCCGTCGTCGGAAGAACCCTGGCAGAAATAAGATCGACACTCATATCACAAATTAAAGTGGCTAAAACCGGGTCGACTTCAAAGACAGTAGCCGGCCCTCGAGAATCTACTTCTCCTGACGCCTACAAAGAAAAGGAGAATGATCAGATCATAGTGCAGAAAAGAAGAGCTAAAGAAGATGGTTGTAATTCGATTCACCTCTGAAACGGTATCAACATCCTCGCTTATCTCCCTAATGATTGGCCAGTGGGGCTTGACCGCAGCCCGTTTCTGAGAGTAAGTTATGCCGCCAACAGCGAACGCTCGCCTGCTTCACTTTCGAGAAGGACTAGGCACAATATGTGACTGATCTGCCACCACATCATCGGCAGGAAGAAAAGACAAAATCAGCGTTATCCTTCGCGTCCACGTTGTTGGACTCTGAGTCTGACACATCGATCGTATTTCTCTTCCTTTTCCTCGTTTTGGACCCTTTCGGCTTCTCCTCCAAGCCAGTACCAACAATAAAACTGGTACTTGGATCAAAATCGGTAGGGGGCTTGTTCACCATAACATGGTACAGAGCCGCCATGTACAAAATCTGCCCTGACTTCTTAGCATCAGGAACAGAGAAGCTGGTGCGGGTGTGAACCGTATTATAGTAGTGCCAATCCCTGATACCGTCAAGGACACTACCCTCAAAACCCAGGCAGGGGCTGGGATTGTCCAGAAAAAGCTGACTGTACCCAAACTGTCGGGAGAACCGACTGGGCAAGTAAGGCTCCAGAAAGACAGAGTTACGATTGCGATATACCAGGTGTGCAGGACGGATGTTCTGAAACCAGAAGAGCATCTTACCAGACAAGAGGTAGGGGGCCCAGTACCATCAAGATGTACACCATTCACTTCTTCATCTGTAAAAGGAGGGACAGACACGAAAAAGGTGTATCTTTCCACTCTCGCCAGTGCCATCCGACAGGCTGGCATGGTACTGCACTCCCAAGGCATACGACGAGATTGAAAGATGAAGGCATCATCCGGAGTTACGTTGTCTTCTGGGCCAGGTCTCATCAAAGACTGGCAGTGCAACAACAGTCACCCCATCAGATAATGATAGGGCAGCTCGATCCGTTCAAAGTCCTTGTCGTATCATGGGCAATGACCTTGGATGAGACAGTGCGGAGACCACGATGTATGCTGCACACCATGGCAGGAAGAAGAGCTAGTCTGGTCCCAAAGACCAGCTTCACAGCGGGAAGGATAAAGTTACGACTGATCCTCTCAATAGAACTAGTCCCTCCCGAGACCACGCAGTTCCGCAGCCATACCATCAGAAATCCTGCCAAAAGAGCCTTCTTGGACAACTTCTGAGTATCCTGATAAAAATAAGTAAAAGAGTCAGATTGACTCCCAAATCTGTCGCCGACAGTTTTTACCCTCTTAGCGGTCGACACCTGGTCCTGCACCTCCTACCGGGTTGGAGGACTCCTAGGAAAAACCCGGCCTGAGGCACCGAACTTAAAAAGGTAACTGAGCCAAGCCTTCGTATGAGGAAGGTTCCCTTCCGAGCTGTCGTTCTTCTTTTTCGTCATCTGCAGGCACATGCTGTGGTGATACAACAATTCTCGGTAGACAGCAACAAAGCCCGGGAACCTCTGCTCCAACTCTTCGAACTCTTCGTTCGTTGGGGTATACACTTCGAAGACTTCATTTCCCCAGGGCATCCTGGAGACTTCACGCATCTCGTGGAGAGCGAGTCCCATCTCCCCTCCCGATGTAAAGAAGGTCCCCGTTCTGCGGTTGTATATTTCAAAAAGAGCCATGAAGAGCTTCTTGTTTATGGGCAAACCATAACCGGTGCCCCGAATGGCATGATACAAGCCGATCTCGTGCAGAAGATTCTCGTATGTCCATAAAATCCACATGTTCAAGTTGGTCCACGAAGGGATGGGGTTCATTCAATTCAGCAGCGCCAACCGACCGATGGGGTAGGACCCTTCTGAGCAAGCTGGTTCATGAAAGTGTAAGCTTGAGAAAACCATAAATTGGGACCCTGCACATTTAAGAAACTAGTCGGGGCCAACCCCATCACGTAGCAGCTGATTGGTGTCCTGGTCGCGACTACCGATCCTAAGTTTCTGTTATAGTGAATATCGTCCACAAACATCCCCTGCCGGCTCGAAGTCAAGGAATCCACCATCTTTTTGTCCATTGGCAGCATGTTGAACCACGATAGTAGGAAGTGACGTTTCATTTGAGGAATGTGGATCGCCACCCCCGTTAGAAGAAAAGCTCTAACTTTCAAATATATCCAAAATGTTGGGGTTCTTCACAGTCAGGGCATCTCCGAAGAGGAACGCAGGTTTCAGGTGTTGGCCCCCCAATTTCCCTGAGTTCATCATGCCTGAGAGAAAGTAGAAGGACTGGTTCTTGATTTATCTCAGCCTCTCCTCAAGTTCATCTTTGGGAAGCTGATCCGACACATAATCAACTAGATGATCGAACCTTACATCCACAACAGATTGGGCTCGACCTACGAAGAGTTCTCCCGCAGGATTGACTGACAACTTTACTGAAAAAAGACAAAAGAAACAAGTTAGAAGATGGCCAGAGAAAACCACTTAGTGTGTTCTGAGCTTATGCGGCTCTGATTAAGCGGGTCTTTATGCGGCCCAGTTTAAAGGAGCTTATGCGGCTCTGATTAAGTAGGTCTTTATGCAGTCCAGTTTAAAGGAGCTTATGCGACTCTGAATAGGTGGGTCTTTATGTGGCACAGTTTAAAGGAGTTCATGCGGCTCTGTTTGGTGGGGCTTCATGCGGCCCAGTTTAATGGAGTTCATGCGGCTCTGTTTCGTGGGGTTTCATGCGGCCCAGTTTATAAGGAGCTTATGCGGCTCTGTTTGGTGGGTCTTCATGCGACTCAGTTCATAGGGTGCTTATGCGGCCACAAGATAACTCTCATGCGGCTCGAATATGAAGCAACTCTCATGCGGCTCGGACATGAGGCATACCCCATGCGGCTCGGACATGAGACATTCATGCGGCCCATATAGCACAGCATATGCGGATTCATCACACCGAACTTAAACAGTTCAATGAAGACGAAGAATATGCCAAAGAGAAAGGCTCGCACATAAAACATACGACGTAGCCATTATGGTTAGGGTTTGAATCCATGCAGTTTTCTTCTAACATTCTTACCGTCAATGGCAGGATGAACGTCGGGGTGAACTGGGATCGCTGACGAGGAGGCGACTCCTTTGCCCTTCGCCGCAGCACTGAAGGAAGCCTTAGGAGCCATTGATGACCGAAGGAGAAGGAGAGACTGCGACTAGGGCAAGAAAGCTTGAAGAAAGAAGAGAGAGTAAATGTGAAACCCGTAACTTTTAGATAATTATTTGAATAATTTAATTAGCTAATTACTAAATCATTATTAGTTGTTAATTTAGGAAAATACATTTTTAGAAATTAATATTCTATAAATTTTGTCAAAACCCGTAATTTTCTAAATTAATTAATTAATATTGTGTTTTAGTTAGATTAAAAATTATTATTTTTCAAGAATATAAATTTTATGTTTTAAAAAAAAGATTTTCAAGAAGGGAAAAGATATTTATTAAAAGAAAGCTTTAATTTCTTTAAACTCTTTTGTTAAATCTCTCACCATACGTTTTCTCTTTCCCTTCCACGAGTTAATGGTCGAAGCCCCTCTGTTCCCGAACGGCCAAAGCCGTCGACCCTTCGGCTCCCAGTAACTCTGGCGCACCCTTCATCTCCTGTAACCTCTCTTCTCCTCTCCTATATAAACCCCTTCCTCTCTTTCCATCATTCACCAACACCACCACTCTTAAACCCATTTTCCCTAACCCCAAACCCTAGCCTGACCCGACGCCGGAGCTCCCCGCGCCCAGCCCGCGGCCAACTTCTCCGAGCGGCGACCTTGATGCCGTCTTCTCGGTCCCCGCGACCGTCCTTAGCAGCTCTGCGCCAGCCCTGCTGACGGCCCGACGTCGGCGCCCCTCCGCTCTGACCCTTGCCGCGGCCACCCAGGCCGATCTCGACCAGGGCCACTCTCCGTACGGCTTTCCAGCGTTGTCCCCTCCGGGCCAGAGCTTCCCGAGCTCCGCGATGCTTCTCCGAGTTTCCGACCCCGATCCCACTGTCTAGCGTTTCTGATTTCATTCCCGAGATTTATCCTGCGGCTTCCCGACCAAAGGATTTGGGTAATCTCTGATAATCATAGTAGTTCGTCCCTTCCTTGTGTCGATGATGATATGGTATCCGATTCCGTTGCGGGATTCGGTTTAGTTGAGTTCGATTTCGAAAAAAATTTCGAAGACTTCTTTGGTTGTGATGTGGTTGGAGAATTTGATTTCTGTTGATTTGTTCGGAATTATCGAAACTATTGGGTTCTGTGGATTTTGTTCCTATGGCTTCTCGAAAATTCCGAGTTGTTTCGGATATATTCTTTATCTTTGTTTTTCGGGTTCTGTGAAATTTCGGGTTTCTTTTGAATACCGAAAACATGCTCGGGTTCGATATTATTCTCGGGTTTTAATATTAATGGTGGAAATAATTTCTTAGTGGTTATTCCCTGGTTTGGGATTTATAAATGGTGTTTATGGCACACTTCCCAGTTTTTGGGTTGACTAAAAATAGAGGAAGTGTTGCCGGATTTTTCTAGAAAATTTAATTATTTTAAAATAGTTTTTCGGAAAAGATTATTATTTTGGATTTTTGGGCGACGACCGTATTGTTCAATGGGCCCTGGCTAAGTGCAAACGAAATCGGTTTCACCCGGACGTTGAGGCATTAGTCTATATGATGATTGAACCAATATCTGAGACCCATTATTTAATTTATTATTAGTTTTATTTTGTAATTAAAATTGTGGGATTTTTTAGAGACTAACTAATATTTTCTTCTTATTTTAATTCATGTAAAATGGTCTGTAAAGGGCATAAGCCCAGTTTTATTATTTATGTGGTTTGTTATAAATTAGTTTAAATTTATTCTTTTCTGGTTGTGGTTGGCATAAACACGTAAAATAGTGAAATAACTATTTTTATAGAAAATTAATATTTATTTCTCACATTAAATAAATTAGAAAAAATTACAAGTTGTTATTTAAACAAATTTTACGTCTTTTCTCATTTAAAGAAAAATTTAGTTTTATTATATAAAATTATAAAATACCAAGTTTTGCCAATAAACCGATAAATACAAAGTTTTTTTGAAATTAAATACAAAATGATCTATCCCTCATAATTGAATGTAACGCATTAGATAATCTATTTGTGTTTGTGTTAGTTTAAATAAAGAATTAAAAATTGACTAGGACAAATTAGAGATTGAAACTAGCACATCTAGTATGGCAATTTTTGAAATCTAAGACCAACTTCTCGATTGTAGGATTTCGAGAAAAAGTCTAAAATTCAATCTTGGAGTCATTACCCTCATTCCAGTCAAAACCAAGGCAAGTACAGTTTGTGGTAGTTTACAATTATTTAGTAATAGTCTTATTGCAAATTTAAACCACGAGGCAACACGGAACTCTCTTTGAGAGCATTGACTGTTTAACTGTTGGGTACTGGGGGAGTAGTGTAATAAGTATGAACACATCCAAAATGGTATAATGACTGTGTTAGCTTACCCCTCATACACACGGGGATAAGCCATATCATATCAATAGGATACAACTGTACAACCCAATCCGGTCATATGCATTGCCTATTCACATCACACTGTTTTAACTGCTGGAAAACTGTTTATTTCAAACTATTTAAAGTGCATAATTCAATTATTATTTCAATTATTAAATTATCATGAATTGTACTTTTCTCCCTCCTGACTGGAGACTATATTTTTAGGTCCTATTGATGATGTAGAGCTACTGATTAGTAGCTATTATGATCCTGAGCTGTACCCAGCTTTTCTACCAGAGGATGATGATAAGGAGACTATAAATTAGTTTTATTTTCAGTTTATGATATTGTGAAAGACAATTATGTTACTTCAGTTGTGGTTGTATTTGAAAATTTTTGTTGGACAAGTTTTTATCGAAATATTAAAAGTTGTGACAATTAGAATTTGTGTTGTTGATTACCTGCATGAGTGATACAGCTTACTGCCGCCGTCTCAACAACGGTGCAGGCTGGGCATGATCCGATTCGACCCAAGAATTTGGGACCGGGTCGTGACAGTAAAGAACTTTTCTCTTCAAAAATTACTCATATTTATAGGCTAGCAAGGGTGTGTGAACCGATAGACGCTTCAAATTTCGTGCTGCCTAGAAGATAAAACCGACCCTTGGGATTCTATCCCCTTTCATGCAAAAAAGAATGCTCAGAATTATCAAAACAAATCTAAATATTTAATGCCGACTCTTGGGATCCTATCCAAAAGACGGCTTTCAATCAAAAACAAATCAAGAGTAATTAATGAGATGCCTACGTGGCACAAAGACCAGCCTATGCGGCCAGAGAAGACTATACGGCCAGAGAAGCCTATGCGGCCAGAGAAGACCATGCGACCAGAGAAGTCTATGCGACATGAAGAGCTTATACGGACGTACCCATGCTTCTTATTCAAAGTATTGCAATTTTATAAATTGAAAACTTTGAAGGGGGTCTTGTAGAAGCATGAAAAAGAATAATAAATTCTTATGCAGTCCAGAAACTCCATGCGGCTCAAAACTTGGGGGTCTCATGCAGCTCAAAAATCTCTCAGAGCTGCATGCGGCTCAACAAGCTTTATGCGGCTCAGAAGGAGCCACGTAGCCTTATACGGTTCGAAATAGGCCTATACAGCTAGCCATAATTACTCCGTGCCGCTGGCCATTAATGCTCTGACACAATATGACAGCAATGATGGTTCTGACATAAAGAAGAGACGTGACATGCTCATAAAAAGACGAAAAAATCTTTATGATAGCTGGCACAGTTCACCAATTCCAAGAAAGTTCTTTATACGGATCGCCTGAGTGACCCTCGTGCGGCTCGGTTGTGAGGCCACCCTCTTGCGGCTCGGTTGTGAGGCCACCCTCATACGGCTCGGTTGCGAGGCCACCCTCATGCGGCTTGGTTATAAGGCCACCCTCATGCGGCTCGATTATGAGGCCACCCTCATGCGGCTCGATTATGAGGCCACCCTCATGCGGCTCGGTTGTGAGGCCACCCTCATGCGGCTCAGTTATAAGGCCACCCTCATGTGGCTCAGACATGGGGACAATCCTTCATGCGGCTCGCAACATAGTGGCAGTTGGGACACGTGGCAGAAGTTGACTAAGTCTTAACAACTCGAATTTATTGCATCCAACAGATCATGGCGGTTCAGCTTTATTTTAACCAACATAACAGTCCAGATTTATTGCAACAAACAGATAAAGATTAAACTTAATCAATCTCCAACTGCCCACTTCTCAAGGCACAGTTACAAGGATGTGGCCACGTGGCTGTACACCCCACTCATCATAAATTTCTATAAATATCATAGGATTGTTCCTTGAGACAGACAGAGAGAAGCAGTGTCACTCTCCGTTCCCAGAATGCATATTTTTATACATGTACAACTCATATATATTTATTTAGTATTTATCATGTATTATCCTGTATTTAAATTCCTTTAATTTTATGTTAATTAATTATCTATATTTTTATTTCCTGCCGTTATTCTCTGCTTTTAGTCTTGCTTTTAGGTTCGGCCTAGGAGGGTTTTTCTCGGGTTCATGGTGGTTCACATGAATCGAACCCCACCTACCACCACCCCTTCCATTTAAAGCCTCCATCCCCTTCTCTCTCCTCATAACTCTCCTTCACCAATTACTTCTTCTTCTTCCTCATCACTCTCTTCCACCTACCAGGAGAAGGAAAATACATCTTGCTTCTCCTTCACCCATTTTTATGGTTCATTTGTCTTCCTCTTGTGATTCTAAGAAAGTTTACTACTTAGCATTTTTGATTTCTTTGGCTTGTTTCTTCTAGATCTAACTAACAGTATTCTCGGTTGTTCATGGGTTTTGATCCACCAAACTGGCGTGCTTTTCAGAATAGATAGTTCATGTTGTAGAGCTTCTCATTCTACACCATTCTGAACCATGGGAACCTCATTTTTGGCTTGGAACGAAGGCTCCATAAGATTGGAGTTCAGGAGATTTAGTCACGCACACGTCTTTACGTGTTAGCGTGAATTTTTAGTCACGCACACGTCTTTACGTGTTAGCGTAAATTTTTAGTCACGCACACGTCTTTACGTGTTAGCGTGAATTTTGAGTCACGCTCACGTTCTTACGTGTCAGCGTGAATTTTTAGTTACGCTCACGTCTTTACGTGTCAGCGTGACATTTGAGTTACGCTCACGTCTTTGTGTGCGTGCGTGGATTCTTATCACGCTTTTCACGCTCATACGCTCACGCTGTGCGTGCGTGAGTTACTTTTCACGCTCACGTTATGAGTGCGTGAATTATCCTTCACGCTCATGCTGTGCGTGCCAACGTGAACCACTTTTCACGCTCACGCTGTTTATACGCTCACTCCTACCTACTAGACTTGGCGTGACTTGTTGGCCTTAGCATAGACTTGTTGGCGTGACTTCCTAACCTTTTTTTATGAACTCGATAATCTTAGCATGTTAATATTTTTGATACATATGGTTGTGTAGAACGTGCCTTGTGTCTTGACTGGTTTATGGATACCCAGTAAGGCTGGAACTTAACCCTGAGAGTTATAGACTCGACCCCATTTAATACTAATTGACTTTCATGCCTTGTCACCATTGATAATAATGGTTATCTTGACTAAAATTGATCATGTGTTCCTAGTTGGAACTAAGAGACTGGCTAGTCGTCTTATTGAATTAAATAAATGAGACACGTTCATGTAATGAACTATTGTAATCGATTAGCCGATCCCGAATATTGACATACAGGCATGTGTAGGCTTCAATTTATTTATTTTTCTACAAAGCAGCATATGTACTTTATGGTCAAGGCATGATTACTCCGTGGTTAGATTTGATTGTTGCATTACGCTATGTAAGACCTACAACCTAGCCGCACGGGTATCGTTGTAGAGTTGCGCATATCGTACCCCGTACGAAAGTATTCATTTGAATGACCATGATCCATGGCATGGGATTTCACTCAACGTAGAGACTATTAAGTTAAATAAAATAATGATTGCATGGAGAGAATGGATCTCCGAGTTCTTACATGGCAGCCCTCTTGGGACTAGTAGTGCCCGACAGGCCGGCTGGTTCCCACAGATACTGTAAACTTGCCACACGGGCAGGAAGCGATATCTGCTTATATTATTAGTGTATATTATATATTGATGACGGGCGTCCCGCTGGGACTCGTCTAATTCATGATTGGCACAATTGATTGACTGGATAGACTAGCCTTGCTCGCACATAGTAAGAACTGAGGAATCCCTATTTGCATAAGTCCAGGATAACTTGGGACTCATAATAGCAAGCCGTAGGAGTTGATTGGCCGTTCAAGATGATTTGTTTGTTTACTGTACCTACTCTGTTGCCTAACTGAGATGATCAGAAGGTCAGGACGTGACGTGCCAACTTCTGTCCTTGTTTGGTTGGGAGGTTGGTTCGAAGTGTCGTGATGTTATGTGAATCCTAGTGGAAAGCAGAGATCTATTATTATATCCTCTTACTTACTGGTTTAATCCTTCATATCGTGCTTTCTTGTGGTACTTGCTATTAGAGGTCTAACCTCTCTGGTTTTACATGGCCAGATTTAGAGCCGGTTCCCGAGGATTCAGCTTACTTCCACCTCCAAGATGGTCAATACTAGAGGGATGATCGCAGGAGGACTCGAGTGGGTTCCTTACTCCACCGTTCGTTTTGTTATGTACTTCATACTTAGCCGTTTGGTACCGACATGTTAGTCGGATTGTCTTGCACTTACTTTTACATAATTGTAATTAAGTTAGACTGCAGCTGATAACAATTGTGTATATGTTACTATACCATCTGGCTATGTTTTGTAAAGCCAGATCTCAAGAACATTTTGACTAAGCGTTTGGGACGCCTTACTGCTTTATCTTACATGTTCTCTGTTTTTGCTTCTTGTTTGAATGATTGAGACAATAGATGTGAAGTGACCATAGTAAGACTTTTATGTAGTATGCACCCCCTCGTATGGTTAGCCAGCATTGATCGTATTATACGGTATTTATCTACCCGTAATACGTAGCTGGCTGAGTCATTCCCCCGCTCTCCAGTATTCTGGTTCTGGGGCATGACTAGATTTTAGTGGTGGCCCATGCAGGTCTGATTTCAGACTTGTGGGGTGTTTTAATAGGATGTCTCAATCACACATGTTCCCCCTTGATCTCATGATTCGTTACTCTCGACTCTAGCTTGACATTCCGGTATCCTTTGACTTCATTGATCTTTCCTGTCCGATCGTTTGATTGTTCTTTTGTCCCTTTTCTTAGGGGCACTTCGTCCGCATCTGCCAGGACTGGACAACAACAACAAGAGCAACACGGACAACCTGACCCTGTTGGTCAGCAACAAGGGCCGGTACTAACTCAAGAGGCTATTCAAGAAGAAGTGATAGTGGAAGCAGCAGCTGGATCGCAGTATCCGGATGTTCCACCACCACCAACAGTTCCACCTACCCAAATGGACACACCAGCCCTTCTGGAGATTATGAGAGGAATGATGGCTACTCAGCAACATCAGATGTTGGCCCAGCAACGCATGCACACTCAGCTACAAGAGCAAAATGTGTTGCTCAACAAAGGATTGCAGACGGCTTTGGAAAGAGAAATGAGGACTGATTCAGGAGCATCAGCCAGGTTTTGCAAGTACAACCCCCGCCGTTTCGAGGGCACGGAGGATGCCATCTCAGCAGATGCATGGCTTAAGGATATTGAGGCTATTCTGACAGCAGCTAAGATACCGACAGAAGAACGTGTGGATCTAGTGAAGTTATTACTTCAGGATCTCGCACGTGATTGGTGGAAATCAGAGGAAGTGGGCATCAGACGTCCTGTGGCTTGGGACGATTTCACTGCAAGATTCAAGACCAAGTACTATGGAGTTGTGGCATGGTTTGAGCTACAACAGAAGTTTATCAACCTCAGGTAGGTCGGCAAGACTGTAGATGCTTATGCAGCGGAGTTCTGCAGATTGAGTAGATTCACCCCAGAGATGGTAGCAACAGAGAGCCAGAGGGCCATGAGGTTTCAGCAAGGGTTTTATCTTGAACTATTGCAATTGATAGAGGGGCACAATTACCAAACTTTTGACGAAGTATTGACGGCAACTCGAAGGCATGAGATCACCATTCAGAGGCTTGCGGCAAGGACTGGGGGTTAGAAGAGGTCCCACAGTCAGGTTGAAGGAGGAGGGGGAGCAGCGCCCCGAACAACAGCACCATCCACTGGCATTCGTATCCACGATGTGGCGATACGAGGACCAGCACCACCACCCAGGCAGCAGCAACTGTAACAGAGGAAGAACCAGCAACCCCCGGCGGGCTGTACTTATTGTGGAAAGATGGGGCACACTAGAGATGTGTGTCGGACATTGAATGGACTGTGTCTGATATGTTGAAATCCAGACCATCGAGTTACCACATGTCCCATGAATTCGAGGTCAGGAGGACCAGGGCAACAGTTTCCTGCTCTGCCAGCACCAGGGGCAGGCCAGTATCGAGGACCAGCGGTGGCAGTAAGGCCGTTGGCACAGCATCCGTTAATGCCGCAGGCTCAGATGTTTCGGCAGTAGGGGCCGCTGATGCAGCAACACCAGCATAGACCACCCCAGCATCATCAAGAAAGGGGCCAGCAACAGCATCAGGCTCGGCTGCAGCATGGAAACCAGCAAGGAGGTCGAGGGCAAGCATTCACTCTGTCCTTGGAGGAGGCATTGGCATCGGGAGATGTTGTGGCAGGTAACATTCTCGTCGCCTCATATCCCGCAGTAGCATTGTTTGATTCGGGAGCATCCCATTTATTTATATCTGCACAATTTGTGACACGACTAGGAATGGAGTTCGAGGCATTGCCAGGGAGGTTAAATATACTCACTGGTAATGGGCTCGTAGGAGTTAGTAGAGTTATTTTAGCATGTAGCGTTGTAGTTTGCGGGCATTCCTTACCCGCCCGGTTGATAGAATTTTCTGTTGGAAATTTTGACGTTATCTTAGGCATCGACTGGCTGAAAGACAGTCATACGACAATAGATTGTCGTAGAGGGAGTGTGTCTTTTAATATTCCAGGCATGAAGCGGTTCACCTTAGTCAGATCAGGGACAAGTCAACAAGAGCAGGGAGTAATAACGGCAATGGAAGAAGTTCAGATTCCGAAGGTAGTTGAAGAATTTCTAGACGTATTTTCCAAAGAACTTTCAGGGCTACCACCGATTAGAGATATTGAGTTCAGTATAGAATTGGCACCTGGAACTAAATCGATATCAGATCGAGTTTACAGAATGGCAGATTCAGAGCAGGCCAAGGTATATCAGCACATAGAGGAACTGAAGGAGAAGAAGTTCATCCAAGCTAGCATATCGCCGTGGGCAGCACCAGTGGTACTTGTGGGGAAGAAGGATGGGTCATCCAGATTGTGCATTGACTACAAGAAGCTTAACGCGGCAACAGTGAAGAACAAGTACCCATTACCCAGGATCGATGACTTATTTGATCAGTTGAACAAAGCTAGATTTTTCTCCAAGATAGATCTTCGTTCAGGGTACCATCAGGTGAGGGTTCGGAAGGAAGATATTCCCAAGACAGCATTCAGGTTGAAGTATGGGCATTATGAATTCTTAGTAATGCCGTTTGGTTTGACCAATGCTCCAGCAATATTTATGGATTTGATGAATCGCATCTTTATGCCATACTTAGACCAGTTTGTCGTTGTGTTTCTTGACGAAATTCTCGTATACTCTGCTAGTGAAGAGGAGCATGAAGACCACCTCAGAAAAGTGTTACAGGTTCTGAGAGAGAACCAGTTGTATGCCAAGCTCAGCAAGTGTGAGTTTTGGTCGGATCACATTTCATTTTTGGGTCACATCATATCAGGAGCTGGAGTAGCAGTAGATCCCAAGAAGGTAGAAGCAGTAGAAAGTTGGCCAGTACCCAAGACCGAAGCAGATGTGCGGAGTTTCTTGGGATTGGTAGGATATTACAGAAGGTTTGTGTCAGACTTTGCAAGGCTTTCAGCACCCATGACCCGCTTGACCCGGAAGGATGTACCATTCATTTGGTTGGCAGAATGTCAGGCATCATTCGAGACTTTGAAACAGAAGTTGATATCAACACCTATTCTTACATTGCCAGTTGGACCCGGAGGTTTTACAGTATATTGTGATGCGTCAGGTAAAGGACTTGGATGTGTCCTTATGCAACATGGGAAGGTGATAGCATATGCATCTAGACAGCTTCGGGACCACGAGAAGAATTACCCAACTCATGATTTGGAGTTAGCGGCAGTAGTGTTTGCTCTGAAGCTATGGAGGCATTACTTATATGGTGACCGAGTGGACATGTACACAGACCATAAAAGTCTGAAGTACATCTTTACTCAGAAGAAACTAAACATGAGGCAGAGAAAATGGCTGGAGTTGATCAAGGATTATGACGTGGAGCTTCAGTATCATCCAGGCAAGGCTAATGTAGTAGCAGACGCTCTCAGCAGGAGAGGCGGCGCATTTATGTTGACAACACAGCGGCATATCTTAGAAGACCTTCAGGAGATGGTCATCGAAGTTATGCTTCCTAGTGATGTAGGAGTTCTAACAAGTCTGCAAGTTCAATCCGACTTGGTAGACATAATCAAGACAGCTCAGGCACAGGACCCAAGGATTCAGAAGCTTAGGGCAGAGTGTGAGTCAGGACTCAGGAAGGAGATGAGAATTCATGAAGATGGTACACTTAGGTTTGGATCACGTCTATGTGTGCCTAGTGGAGATATCAGACAGGAGGTTATGGCAGAAGCTCACAGTTCTCAGTATTCTGTTCACCCTGGAGGGACCAAGATGTACCAAGATATCAAGCAGCATTTCTGGTGGGACGGAATGAAGAGGGAGATAGCTAGATTTGTTTCCCGTTGCTTGGTATGTCAGCAAGTGAAGGCAGAACAGCAGAGGCCAGTTGGGTTATTGCAACCGCTTCCTATTCCGGAATGGAAATGGGAGCATATTACAATAGACTTTGTGACCGGTTTACCGAGATCACCAAGTGGTAAGGACGCTATTTGGGTAATAGTGGACCGACTTACAAAGGTAGCACACTTTCTTCCTTTTAGAGTAGGGCAATCTACAGAAAAGTTGGCAGAGTTGTATATGCAACAGATAGTCAGGCAGCATGGAGTCCCTGTCAGTATTGTGTCAGATCGAGATACCCACTTTACATCACATTTCTGGAAGAGCTTACATCATAGTCTGGGTACCAATTTAAGATTTAGCACGACCTACCATCCGCAGACGAATGGACAATCAGAAAGAACGATTCAGACTTTAGAAGACATGTTACGAGCTTGCACTCTAGATTTTGGAGGGTCTTGGGAGAGTCACCTGCACTTAGTCGAGTTCTCATACAACAATAGTTATCAAACCAGTATCCAGATGGCGCCATTTGAAGCACTATATGGTAAGTAGTGCAGGTCGCCGCTTGTATGGGATGATATCGGAGAGAGGAAGATGTTAGGCCCAGAAATGATTATTCAGACGGTTGAAGTGGTTAAGGAAATTAGAGAGCGACTTTGAGTTGCGCAGGACCGGCATCGTCATTGGGCGGACCAGCATCGTAGGCCATTAGAGTTCTCTGTTGGGGACCACGTATTCTTGCGGATCTCACCTACTCGTGGGGTCATTAGATTTAGCGTTCACGAGAAATTGAGTCCGCGGTACGTGGGCCCATTTGTTATCCTTGATCGGATAGGCGATGTTGCTTATCGTTTATCCCTCCCACCTTCGTTACGAGAGGTGCATGACGTGTTTCATGTATCTCAATTACGTAGGTATGTATCGGACCCAAGCCATATTCTCGATCATTCGGAGCTGGTTGTTGGTACCAACCTGTCTTACGAGGAACAGCCTGTGTCCATTTTGGACCAAAGAAAGAAGATACTTAAGAACCGAACAATTAGTCTTGTCCGTGTTGCTTGGGGTCATCACTCCTTGGGAGAGTCAACATGGGAACGTGAGGATGATAGGGCACAAGAACGTAACAACGTCCAGCCTACGCCAGTCATCTCGACCTGCATGGGCCACCACTAAAAATGTCAGTCATCTCGACCTGCATGGGCCACCACTAAAAACGTGTCACGACCCGCACCCTAGAGTTAGGGCACAAGAACGTAACAACGCCCAGCCTACGCCGCAGTGTCGGCGGTAGAACGCTGTCCTAGGTCTCAATACATCTAACAGTATAAGACTAAACAGTTTATACTCCCCGAATGGGGGTGACATAGAAGAATGTAAACTCAATCACATCTAAGGTAGAGCATAAAGAAAGATAGATAAAACATGAAATCAAAAAGAGATACAACAGATAGAAGTCTAAGTGTCTAAGATACAAACTCAGAATACATCTCAAAACCCAAATACAGTAATCCATAAATACAACTCAAGATTACTGAAAATAAACTATAAGCAAAAACCCTAGCTATCTATGCAACCTCTACTGTCTCCTCTAGGCTAGCAGGCAACCTCCAGGCTATCTGTAAAATTTATCAACAGGTCCAGTCAGGACAGGAGCGAGCACACTACATCTCAATAAGTCATAACTGGAAAGAAAATATAATCATGCTAGAGAATAAAATACAGGATATGAAGAAATAGCATAATATAAAAGAGAGACTGTAAGTAAATATCTATGATATATAGAGAGAGACAGTGCTAGTGATTCAGAGTACAGGATAAACATGTGAATGGCATGGGACTGATTCATGATTACACTACTTGGAATTGATTCATGATTACACTACTTGGAATTATTCACATGTTCATTTATACTCCCCCATCCCCAATCAATACACAAGGATCCAATCAAGTTATGTTAAGATTCATGATTATACTACGTTGCCCATAAAGGGTGATTCATGAATTGATTCGTGAAGGCTCGGTGATCATAAGGGTACATGAGTCACTAGCTGATTCCTGAAGATTCATGATAATAGAAGCATGAGATACGTAATGTAAGTGAAACACACATGACAAAAGTATCTGATGCTCCCGAGAGGGATAACATCTCATGAAGGGATCCATATAGTACCAATTCGTGTTACCAACGTGTCAGCATCAAGTAAGATAGTCTAAAGCAGGAAATATAATCCTAAACATGATATGAAATGATCAGAGAATGTACTCGCCTGATATCTGAATGTCTAAGGTAAAGATACTGTCCGAGGAGAGGTGTTTGGCTCCTAATTAGAACAGCACAAGTCACAACATGTCCAGAAGGGTAATATAAAGCACTACAATGCATTCTACATGAATCTAGGTCAAACTAGGCCAAAGTCAACCCTTGGTCAACTCTGGTCAACTGCACTAGTAAACTAGGTCAAACTAGGTCATGTCCTAACCCAACAAGTCTTACTAGGCCTAACCAAGACTATCCTAGCAAGCACACATCAATACAAGGCTATACAAGCCAACATACACCCAACTCTATATAGTATGCAATTATTCAATACTCAAATAGGCAAGAATTAACATTGGATATACACTAGGTAATCTATTACTTTAAGCTATATATGTCTATACATATATACACATGCATATATTGTTATTCAACATTAGGTCTATAATTATGGCATTTCAAATGGTTATATAAACTTATATATTACAACACAATATGCTAACATATATATAATATACATACATAGCTAAGTTAACTATATTCATAAATACTTATTTAAGAGGCTATGTGTGTGTATGTGAACATGGCAAGGGGCAAGTGAGGGTTAAATGGGCATACATAGTGTAGACATATCAAAGAGTGTCAAAGTGTAAGTGAACAATGTGTCAAGTGTGATAGTGTCAACATAGTGTAAGGGGGTACATGAGGTAATATAGGATTTGTGTTAACATAGAACATTACATCTCATTAACTTGTATATTTCATACATTACATCTATTATTACATTACATTCATGCTTGCATTCATTCATCATTCACTTATTCTCTTGCACTACTATATATACCATACATTACATACTATGGAACCTACATATTCATTACAAGCCATACTTATACATGCTTACATTAGATAGAATACTTACACCTCGTACATCATTTATTTAACCACTTACTCATGCTTGTATTCTCTATTTAGTTACATAATGTATATACATTAACATGGGTTAAAATCAAATAGAACATTATATTACACACAAGGGTGCACAAAATGCATATGCCGAATAGTAACTCCTACTAATATTCAATACTGTACCATCTCAGAATGAACTAAAATTTAGAATTAAAGTATGTTATAGATCTATGTGTTAGCTTTCCGAAACTTCAAACGGATCGCATTTTCGTTTCCGGAAACTCTCGGAATCGCGAAAACACCGAGAACGCATTTGTCTTTCGTACAGATGACACTCAAATAATTCTCCAAAAAGTTACAGAAAGAATTAGGCCTATTAATATATGTTTTTGGAAAGCTAACTTCAATACGCTTCTTTTAAAAGAAACGGGAGATTAAACCAAGCTTTGAGCTAGAAGTTATGACATTTCTAAGTTAGGACTGAAATTAAAAACGTGGATAAAAATCATGACGGATTTAGATAGTTTGAGCCAAAAGAATACACAATATATATCCTAATTATCCACAACAATAATAGCAATAATAATATGAGGAACCACACTCACAAACTTGATTATATAATCATCATGAACCATTTATTACATATATAAATATAGATACACTCTCATTACAATATATATATATATAAATCTATATATGTAACATGAACACATCCACAACACAAAGGACACTCTTATGACCTCCAAATGGACACAAAATGGACACAAATGGAGATACAACCATGGGGGTCATTCCTATGGGTTCAAAATAGACCTATATGTATGAGGAAATGAAAAGGAAAAGGGATTTATACCTCCCGGTAGATCGAATCGAAGAAAAACCTTCCCGGAGCGACACCGACACGTAGAGATTCCAAAAGGACACGAACGAGTCCGAATCCTCCCAAAATTGGTAGCTTCCTCCTTGCTAGAATGGAGAAGGAAAGAAGAAGATTTGGTGGTGAAATGGAAGGATTTGGTAGAGAAATTGCTAGGGATTGCTCTCTAGGAATTTGGGGAAGAACAAGAGAGAGAAAAATAGATGGATAATGACAAATGGGAGGCTCAACCCTATCCTTATTGTGGCTGGCCATAAAGGTGGTTTTGTCCTATTAGGAAAAGTCCAAAAGCCCCTACTAACCTATTCTATGAGTATTAGGAAAGGGCTAATTGGTTGGGGCTAAATTAGTCATTCTAAAGTCTCTAATCACACTAACATTATCCATAATAATTAGTCTAACCTCTAACTAAAATATTTCTATCATGTGGACTAAAATTAATATCATGTGGGCCATGCCTAACTAGTGTGTGGGTCCCACTAGAGTCAAACTACCCCCGGGTCCCCGTTTCAAGTCGGATTGAGTTGAAATTCGAACCCGACTCAAATAACCCCAAAACAATATCATAAATAATAAAATAATATCAAAATAATTCAAAGAGGTCAAATACAAAAAATATTATTAGGCCAAAAATGACATTAAAATATCATAATCACATGGTTAGGCTCTAGGTCAAACAGTCTCTAGGGTTTCACTAGCAAAACGTCAAAACCACAAGTCATTGATTTAAATAATTTTAAAATAATTTAAAATTACCAAAAATTAGATCATGAATTAAATATCATTATTAAAATAATTATAAATACGAAATTTCAAAATTACCCTCATTTGGGAAACTGGGTGCTACAACTCTACCCACCTTAGAAAAATTTTGTCCTCGAAATTTAAGATCGATAGTACTCCTTCTAGAGCCTCTAACCTACCCAATATCTAAGGTAACACTTCCTAACACTGGAATAATAAACGGACATCTAAAAAGTGTCAATCTAGGAATACCTCCAATACTGCTCTACTGTACGACGGTAATGGAACTTCAATAAAATATGGACTGGAACCTATATCCAAGGGACTGGACCTATTTTAAAGTGGTCTTAACTAAGGATGAAAAGGAACTGATCATAGGCTATAGGTATGCTCAAACTATTATCTTCCTATTAACCATCTATTAATACATTCTATTACCAAAGGAACGATGCATTACTAAGACATATAGGCCCCTATCTCTCATAACACATTTATACTCACCAAAAGACTAGTACATCCTATCAAGGCTGATACTATAATCTCTCATAAATCTCATAAGCTACATGTTTATAGACACACATTCCCACATCAAGGACTAACCTATATATATCTACAACTGATACTAATGGGGTGACGTCCCTATTTCCCAACAATTAAGGTCTAAAAATTTTTATCTAAATCATGCAATTTGAAAGAATAGTATACAAGGTCAGGGCATACCGTAGCAGTTGGAAGTCTCACCTAGGTACACTAATCATTCTAGGTCAAAACAGTACTATGGTATCAACACACAAACAATCTAGGGTGTCCTAATTGGAAGGTAAGGGAACAACAATCATCAAGGTTGTAGGGCTGTCTACTATCCTATATAAAAATTGGTCATTAACAAGCAACTAAGAAATTATTAAAAGGTTATTATTCCATAAAATGGCAAAAATTAAAAATTTAGGCACAACAAATCACAAATAGATTTTTGTCTTGACACGATCTAAGTTGATCAATTTTGGGATAAAACGAGATTTGGGCAAGAAGGGAAATCAATGAAATCAAAGTATGAGCACGAGCATCCAATGATGGAGATTCAGGTCATGATTAAATTTAATTCGACTGAGTACGAATATGAGGTTCATAGGCGATAAAAAGATTTTAAGGAGAATTGTCAAGGCTGTCGCGAATGAGACTCTAGGGTCAAGTTTAACTATGTCTCCATTCTCGTAGATTGATACATAAAAAAGCGAACCAAAGTACAATAGGTTGATTAGACCATCATGTACCGGTTCTGATTAGACAATATGTTAGTGGGTGGCCATCCAATAAAATATGTCATGACCAAGCTCGAAAATAGATAAGCTTGCAAAACTAAGGCTAATTTAGCAGCACAAGATATAAGGGTAGTAATAATAAAAGGAATTACATAGTCCAAGTTTCTTAACCAACGGGTTAAGTAATCAGATAAGGTACAAGGTTAAGCATCTAAGGAAACAAGCAACACACCATCACATGTCGGGTCGAGAGAATTGAGTCAAGACTGGATTTTTAATTGAAATAAGAAGAAATTTAGTATAATGGTAGAGGTTATAGTTTAGCCAGTTGACCAGAAAATCATATCAAGAAAATAGAGTACAAGAAGACGAGTTTTAGTGGGACATGATATACCGACACGAAGGTGAGCTCGTCTAGGTCTTGCATATAAGATTTGTTGGAGGGTAACAGCTAGTATTACATTCCGAATATCAAAGTCACAATAAGGAACGTCAAGGATCTCAATTAGAAAGTGGGAGTTCAAGAGGTGGTAATTAATGCACAAAAATAATGAAGATCGAGTTAGTCATCTGCTTCTGATACTCTTAAGTTCATCTGGTCATAACTTGCCAATCATATCTTTACCTCACCAGTCTCCATATGAAGATTTAACCTTTACTTAAACCCTTACCATGACTACCGTAGGCAATTTCCAATTTCCAAACATCACTCTTGAAGCACAACCCTCACATTTAGGAATCAACATTAATCATTTATTTAAATTTTCAAGTTCTTTCACCTTGTCTTAAATTTGACCCAAAACCTCTAAATTCCGTTTACGAATTCCTTGAACTTATTCAAATTATTCTCCTCGTATTATTTAATTTAAATCTCTAGGCCTTACAAAACTTATCTTTCATCATAAAATCAACTTTCGTATTTTTTTCGACAAATACCCTTGAATATTATTCTCCTAAAATATTTCACAACAATCTCTAAACTTCCATAACTTTGTGCTCTCTCTATCCCTAGTCATTTCCTCGCAACATCTTGTTTAATATCCTTATTAAACACAATTAACTTCTCTTTTCCATTACTAACCTTCTACATAGGCTCAGAGTAAAAGTTTTTCCCAGAATCAATAACCAAGATTTTCTAAGTTCTCAAAACTAGGTTGACCTCTGATATCCTCATTAGTTTTGAATACACCTATAAACTATCTCATAACCCCAAAATTTCTCTAAATGTAATTGTTTCCAGATTGGCAGTATACATCTCTCTATTCTATTCGAGACCTTTACCACATTTCTATCTCAAGTTTCCATATGGAACACTCCACATTTGATTTCCTTTAGATCATCATAAAATAACCAGTTACGTCTTCTCTGAGCTACATAATTTACGTCACTTCCTTAGCCTTCCCCATACAAAAGATACAAAGATTCAAGGGTTTCGAAGTACATCTGGTAGGGACGACAAGATATGGGTAATTAATGTAATGAGACAGAGTTTAAGATAAGAGGTAAATAAGAATGCAAGGGAATAATGGCGAGAAAGAATAATGAAGATATATTCCTTCTCATCGGTTCAAACGAGAGGAACCCATCAAGCTTAAATTGAATAGCAAGGAATGAGGGTGAATCCAAACAAGAGGAAAAGGAATTCCAAGTGAAGTTCAAAATGAGTTTCTCAGGGGTCGTCCCAGAAATCTCTTAAAGAATCCTAAGTGTGATTGAGTACCTTGGATTTAAAAATATTAATCTAAATACAAAATTAAATCAACAACTACAAAATTTTATCAAAATCATCAACTAATACCAGGATTCAAAGTTCTACAATGAATCCACAAAATCAAATTCAAATCAAGGAAAAAAGGTGAATCAAAACAAGGAAAAGGAGTTTAAATCGAAATTCAAAATGGGATTCTCAAGGGTTATCCCAGGAATCTCTCAAGGAATCCTAACAGTGATTGAGTATCCTCTCATCCTAACATCTTAATTTATATATCCTATAGCAGGCTCGTAGTAGTACAACTAAGTCGTTGTGCTACTACGAAATCGCACTAATGCGAATCTCGACCTGCATGGGCCACCACTAAAAATGTGTCACGACCCGCACCCTAGAGTTAGGACACAAGAATGTAACAACGCCCAGCCTACGCCGCAGTATCGGCGGTAGAACGCTGTCCTAGGTCTCAATGCATCTAACAGTATAAGACTAAACAGTTTATACTCCCCAAATGGGGGTGACATAGCAGAATGTAAACTCAATCACATCTAAGGTAGAGCATAAAGGAAGATAGATAAAACATGAAATCAAAAAGAGATACAACAGATAGAAGTCTAAGTGTCTAAGATACAAACTCAGAATACATCTCAAAACCCAAATACAGTAATCCATAAATACAACTCAAGATGACTGAAAATAAACTATAAGCAAAAACCCTAGCTATCTATGCAACCTCTACTGTCTCCTCTAGGCTAGCAGGCAACCTCCAGGCTATCTGTAAAATTTATCAACAGGTCCAGTCAGGACAGGAGCGAGCACACTACATCTCAACAAGTCATAACAGGAAAGAAAATATAATCATGCTAGAGAATAAAATACAGGATCTGAAGAAATAGCATAATGTAAAAGAGAGACTGTAAGTAAATATCTATGATATATAGAGAGAGAGACAGTGCTAGTGATTCAGAGTACAGGATAAACATGTGAATGGCATGGGACTGATTCATGATTACACTACTTGGAATTGATTCATGATTACACTACTTGGAATTATTCACATGTTCATTTATACTCCCCCATCCCCAATCAATACACAAGGATCCAATCAAGTTACGTTAAGATTCAAGATTATATTACGTTGCCCATAAAGGGTGATTCATGAATTGATTCGTGAAGGCTCGGTGATCATGAGGGTACATGAGTCACTAGCTGATTCCTGAAGAATCATGATAATAGAATCATAAGATACGTGATGTAAGTGAAACACATATGACAAAAGTATCTGATGCTCCCGAGAGGGATAACATCTCATGAAGGGATCCATATAGTACCAATTCGTGTTACCAACATGTCAGCATCATGTAAGATAGTCTAAAGCAGGAAATATAATCCTAAACATGATATAAAATGATCAGAGAATGTACTCGCCTGATATCTGAATGTCCAAGATAAAGATACTGTCCGAGGAGAGGTGTCTGGCTCCTAATTAGAACAGCACAAGTCACAACATGTCCAGAAGGGTAATATAAAGAACTACAATGCATTCTACATGAATCTAGGTCAAACTAGGCCAAAGTCAACCCTTGGTCAACTCTGGTCAACTGTACTAGTCAACTAGGTCAAACTAGGTCATGTCCTAATCCAACAAGTCTTACTAGGCCTAACCAAGACTATCCTAGCAAGCACACATCAATACAAGGCTATACAAGCCAACATACACCCAACTCTATATAGCATGCAATTATTCAATACTCAAATAGGCAAGAATTCACATTGGATATACACTAGATAATCTATTACTTTAAGCTATATATGTCTACACATATATACACATGCATATATTGTTATTCAACATTAGGTCTATAATCATGGCATTTCAAATGGTTATATAAACTTATATATTACAACACAATATGCTAACATATATATAATATACATACATAGCTAAGTTAACTATATTCATAAATACTTATTTAAGAGGCTATGTGTGTGTATGTGAACATGGCAAGGGGCAAGTGAGGGTTAAATGGGCATACATAGTGTAGACATATCAAAGAGTGTCAAAGTCACTACTACAAAAATCGTTAACAATGACACTTTATAGATGACACTCGTAAAAAAATGTCATTAGTGATAATTTTAATGTCAGCTCATTAGATGCCTGTCATTAATAACATAAGCATACTAAAAATAATAATGTCATAAAAATATATTAAGATGACGATTAAAAAGATAAGGGTCGTAAAAGAATTTTATGGAAGTCATCTTTTATGTATAGAAGAAAAGGTGTAGAATATAATTTTAATCGTTTGCTTTTAATTACTTATATACTAGGGTGGGATACCCCTCTCTCTCTCTCTCTCTCACACACACACACACACGCACACACATATAATAGGGCTGAGACATTTTACTTCCTCCCAAATCAAATCTCAATCCCATTTATCCCTAACCTCCTTCTTCTTCTTCTCCCTCAACCCCACCCCCTTCTTCCTTGTCGAATCCTCTCCTGGCCATCTAGCATCCGCAACGACACCATCGACAGCCCCCTTTCGAGCTTCTCCAATGATCAACGATCCTCCATCGAGCTTCCTCCTTGAGGATGATCCCATAGAAACTTCCAGTCCTTGTCGACTTCTCCAGCCGACGTTCACCAACGCCGAAGAACCACTCCTTCCTCTACAATGGTAAGAACCATAAAATAGGGTTTTAATCTCTCCCTCCCTCCTTCTCTCTCAGAACCATAATTTTTTTGCAGGCCCTAGAAGAAGTCGACATCTTCGTCGACCTCCCCCGAAAGTCGATGTTGTGGCACCTCGACGATGGCCTACTGTGGCACTTCGACCTGAAGCCCCATGCCTCCGGCGACTTCTCCATAGCCGTTGTACATGCCAACTCCTTCCTGAAGGACCACGGGCAAGTGCTCACCTCCCCCTCGGCGACCTACGTCGGGTTCTACGACGGCTACGGCGGGCCCGAGGCCTCGCGATTCGTCAACAGCCACCTATTCTCCCACCTCCACGGTAAGGACTCCCCTCGAAATCTCTCTCGATTGATTGATTTTTTTGACTCTCTTTTCCGTTTTTGGTTCAATTGTTTCTCTATTTCGACGAGTTTTTGGTCAGGGCTTCAATTAGGTATTTTGTTAGATGAATTACAAGAGATATCAATAGGGTTAGGGTTTGAATTGGGTATTTGGTTTGATAAATTATAAGAGAGATCGGTAGAATTAGGACTTTAACTAGGTATTAGATTTCAATATATTTCCTTGATTTCCTATTTAACTTGTTGATTTCGTTCTTCAATATCTGGTTCTTATTCTTTATTATCTGGTTATTCATTATTTTGTTCTTCATTATCTAGTTCCTTGATTTCCTATTTAACTTGTTGATCCATTCTTTTATCATTGCCTAAGGGTCTGCTTGGTAATGGTGTTTTCACCGGTTTTGGGGTGTTTTTGAACCGACCGTTTATGAAAACCCCTGCTTGTTAATTTTTTTGAGGCACTGGTTTTCGTCGGCTCAAAACCTCCCCAAAACCGGTGTAATGTATTTTTGGGTGGCTTTGTAAACACCCAAAATCGGCGGGTTTTGAGCGGCTTTATTTTTTTATTCCATTTATATTCTCACAAAAATAGATATAATTATAACTACCGATACCCTTCCCTATTTAATTTATTCGTGTAAAAAACTTTCAGAGCCGCTCGTTAGTGAATTACCAAGCATGGATTGGACTGGTTTAAAAGCCGCTACTTAAAAACCATCCAAAACCGGACCCCTCATAACTGCTCATAACCGGTACTCTAAAAACACCTCATAACCGCTACCCCGATAATTGCCAAGCAGACCCTAAGATAATCCCAACATATTGGTAAACTCTATCAGAGACAATTAACGACCATTATCTGGTTCTTATGGCAAAACTAAGCTAGCTCGGTAGAATCAAAGAAAGTACCAAGAAGGTTAGATGAAGGACTTTTGGCTCGACCATGAACCATCTGATTGTTAAGTTTTTCAGAACTACCATCATAATTTCTTTTCAAGCACTATGATAAGATTCAAAATTAATTGCTGCCACTAACCCGTTTCATGGCTTGAGGATGGGATTATATGGCCCATTGGGCTGTAAAAAGTAGATGACTTCAAGTGTTTCTGTTCTTACTCAATGTTCTAATCACTTAAATAAATAAAAAAATTGTTTTAAAAAGACTAGTTTAGGGTTATGTCGTGAGGAATGTTGTCTATGGTCTTACTGCCATATCGAAACCTATATACATCTTAGGTTTGTAAGAGTTGTTGTATCTTTGTCCATGTCTACACCCTGGCCAGTGCATCTTATGCAAGTATATAAGATGGTGTTGCCATTATATGTATTTCCTGTTGTTAGAACATTTTTTTTATTGTTAGTGCCTTTGTTTTATAACTACAAGGACTATATTGTCTCATTGTGTCTTGTGCATAAAATTGATTTTATCTATCCCTATGTTTGTTAAGGAGCTAATTTTTGTAGGTTGGGCCTGAATCTATTCTTCGTGGTCCATTGTTAAATGCAACTAGTGACGACATGTAAGTATGAGCTATTTGATATTCACTTTTTCTACCCTTTTCTGTAGCTACTAATATCATTTGTGATGTTTAGGGCTCCAAGTCTTAATGGTGAACTCCAGGACTGTCCCACTGAATTAATTCATCCACATGAAGATTGTAATGTGAATTCTTCACTGTCATTTATTGTTTAGATTTTTTTTCAAATTATTTCTTTATTCTTAATCTGGAATATATGATATATAGGAATTATTATATTTTAGGTGCATCATGAGCTTTCTTAGAATACCATAATAAGATTTTTATCTTATTGATCATATTTTTAAATATGCAACAATCTTTTTGTGCAGATTTGCCATGTTGAGGATTTTGGTGTTGTTGGGCTTGTACAAGTAATTGTCATTCATTTTCACAGGGCAATGATTGTTGTTGTTCATTCATCTGGAGCAGTTAGCTCATCTGGTTTGGGTACAAGTAGTCATATCTCATCATTTTTTGGATAAAACACTTGTGATAGAACAGAATAATGTAACTGAAAGCTAATTAAAAAAGAAACAAAGAAAAAAAGAATAGTGTAACTGAAACTGCTTAACCACATGCAGGTTGCAAAGGTGGGGTCGGTAGAGGAACAATTTCAAGCAATGGTGTGCAGGGAAGTGGTACTTCTGTTGAAGGTGGAATCACATGTGGACATGCTACTTTACCTTGTGAGCTAGGTAGTGCCAGTGGTAACGACATCATAGAAGCTTCAACTGCTGGTGGGGGTATTATAGGTATAAATCCAATTAATATGTAGTAGACACCTTTTAATTAGTTCATATTCTGTATTAAGGGAACTGTAGAAAATAAGGCTTTGCTAACAATTTGTGTAGTTGGGCCAACATCTAAAATAAAAAGCATGCAAAGAAGCTATAATTCTTGAGCAAAAGCAAATCATAAGCTTTTATGAAAATTTCATTTTTTTTTACATAAACAATTTGAAGATAAAATCAAATCCACTAGATAGAAAGCAAGCATCATATTATACACATGTAAATAGTGACAAGGTTGTGAAAAGTGCTAGGCAATAGTCGGGCAGGCACCTTCCGCCTAGCGCCTAGCCCACCTAGGCGGCCACCTTCCGCCTAGCTTCCTTTTTTGAAATTACTTCACTTTGAAGAAGCATATATGTTTCTATCATCGAAATAACTAATGATTCTCATTATATTATTTTTGTTTGCAATGATGGGTTCAATGGAGCATTCACTCAAGTTCGTCAGTTTATGGCTCACGCAAAGCAGAAGGAGAGATTTCTGGTTAGCTTGGTAGACAATGTAACGAAGCTGCTACAAATGACTTTAGTGTAGGGTTTGGGGGCGGGTCTAGGGGTACTATCCTTCTATTTTTACACTCTCTACTGTTGGTAAAGAATCCATGCTCTCAAATGCAGGTGGTCTTGGAAGCCTCAGTGGTGGAGGTGGCGGAAGGATTCACTTCCATTGGTCTGACATTCCCACGGTGGAAGAATATTTTCCAATTGCAGGTGTGAAGGGAAATATAAGCTCAAGGTTTGAATCAAAATTTTTGGTTTATTATGATTTCACGATGTTTTTATTGCATTATTGCTAATTCATAAGAAAGTTACATTGATAAGGTAATTTATAATGTGTTTTTACACCACCTTTGGATTTATTGATGTGTTCATAGTTTGTTGAGTCTCTTTGTAGCTTCTTAGTTTATTTTACCTGCTGTGAACCGAAAAAAGTGATCACTCTCATATTGTTTCACATCCAAAACCACAATTTTCTTATATTGTCTATTTGTTTGAAATATTTTATTTGTAGTCCCAGTTTTCCTGCTACTTACTGATTATTATTTTTCTTTATTCTTTTTAAAAGATTATCTATCATTGTGATGTATTAATTTTCCCTTGATTAAAAATGGGTTTCCTATGTCATGAGGCTCCCGCTTACATAGGATCCGGGGATGCTCTCTATTTTATTGTTTTCCTTTGACTAGTTTATTATTTAATCTTTTGGCTGCCTGGAGTTTGATATATGGAACTTTATTTAAAAATTTGTTGGTCATTGTACTACTTTTATGTTTATTGAGAACAAGCAACATGTATCTACTAAAACTCCCAGATTGGACTATTTCATATTCTCCGAAGAATGACTTCAACTTTAGCACAGGAAACTGCTTGATGCATTCTTTGTAACCTTGTATTTGGGACACTTTTGTGTTTCAGTGTCAGTCGACATCATTATATGATGTTGCACATTTTGTACTCTTTTGATGCAGTGTGCCCAAGAATGCATGTAATGCAATTTGCAGAAAGTCCCATACGTAACATCGGGCATCTCACAAAAAGAAAAAGAAAAAGTATGGAATAGTATTGAATGTTCAATCATGTTCAGTGCTAACTGTTACTGTATTGCTTTTTGACATTAGTGTCTATGATTTAGCTATTATTGGGTATTTTATTTCAACTGAATGAAAAAGGGATTCAACCTAAGTAAGTTTCTTTTAAAACTCTCATTCGCTTTCTCAAGTATGCAAATTATTCTCAGTTTGAACTCATGAAATTGTATTTCTTTACTATGCAATTCGTAGTTAGGAGCAACTTATTAGGCGGTACCTGTTCATTATTTTATAGACAAATAGTAAGGATAAAAATCCAATTTTCTGTATGGTTTCTCGGGCCATGTTCCACATTACAACCAAGCTTTGTCTAGTTCCTTTGTTCAATTACCTTAGGCAAAAAGATTCTCTCATCTGATGCTAAACTTCATTTTATAATCTTCACAGGGTTTATATGCTACTTTTTTCATTTTCATTTTGATTCAATATTGTTATGGTTAGCTGTATTAACTAGTTGATTTTATGCTTATTTTTGTAGTTTGCTGGGAGAAAGGATTCCTCTGTCAGAGAAATTGATGAATGAGACGAGAGCTGGCCAAATTTATCCCGATATTGTTAATAAAGATCGTATGTAAAAAATGACGCATAATAAAATTTTGGAAGTATTGTAAATTTATGTTGTGAACGTTTGAGACTGAAATAATATTGTATAGTTCAATGTTGGCATTTTGAATAATTATGAAATGAAAAAAATTGATGGTGTTAAGTGTTTAATTTTCTTCTTCTTTATATTGTACACAAAATACAAATTGTGGAATACAGATGAAAAAAATGGAGCTATAAAAATAACAAAATTTAATGATGAATAAAAGTCATCTTTTGTAAATAAAGATGACGCATAAAAGTCATCTTTTACAAATAAAGATGACGTGTATTGAGCTGTCATAGATTTCTTATGATAAATGTAATTTTTTTAAAATAAAGATGACGTATAGAAGTCATCTTTTGTACATAAAAATAATGCGTCAAAGTCATCTTTTATAAATAAAGATGATGCATAGAAGTCATCTTTTGTAAATAAAGAAGTCATATGAAAGTCATCTTTTATAAATAAAAATGACGTGTGTTTAATTGTCATTAATTTTTCATGATAAAAGTCATCTAATGTAAATTAAGATAACACACAGAAGTCATCTTTTCTAAATAAAGATGACACATAAAAGTCATCTTTTATAAATAAAGATGACATACGTTGATTTGTCATTGATTTCTAAAGATAAAGATGACCCCTTCATAGATGACGGTCAAACAAATGTCATCAATTAACATATTTAGCCGTCATTGTTATCTATTTTTGTAGTAGTGAGTGTAAGTGAACAATGTGTCAAGTGTGATAGTGTCAACATAGTGTAAGGGGGTACATGAGGTAATATAGGATTTGTGTTAACATAGAACATTACATCTCATTAACTTGTATATTTCATATATTACATCTATTATTACATTACATTCATGCTTGCATTCATTCATCATTCATTTATTCTCTTGCACTACTATATGTACCATACATTACATACTATGGAACCTACATATTCATTACAAGCCATACTTATACATGCTTACATTAGATAGAATACTTACACCTCGTACATCATTTATTTAACCACTTACTCATGCTTGTATTCTCTATTTAGTTACATAATGTATATATATTAACATGGGTTAAAATCAAATAGAACATTATATTACACACAAGGGTGCACAAAATGCATATGCCGAATAGTAACTCCTACTAATAATCAATATTGTACCATCTCAGCATGAATTAAAATTTAGGATTAAAGTATGTTATAGATCTATGTGTTAGCTTTCCGAAACTTCAAACGGATCGCATTTTCGTTTCTGGAAACTCCCGAAATCGCGAAAACACCGAGAACGCGTTTGTCTTTCGTACAGCTGACACTCAAATAATTCTCTAAAAAGTTACAGAAAGAATTAGGCCTATTAATATATGTTTTTGGAAAGCTAACTTCAATACGCTTCTTTTAAAAAAAACGGGAGATTAAACCGAGCTTTGAGCTAGAAGTTATGACATTTCTAAGTTAGGGCTGAAATTAAAAACGTGGATAAAAATCATGACGGATTTAGATAGTTTGAGCCAAAAGAATACACAATATATATCCTAATTATCCACAACAATAATAGCAATAATAATATGAGGAACCACACTCACAAACTTGATTATATAATCATCATGAACCATTTATTACATATATAAATATAGATACACTCTCATTACAATATATATATATAAATCTATATATGTAACATGAACACATCCACAACACAAAGGACACTCCTATGACCTCCAAATGGACACAAAATGGACACAAATGGAGATACAACCATGGGGGTCATTCCTATGGGTTCAAAATAGACCTATATGCATGAGGAAATGAAAAGGAGAAGGGATTTATACCTCCCGGTAGATCGAATCGAAGAAAAACCTTCCCGGAGCGACACCGACACGTAGAGATTCTAAAAGGACACGAACGAGTCCAAATCCTCCCAAACTTGGGTAGATTCCTCCTTGGCTAGAATGGAGAAGGAAAGAAGAAGATTTGGTGGTGAAATGGAAGGATTTGGTGGAGAAATAGCTAGGGATTGCTCTCTAGGAATTTAGGGAAGAACAAGAGAGAGAAAAATAGATGGATAATGACAAATGGGAGGCTCAACCCTATCCTTATTATGGCTGGCCATAAAGGTGGTTTTGTCCTATTAGGAAAAGTCCAAAAGCCCCTACTAACCTATTCTATGAGTATTAGGAAAGGGCTAATTGGTTGGGGCTAAATTAGTCATTCTAAAGTCTCTAATCACACTAACCTTATCCATAATAATTAGTCTAATCTCTAACTAAAATATTTCTATCATATGGACTAAAACTAATATCATGTGGGCCATGCCTAACTAGTGTGTGGGTCCCACTAGAGTCAAACTACCCCCGGGTCCCCGTTTCAAGTCGGATTGAGTTGAAATTCGAACCCGACTCAAATAACCCCAAAATAATATCATAAATAATAAAATAATATCAAAATAATTTAAAGAGGTCAAATGCAAAAAAAATATTCTTAGGCCAAAAATGACATTAAAATATCATAATCACATGGTTAGTCTCTAGGTCAAACAGTCTCTAGGGTTTCACTAGCAAAACGTCAAAACCACAAGTCATTGATTTAAATAATTTTAAAATAATTTAAAATCACCAAAAATCATATCATGAATTAAATATCATTATTAAAATAATTATAAATACGAAATTTCAAAATTACCCTCATTTGGAAAACTGGGTGCTACATGTACAGGCTTCAATTTATTTATTTTTCTACAAAGCAGCATATGTACTTTATGGTCAAGGCATGATTACTCCGTGGTTAGATTTGATTATTGTATTACGCTATGTAAGACCTACAACCTAGCCGCACGGGTATCGTTGTAGAGTTGCGCATATCGTACCCCGTACGAAAGTACTCATTTGAATGACCATTATCCATGGTATAGGATTTCACTCAACGTAGAGACTATTAAGTTAAATAAAATAATGATTGCATGGAGAGAATGGATTTTCGAGTTCTTACATGGCAGCCCTCTTGGGACTAGTAGTGCCCGACAGGCCGGCTGGTTTCCACAGATACTGTAAACCTGCCACACGGGCAGGGAGCGGTATCTGCTTATATTATTATTATATATTATATATTGATGACGGGCGTCCCGCGGGGACTCGTCTAATTCATGATTGGCGCAATTGATTGACTGGATAGACTAGCCTTGCTCGCACATAGTAAGAACTAAGGAATCCCTATTTGCATAAGTCCATGATAACTTGGGACTCATAATAGCAAGCCGTAGGAGTTGATTGGTCGTTCAAGATGATTTGTTTGTGTACTGTACCTACTCTGTTGCCTAACTGAGATGATCAGAAGTTCAGGACATGACGGACCAACTTCTGTCCTTGTTTGGTTGGGAGGTTGGTTCGAAGTGTCGTGATGTTATGTGAACCCTAGTGGAAAGTAGAGATCTATTATTATATCCTCTTACTTACTGGTTTAATCCTTCATATCGTGCTTCCTTGTGGTACTTGCTATTAGAGGTCTAACCTCTCTGGTTTTGCATGGCCAGATTTAGAGCCGGTTCCCGAGGATTCAGCTTACTTCCACCTCCAAGATGGTCAATACTAGAGGGATGATCGTAGGAGGACTCGAGTGGGTTCCTTACTCCACCGCTCGTTTTGTTATTTACTTCATACTTAGCTGTTTGGCACCGACATGTTAGTCGGATTGTCTTGCACTTACTTTTACATAATTGTAATTAAGTCAGACTGCAGCTGATAACAATTGTGTATATGTTACTATACCATCTGGCTATGTTTTGTAAAGCCAGATCTCAAGAACATTTTGACTAAGCGTTTGGGACGCCTTACTGCTTTATCTTACACGTTCTCTATTTTTTCTTCTTGTTTGAATGATTGAGACAATAGATGTGAAGTGACCATAGTAAGACTTTCATGTAGTATGCACCCCCTCGTCTGGTTAGACAGCATTGATCGTATTATACGGTATTCATCTACCCGTAATACGTAGCTGGCTGAGTCATTCTCCCGTTTTCCAGTATTCTGGTTCTGGGCCGTGACAAGCAGAGAGATACACACAGAGCATTTTTTCGTCGGAGCCGAGGTTGCGTTCGATCGTCCAAGGAGTAAGGCAGAGTTGATAACACTTTCCCGAGCCTCTACCGTCACCCCCCAGAATCCAAATTAAACAATTGTATTTAGATTGCTTTTTCTAGGTTTTGTTCCTAGGCTCTTTTTGTACGAGCGAGTTTGTAATTGTGAATTAAAGTTCAGTCCTCCCATAAAATCGTTCTGTTCTTTGATAATCAATGGCAAACAGTAGTTTGACACAAAGTTGCCAGGAAATTGATGAGTCGGTTGTATGTTGAAAAGAGAAGACAAGTTGGATGATGTTGTGTAGCACGGTCACAAAGATTTGGGGCATAATCACGTTGTTGTAATACGAGTAGGTTTGGAGTATAGGCTATGCAACTGATCCTAAGGCAAGCTTAGAAAGACCATAAAAAAAGTAGCTCACCCTCATTAAAATTAACTTGTTGGTTTTGTATTGTTAAGCGAGATGCTCCCCACCAGTACTGTTGTGTACTGACACTCCACCAGTTTGTATGCGCAGGTTATAGGTAATTGCTCGTTCGAGGCGGAGCTCGCTCAGATGTGTTGAGGCATGGAGTTCCTTGGCATTTTGTAAACCCCCTAAATTTTTACTACATTTTTTTAAAATAATTTGGCATTTAATTGGTACTTCATAATTGTATGCCACGTACGAGTTTGCGATTCGTATTTTCTCGTCTAGTGTGAATATGTGCGAGGAAAATATTTTAAAACACAAACTTTTTATTATTATTATTTTTATATAGAGACATATGTGCGAATATGTATGCCGCGTACGATAAATGATGTGTCACGTCCCAGAACCAGAATACTGGAGAGCGGGGGCAGACATAGCCAGCTACATATAATGAAATGGGATCCACTCTACTATATGGTCACGGCTGTCTAGATATATGAGGGTTTATCTACAAGCCAACAGTCTCCTATGGTCAATAACAAGCCTAGTGTCTCAATCACAAGCAAGTAAGTAAACGTTACAAGATGTAAGATCACCAAATATACAATAGTAAGGCGTCCCAAACATTACATATTCAGCTGATCATGAAGCTAGTCGTTACAAAATATAAGGACTAGCAAGAGTTTCGTCATACATGATCAACCCTAGGTTGCTAATTATGTTACAACCCGTAGGCAGACAATAAATAAAAATGTACACGAGCTAACACTTGCTCGACGGTTAAACGTCTCAAAAGAATAATTTTACAATAGAGTGGGAAAGCCAAAATAAACAAACTCGTTGCCAGGATTCCGTCTAGTGGTCACCATCTGGCTGGAAAGTCGGTGGATCCTCTGGAGCTGCTCCGGTGTTCGGCCATACAAAACTAGCTGGATCAGACCCCAGAAAGAGCAAGTACCACAAAGGAGGCTTCACTTAGGAACTAAAATCAGCAATTAGCACAAGAATATAATTAAATAAAAGACAGTAATTAAGGAAAAGCATGACAAGTGATATACGATGAGATAACCATGGGACTATTCAGATAACCATGTTACAACTCGTAAACCAAACAAGGACCGGGGTTGTAACCCTTCGTCTGAACAGAACTTGGCTTCTCCCACCATTTATCGGCAAGATAAAATATAAAAAATCGGGTCAAGTAACAATCTTGTACATGATCAAGACAAGACTGGACTGATTATTTCTCATCCAACAATCACGGCCAAGCAAAGAGTACGGCTTGATACTTTAACTAACTAGGGTTATCATAGGCCTAGTTACTAGTAAGATGCAAAAAGATTTTCTAGTCCAGTTACCCGCCTGCTGCTACATGAGTGACCCCAGCAAAAGAAAATAAGTATAGCAGGCACACTGCAGTGAGATACATGTGTCCTAAAGAGGTGCCCCACTCGACGGCAGGCTGGAAATGTGCTCATCATGACAGTAGGTACCCCTGACCGTGGTACTCAGGGGTCCCCATCCTAGACATGATGCAAGACAAGACGGGTTCATTTGTACAAGCACAATCGTCCACGGTGTCCAGGTCATTAAATCTTGTCATGTCAAGCTAGCCGTCACAACAGCCTTCGAGATATATCATGTCAGGTTTACTTGTCAAGAGTGCGCCACGGCGGGCCACTATCGAGAATTATCATGTCAAGTTTTTCATGTCAAGTCTACTTATCAGGAGTGCGCCACGTCGGACCACTATCATGTCACATCAAAAGTGCACCACAACGGGTCACCATCGTATCAGAGAACAATTAATGTGGCACAAGCATACAAGTGGTAATTAAACAATAGAAGGGGCAAGTGCTGTGGGGGCTCATGCGGCTCGAAAAAAATTAATGGCCATGCGGCCAGCAAATATTATGGAGCCATGCAATTAATGGAGAGGGGGGGAGCATATGCGGCCAGCAAATAAGCATGCATGCGGCCAATAGATTTTTTTCATGCGGCTCACTAATACCATGCTGCTACAATCAATCCCATATGCGGCTAAAAAATTCTCCATACGGCCAGCTTGTAAGCTTTTTCATGCAAGCATTAAGCAAGCAATGTAGCTAACAAATATAAATTAATAATGCATACAAGCTTAAATAATGCATGCAAGCTGCTGTGGACATGCACTTAAATATGCATGCAAGCTAAATATGGCCATACACGTGAACATGCATGCAAGCTAAATATGCACTTAAATATGCATGCGGCCATAAGCTGTAGGCCATGCGGCCATAAGCTATATATGCGGCTCATTTTTTCCTCCATGCAAGCATTAGTATAATGCAATGTAATATTAAAGTAATATTAAAAGAAAGCCAGGCGGCTCATTTGGCAAATATAACCACATGCGGCTAAGCTATTTGCTTATGCGGCCGAACATCATTAGCTTATGCGGCCAACTTTATTAACTTGCAAATGCAAGCAAAGCTAAAGCATGCATTAAATAATACAATTCAATGTAAAGCTATGCGGCTCAACTAAATAGCAACTGGTCTTTTCGGCCATTAAATGCAACTGGCCATATGCGGCTACCTTTCTAATACACATGCAAGCTACTGCTTGCATAAAGCATACAAATGTAATTAATGCTAAGGCCAAGTAATTATTAAATACTAATGGTAATTATATAATACAAGCAATTAATGCATGATGTAAGCCATTAATGCTTGCAAGGCCATGCATCTATGAATTGTCCAATGACCTATACGGCCCAGGCAAGTTGCATGCAATTGCATGCAAGCTTGCAAGCAACTGGCCATGCAATAAATAATGCTCATGCGGCCAGAAGCTAAAATGCTCATGCGGCCAGAGTAAAATTAGTAGCTCCCACAGAGAACATATCCATGGAAAATACTATGACCTCCATGCTCCTCCAAACATCATCAAGAACCCAAATCCAAACTTCCGTAGGTCAAATTTGGACAAAATAAAATTCTCTACAAGATGGAACCATCAACTAGCAAAAATATGTAAGCTTGATAGATCAAATTCATGAAAACCGAAAATACCACAAAACTGGATCTGCAAGAATCTAACCATGGAAATAAAAAAATGCTAAGTACTAAAGTGGGTTAGAAGCACATGAGGAAGACAATGAAACAATAAAAATAGACTTCCTCCATGAAGCAAGGTGCACTTGCCTAAGCTCTCCACTCTCTCAGGTTGGTGGAGAAGTAATGGTGGAGAAGAAGAAAGTTAATGTGGAGAGAGAAATGTGTGGTGGGATATTTAATGAAGGTTGTGGTAGGTGGGAGTGGTTTGGTTCACATAAAATCAAGCAAAATCGAACCAAGCCAAACAAATCGAACCGAACCAAGATAAACCAATCAATAAAATACCAAAATAAATCAAGCAGGTAGACATGCAATACGGGTCTAAATACGTACACGTATTCCAACTACGTAATACGAGATATGGGCATTACATCGTGTAAGGATTTTTCTAAGATAGTATCTATTTTTATAGTTTAAGTATAGCAGCAAAATTTAGAAAACGATGATCGTGAATATTTGCATGCGAGATTCATGATTCTAATCCATGAATACATTTTAAATTTCTAATTTTTAAATTTATTTAATATTAATATTTTATTATTGGAAAAGATATTTTAAAAATAATATTTGGTTTTGTCACTCTCCGTTCCCGGAATGCGTATTCTAATACGTATATTGCCTAAATGTATTTATTTAGTATTTATCATGTAGTATCCTGTATTTAAATTCCTATAACTTTATGTTAATTAATTATCTGCATTTTATTTTCTGCACTTTACTTTTCTGCAATTCTATTATCTGTTCTTTAAATTTTATGTTAATTAATTAGCTGCTCTTTAATTTTCATGCTAATTAATTCCTGCGATTTTATTTCTGCATTTCTTCCTGTAATTTTATTACCTGCATTTTGATTCCTGCTTTAGTTTTACTTTCGGGTTAGCCTTGTTGGACCCATTGGACCCATTGGACCCGGCCCAACTCCCACCTACCACCACCTTTTATTTAAAGCCAACCTCTCCCTTCTCTCTCCTCATTTACTTTACTTCTCACCATTACTTCTTCTTCTTCCTTTCATTACTCTCTCTACCTACCAACTAGGCAAGTACATCTTGCTCTACATGAGGACCATATTTTATGGTTCAATATTCTTCCTCTCATGATTCTAAGAGAGTTTAGTGCTTAGTATTTTTGATTTTATTGGTTCATTTCTTGTAGATCTAAGTTATTATATTTTCGGTTGTCTATGGGTTTTGATCTAGCAAACTCCTTTGTTCTCAAGATTTGATGGTTCCATGTCGTAGAGCAGTTCATCCTACCCAATTTTGAAGCTTTAGGGTGCAACCATGGAGTTCTTGCTGTTTGGAGAAGACAGTGAGCAGTGTATGCTAGCTTTTTAGCTGTGTCACTGAGCTGTACGCGCTCTTTAGCGCAGCGCAGTATGGAGTCCATACGCTGCCTTTTTAGGAAGCGTGTAACTTGCATACGCTGACTTGGATGGTCAGGAGTCGTATGGAGTTCATACGCTACCTTTTGGGAGCGTATGACTTGCATACGCTGACTTGGATGGTCAGGAGTCGTATGGAGTTCATACGCTACCTTTTGGGAGCGTATGACTTGCATACGCTGACTTGGATGGTCAGGAGTCGTATGGAGTTCTATAGCCCTGTATATTGATATCTTATTAGATATTTAACGTCCATTTTATATCCTTACGCCTATTTGCATAAACTTGATATAATCATAATATGTTGATATTTCTGTTAAATATAGATTGTTATGTGGGATGTACCATGTGTCATGAATTGAGTTATAGATACCCGGATTGACTAGAATTAAACCCTGAGAGTTGTAGACTCGACCCCACTGAATGCTAGTTGACTTTCATGCCTTGCCACCATTGATAATGATTGTGATCTTGACTAAATTGATCATGCGTTCCTAATTGGAACTAAGAGACTGGCTAGTCATCTTATTGAATGAAATGAATGAGACACGTTCATGTTATGAACTATTGTACTCGACTGGCTGATCCCGAATATTGACATACATGCACATGCAGGCTTCAATCTATTTATTTATTTATTTAGTTATTTTTCTACAAAAGAAGCATGTGTACCTTATGGTTAAGGCATGATTACCGTAGATAGATTTGATTGTTGCATTACGCTATGTAAGACCTGCAACCTAACCGCACTGGTATCGTTGTAGAGTTGTGCATATCGTACCCCGTACGAAAGTACTCATTTGAATGACCATGATCTACGGCATGGGATTTCACTCAACGTAGAGACTATTAAGTTAAATAAAATAATGATTGCATGGAGAGAATGGATTCCCGAATTCTTATATGGCAGCCCCCTTGGGACGAGTAGTACCCGACGGGCCGGCTGGTTCCCACAGATACTGTAAATCTGCCACATGGGCAGGGAACAGTATCTGCTTTTATTATTATTGTATATTATATATTGACGGGCGTCCTGCTAGGACTCGTCTAATTCATGCATGGGCCAATTGATTGACTGGATAGACTAGCCTTGCTTGCACATAGTAAGAACTGAGGAATCCCTAATTGCATTATTCCAGGATAACTTAGGACTCATAATAGCAAGCCGTAGGAGTTGATTGGCCGTTCAAGAAGATTTGTTTGTGCACTGTACTCTGTTATCTAACTGGGATGATCAGAATGTCAGGACATGACGGGCCAACTTCTGTCCTTGTTTGGTTGGGAGGTTGGTTCGAAGTGTCTTGATGTGATGTGAGTTCTAGTAGCAAGCAGAGATCTATTATTATATTCTCTTACTTACTGGTTTTAGTTCTCATGTCGTGCTTCCTTGTAGTACTTGCTATTAGAGGTCTAACCTCTCTGGTTTTGTATGGCCAGATTTAGAGCCGGTTCCCGAGGATTCAGCTTACTTCTACCTCCAGGATGGTCAATACTAGAGGAATGATCGCAGGAGGCCTCGAGTGAGTTTCTTAACTTCACCACTCGTTTTGTTATCTACTTTATACCTTGCCGTTTGGCACCGACATGTTAGTCGGATTGTCTTGTACTTACTTTTGCATAATTGTAATTAAGTCAGACTGCAGCTGATAACAATTGTGTACGCTTGCTATATCATCTGGCTATGTTTTGTAAAGCCAGATCTCAAGAACATTTTGACTGAGCGTTTGGGACGCCTTACTGCTTTACCTTACATGTTCTATATTTCTGTTTCTTGTTTGAATGATTGAGACAATAGATGTGTAATGACCATAGTAAGACTTTTATGTAGTATGCACCCCCTCGTCTGGTTAGACAGCATTGATCGTATTATACGGTATTCATCTACCCGTAATACGTAGCTGGCTGAGTCACTCCTCCGCTCTCCAGTATTCTGGTTCTGGGGCGTGACAAGGTTTTAGTGGTGGCCCATGCAGGTCTGATTTCAGACTTGTGGGGTGTTTTGTTTAATAGGATGTCTCAATCACATGTGTTTCCCCTTGATCTCATGATTCGTTGTTCTCAACCCTTGCTTAACATTCCGGTATCCTTTGACTTCATTGATCCTTCATGTCCGGTCGTTTGATTGTTCTCTTGTCCCTTTTCTTAGGGGCACCTCGTCCGCATCTGTCAGAGCTGGACAGCAACAACATGGACAGCAACATGGACAACCTGACCCTATTAGTCAGCAACAAGGGCCAGTCTCACCTCAGGAGGCTACCCAGGAAGAAGTGATAGTAGAAGCAGCAGCTGGATCGCAGTATCCGGATGTTCCACCCCCACCAACAGTTCCACCTACCCAAGTGGACACACCAGCCCTTCTGGAAATCATGAGAGGGATGATGGCTACTCAGCAACATCAGATGCTGTCCCAGCAACGCATGCACGCTCAGTTGCAAGAGCAGAATGTACTACTCAACCAAGGATTACAGACGGCATTGGAAAGAGGGGCGAGGCCAGATTCAGGAGCGTCAGCCCGGTTTTACAAGTACAACCCCCGCCGTTTTGAGGGCACGGAGGATGCCATCTCAGCAGATGCATGGCTTAAGGATATTGAGGCTATCCTGACAGCCACTAAGGTGCCGGCAGAAGAGCGTGTGGATCTAGTAAAGTTGTTACTTCAGGATCTCGCACGTGATTGGTAGGAAGCAGAGGAAGTAGGCATCAGACGTCCTGTTGCATGGGACGATTTTACTGCAAGGTTCAAGACGAAGTATTATGGAGTTGTGGCGCAGTTTGAGCTACAACAGAAGTTTATCAACCTCAGACAGGCTGGCAAGACTGTAGATGCTTACGCAGTAGAGTTCTGCAGATTGAGTAGGTTTGCCCCAGAGATGGTGGCGACGGAGCGCCAGAGGGCGATGAGGTTCCAGCAAGGGCTTCATCTTGAGCTCTTGCAATTGATAGAGGGGCACAATTACCAGACTTTTGACAAAATATTGACGGTAACCCGCAGGCATGAGACCACCATTCAGAGGCTTGCGGCAAGGACTGGGGGTCAGAAGAGATCCCACAGTCAGATTGAAGGAGGAGGAGGAGCAGCGCCCCGAACAACAGCACCATCCCCTGGCATTCGTATCCATGATGTGGCAATACGAGGGCCAGCACCACCACCCAGGCAGCAGCAACAACAACAGAGGAAGAACGAGCAACCCCCGGCGGGCTGCACTTATTGTGGGAAGATGGGGCACACTAGAGATGTGTGTCGGACATTGAATGGACTGTGTCTGATATGTAGAAATCCAGATCATCGGGTTACCACATGTCCCATGAATTCAAGGTCAGGAGGACCAGGGCAGCAGTTTTCTACTCTGCCAGCACCAGGGACAGGGCAGTATCGAGGACCAGCATTGGCAGTGAGGCCGTTGGCGCAGCGTCCGTTAGTATCACAGGCTCAGATGTTTCGGCAGCAAGGACCGTCGATGCAGCAACACCAGCATAGACCACCCCAGCATCATCAAGGCAGGGGCCAGCAGCAGCACCAGGCTAGGTCACAGCATGGGAACCAGCAAGGAGGTCGAGGGCAGGCATTCACACTATCCTTGGAAGAGGCATTGGCATCGGGAGATGTTATGGCAGGTAACATTCTCGTCGCCTCATATCCTGCAGTAGCATTGTTTGATTCGGGAGCATCCCATTCATTTATATCTGTACAATTTGCGACACGACTAGGAGTGGAGTTCGAGGCATTGCCAGGGAGGTTGAATATACTCACTGGTAATGGGCTCGTGGGAGTTAGTAGAGTTAGTTTAGCATGTAGTGTTGTAGTGTGCGGGCATCCTTTACCCGCCCAGTTGATAGAATTTCCTGTTGGAAATTTCGACATGATCTTAGGCATGGACTGGCTGAAAGACAGTCATGTGACAATAGATTGTCGTAGTAGAAGTGTATCTTTTGATATTCCAGGCATGAAGAGATTCACCTTAGTCAGATCAGAGGCAACTCAGCAAGAGCAGGGAGTAGTAACAGCAATGGAAGAAGTTCAGGTTCCGAAGGTAGTTAAAAAATTTCTAGACGTACTTCCCGAAGAACTTCCCGGTCTGCCACCAGTTAGAGATATTGAGTTCAGTATAGAATTGGCACCTGGAACTAAACCAATATCAGATCGAGTTTACAGAATGGCGGATTCAGAATAGGTCAAGGTTTATCAGCATATAGAGGAATTGAAGGAGAAGAAGTTCATTCAAGCTAGCATATCACCATGGGCAGCGCCAGTGGTACTTGTAGGGAAGAAGGATGGGTCATCCAGATTATGCATCGATTACAGGAAGCTTAACGCGGTGACAGTAAAGAACAAGTATCCACTACCCAGGATCGACGACTTATTTGATCAGTTGAGCAGGGCTAGAGTTTTCTCCAAGATAGATCTTCGTTCAGGGTACCATCAGGTGAGGGTTCGGAAGGAAGATATCCCCAAGACAGCATTCCGGTCGAATTATGGGCATTACGAATTCTTAGTAATACCGTTTGGGTTGACCAATGCTCCAGCAATATTCATGGATTTGATGAACCGCATCTTTATGCCATATTTAGACCAGTTTGTCGTTGTGTTTCTTGACGACATTCTTGTATACTCTGCTAGTGAAGAGGAGCATGAAGACCACCTCAAGAAAGTGTTACAGGTTTTGAGAGAGAACCAGTTGTATGCCAAGCTCAGCAAGTGTGAGTTCTGGACGGATCATATTTCATTTTTGGGTCATATCGTATCAGGAGCTGGAGTAGCAGTGGATCCCAAGAAGGTAGAAGCAGTAGAGAGTTGGCCAGTACCCAAGACCGTAGCTGACGTACGGAGTTTCTTGGGATTGGCAGGATATTACAGAAGATTTGTGTCAGATTTTGCAAGACTTTCAGCACCCATGACCCGCTTGACACGGAAGGATGTACCATTCGTTTGGTCGGCAGAATGCCAGGCATCATTTGAGAATCTGAAGCAGAAGTTGATATCAGCGCCCATTCTTACATTGCCAGTTGGACCTGGAGGTTTTACCGTATATTGTGATGCGTCAGGTAAAGGACTTGGATGCGTCCTTATGCAACATGGGAAGGTGATAGCATATGCATCTAGGCAGCTTCGGGACCACGAGAAGAATTATCCAACTCATGATTTAGAGTTGGCGGCAGTAGTATTTGCTTTGAAGCTATGGAGACATTACTTATATGGTGACCGAGTAGACATGTACACAGACCACAAAAGTCTGAAGTACATCTTTACTCAGAAGGAGCTGAACATGAGGCAGAGAAGATGGTTGGAGTTGATCAAGGATTATGACGTGGAGCTTCAGTATCATCCAGGCAAGGCTAATGTGGTAGCAGACGCTCTTAGCAGAAGAGGTGGCACATTTATGTTGACAACGCAGAAGCACATCTTAGAAGACCTTCAGGAGATGGGCATCAAAATTATACTTCCTAGTGATGTAGGAATTCTGGCGAGTCTACAAGTTCAATCCGACTTGGTAGGCAGGATCAAGGCAGCTCAGGCACAAGACCCAAGGATTCAGAAGCTTAGGGCAGAATGTGAGTCAGGACTCAGGAAGGAGATGAGAATTCATGAAGATGGTATACTTAGATTTGGATCACGTCTATGTGTGCCCAGTGGAGATATCAGACAGGAAGTTATGGCAGAAGCTCACAGTTCCCAGTATTCTATACATCCTGGAGGGACCAAGATGTACCAAGATATCAAGCAGCACTTCTGGTGGAATGGAATGAAGAGAGAGATAGCTAGATTCGTTTCCCGTTGCTTGGTATGTCAGCAAGTGAAGGCAGAACAGCAGAGGCCAGCTGGATTATTGCAACCGCTTCATATCCCGGAATGGAAGTGGGAGCATATCACGATGGACTTTGTGACCGGTTTACCGAGATCGCTAAGTGGTAAGAATGTCATTTGGGTGATAGTAGATCGGCTTACGAAGGTGGCACATTTTCTTTCTTTCAGAGTAGGGCAATCTACAGAAAAGTTGGCAGAGTTGTATATGCAACAGATAGTCAGGCAGTATGGAGTTCCTGTCAGTATTGTGTCGGATCGGAATACCCGCTTTACATCATATTTTTGGAAGAGCTTGTATCATAGTCTGGGTACCAAATTAAAATTTAGCACGGCTTACCATCCACAGACGGACGGGCAATCAGAAAGGACGATTCAGACTTTAGAAGACATATTGCGAGCTTGCACCCTAGATTTTGGAGGATCTTGGGAAAGCCACCTGCACTTAGTTGAGTTCTCATACAATAACAGTTATCAAGCCAATATCCAGATGGTGCCATTTGAAGCACTATATGGTAAGAAGTGTAGATCGCCACTAGCATGGGATGATATCGGGGAAAAGAAGATGCTAGGCCCAGAAATGATTGTTCAGACGGTTGAAGTGATTAAGAGAATTAGAGAGCGACTTCGTGTTGCGCAGGATCGGCATCGTCATTGGGCGGACCAGCATCGTAGGCCGCTAGAGTTTTCTGTTGGGGACCACGTGTTCTTGCGGATCTCACCTACCCGTGGGGTCATTAGATTTGGCGTTCGCGGGAAGCTGAGTCCGCGATACGTAGGCCCATTTGTTATTCTGGATAGGATAGGCGATGTTGCTTATCGTTTGTCCCTTCCACCTTCGTTACGAGAGGTGCATGACGTGTTTCATGTATCTCAATTACGGAGGTATGTATCGGACCCAAGCCATATCCTCGATCATTCTGAGCTGGTTGTTGGTACCAACCTGTCTTACGAGGAGCAGCCTGTGTCCATCTTGGATCGAAGAGAGAAGGTACTCAAGAATCGAACAATTAACCTTGTTCGGGTTGCTTGGGGTCATCACTCTTTGGGAGAGTCAACGTGGGAGCGTGAGGATGATATCCGATCACGGTATCCACATCTGTTTGACTCACAAGGTATATCTTTTTCTGTGTACCTTGATTGTCTTGATTCCTCATGCTTAACCCCTTATGGGTAGAATTGCTAGATAACGTAGATTGTTAAATATGGATATGTTACTTACTATGGACATTGTAAAATGATTGCTTTATTGAATTGCTTGTACTTAGATTAGTTTAGCCCCGATATTTCTATCTTGCTTGAATTTGAAATTCCGAGGACGGAATTTTTTCATGGAGGGTAGAGATGTCACTCCCCGTTCCCGGAATGCGTATTCTAATACGTATATTGCCTGAATGTATTTATTTAGTATTTATCATGTAGTATCCTGTATTTAAATTCCTATAACTTCATGTTAATTAATTATCTGCATTTTATTTTTTGGACTTTATTTTTTTGCAATTCTATTATCTGCTCTTTAAATTTCATGTTAATTAATTAGCTGCTCTTTAATTTTCATGCTAATTAATTTTTACGATTTTATTTCTGTATTTCTTCCTGTAATTTTATTACCTGCATTTTGATTCCTGCTTTAGTTTTACTTTTAGGTTAGCCTTGTTGGACCCATTGGACCCGGCCCAACTCCTACCTACCACCACCTTTTATTTAAAGCCACCCTCTCCCTTCTCTCTCCTCATTTACTTTACTTCTCACCATTACTTCTTCTTCTTCCTTTCATTACTCTCTCCACCTACCAACTAGGCAAGTACATCTTGCTCTACATGAGGACCATATTTTATGGTTCAATATTCTTCTTCTCATGATTCTAAGAGAGTTTAGTGCTTAGTATTTTTGATTTCATTGGTTCATTTCTTGTAGATCTAAGTTATTGTATTTTCGGTTGTCTATGGGTTTTGATCTAGCAAACTCCTTTGTTCTCAAGATTTGATGGTTCCATGTCGTAGAGCAGTTCATCCTACCCAATTTTGAAGCTTTGGGGTACAACCATGGAGTTCTTGCTGTTTGGAGAAGACAGTGAGCAGTGTATGCTAGCTTTTTAGCTGCGTCACTGAGCTGTGCGCGCTCTTTAGCGCAGCGCAGTATGGAGTCCATACGCTGCCTTTTTAGGAAGCGTGTGACTTGCATACGCTGACTTGGATGGTCAGGAGTCGTATGGAGTTCATACGCTGCCTTTTGGGAGCGTATGACTTGCATACGCTGACTTGGATGGTCAGGAATCGTATGGAGTTCATACGCTACCTTTTGGAAGCGTATGACTTGTATACGCTGACTTGGATGGTCAGGAGTCGTATGGAGTTCATACGCTACCTTTTGGGAGCGTATGACTTGCATACGCTGACTTGGATGGTCAGGAGTCGTATGGAGTTCATACGCTACCTTTTGGGAGCGTATGACTTGCATACGCTGACTTGGATGGTAAGGAGTCGTATGGAGTTCATACGCTACCTTTTGGGAGCGTATGACTTGCATACGCTGACTTGGATGGTAAGGAGTCGTATGGAGTTCATACGCTACCTTTTGGAAGCGTATGACTCCCATACGCTAGCTTGGCTTGAGCGTAGCTTGACCTGGGCGTACGCTGGCTTGAGCGTAGCTTGACCTGAGCGTACGCTGGCTTAAGCGTAGGCTGACATGAGAGTAGTCTGCTTACCCTGGATCTTCTATAGCCCTGTATATTGATATCTTATTAGATATTTAACGTCCATATTATATCCTTACGCGTATTTGCATAAACTTGATATAATCATAATATGTTGATATTTCTGTTAAATATAGATTGTTACGTGGGATGTACCATGTGTCATGAATTGAGTTATAGATACCCGGATTGACTAGAATTAAACCCTGAGAGTTGTAGACTCGACCCCACTGAATGCTAGTTGACTTTCATGCCTTGCCACCATTGATAATGATTGTGATCTTGACTAAATTGATCATGCGTTCCTAATTGGAACTAAGAGACTGGCTAGTCGTCTTATTGAATGAAATGAATGAGACACGTTCATGTTATGAACTATTGTACTCGACTGGCTGATCCCGAATATTGACATACATGCATATGCAGGCTTCAATCTATTTATTTATTTATTTAGTTATTTTTCTACAAAAGAAGCATGTGTACCTTATGGTCAAGGCATGATTACCGTGGATAGATTTGATTGTTGCATTACGCTATGTAAGACCTGCAACCTAACCGCACTGGTATCGTTGTAGAGTTGTGCATATCGTACCCCGTACGAAAGTACTCATTTGAATGACCATGATCCACGGCATGGAATTTCATTCAACGTAGAGACTATTAAGTTAAATAAAATAATGATTGCATGGAGAGAATGGATTCCCGAATTCTTACATGGCAGCCCCCTTGGGACGAGTAGTACCCGACGAGCCGGCTGGTTCCCACAGATACTGTAAATCTGCCACACGGGCAGGGAACAGTATCTGCTTTTATTATTATTGTATATTGTATATTGACGGACGTCCTGCTAGGACTCGTCTAATTCATGCATGGGCCAATTGATTGACTAGATAGACTAGCCTTGCTTGCACATAGTAAGAACTGAGGAATCCCTAATTGCATTATTCCAGGATAACTTGGGACTCGTAATAGCAAGCCGTAGGAGTTGATTGGCCGTTCAAGAAGATTTTTTTGTGCACTGTACTCTGTTACCTAACTGGGATGATCAGAATGTCAGGACATGACGGGCCAACTTCTGTCCTTGTTTGGTTGGGAGGTTGGTTCGAAGTGTCTTGATGTGATGTGAGTTCTAGTAGCAAGCAGAGATCTATTATTATATTCTCTTACTTACTGGTTTTAGTTCTCATGTCGTACTTCCTTGTGGTACTTGCTATTAGAGGTCTAACCTCTCTGGTTTTGTATGGCCAGATTTAGAGCCGGTTCCCGAGGATTCAGCTTACTTCTATCTCCAGGATGGTCAATACTAGAGGAATGATCGCAGGAGGCCTCGAGTGGGTTCCTTAACTTCACCACTCGTTTTGTTATCTACTTTATACCTTGCCGTTTGGCACCGACATGTTAGTCGGATTGTCTTGTACTTACTTTTGCATAATTGTAATTAAGTCAGACTGCAGCTGATAACAATTGTGTACGCTTGCTATATCATCTGGCTATGTTTTGTAAAGCCAGATCTCAAGAACATTTTGACTGAGCGTTTGGGACGCCTTACTGCTTTACCTTACATGTTCTATATTTCTGTTTCTTGTTTGAATGATTGAGACAATAGATGTGTAATGACCATAGTAAGACTTTTATGTAGTATGCACCCCCTCGTCTGGTTAGACAGCATTGATCGTATTATACGGTATTCATCTACCCGTAATACGTAGCTGGCTGAGTCACTCCCCCGCTCTCCAGTATTCTGGTTCTGGGGCGTGACAGGTTTAAACTTAAATAAATATGGAGATTAAATTTGAATGAGATTTTGTGGGTTACCGGGATAATTTAATTTAAAGACGGGATTTATCTATATTGGTTTGGTTTGAATTTAAGTTGATTTAAAATAGATTTAAAGGGGATTAGTTTAAATTGTTTTGAATTAAAGATGATGTTATCTAATGGGGATTTAAACCTTCACCCAATTCTTATCCAACTCGGAGCACCACCTCCTATATAAGGAGAGGCCCATTGTCATTTTTCCAGGGATTTCTCTAACACCTCCACAAATAAATTCAATCTAGAATGTCGTGCATCGTGACCGTGTCGCGTTCTCATCCATTATACCCATCGTTCTACATATACATTGTTTTTTCTACCATCTCCTCCGCCCCTAAGATGCAGCAGCCCTATTACCGCTCCCGATACTAAGCTGTGATCACCACCAGGTCCGTCACCACTCCGACACCCGACCTAGACGGAGACAACCACCACCACCGTGCCACCATCGTACTCCCCTGACCCGACCACCAATCTGCCATATCCACCATTGCTGATAACCTACTCCCTCAACCATAACAACGCCTCCGCAGTGTCCCGACCACCTTAGTTGATACCACAATCCTGACCCAGCCATCACTCCCTATCCGCCGCAACCACAACAACCCGCCATCTTCGTCGGCGCCACCAGCACCCTCACCCTTCACCACCGCCTCCTCCATGGTACAAAAACTACCTCCACCATCTCGACAAGTTTCTGGACAAAACCCTCCCAAATCATCACCACTGCCACCACACTGACAGCCACCACACCACCGCCATCTTCGATCACCCCATGCCCCATGATTATCCTAAAACCAACATCACCATCACATGCCCAAAGAGAAAGGGAAAAAACCCAAAATAAAACTCACCTCAGATCTGCCGTCCGACCGTCGGCTACTGCCGCTCCTCCGCGCGGCGTCCCGGCTGCCCCACCTTCCTGACGGGAAGCTACCGCAACGTCGAGCGTCGTGGCCAGCACTCTGTGCCTCCCACATCGAACCGATGTGTCATGCCTCCTTCAGACCGTGCACCGCGGTCCACCCTGGCCCTCCTTCCGGTACTGTTCGTCGCCGGAGCCTGCGCCCTCCCGCACGAGCCAACGTGCCTTGCTGCCGACATCGGGCCGTGCCATCTCCGGCGAGGACCTCATCCCCACGTAGCTTCCGCGTAACGCATACTCCACCGCCAGCCGATGGTGACCATGGTGAGTCTTCCCTCCTCTTGCTCTCATCTCTTCGGCTCTCTCCTCAATTTCCTCTCACTCTCGACCATTTTTTTTCTTACTGTTTCTCTCTTCCTCTTCTGTTTTCCAAGCCTCTCTCCAAAGAACCCTCTATAAAGTGGATCTAAGTTTCATGTTTGCTTTTATTACTATATTTATTACTTTACACTTTGTGTTTCAATCACAACCAAGCATTAAATTAGAATCTTACTTTACTAAGTATTTTATTAGTATGCTATTGAGCAGTGTTTATCTTATTAGTAATATTGTTACTAGGTTATCATTATACTTATTATTATTAATGATATCATGATAGTAAATCAAATAGCATTTTATAATTATATTTTTGATTTATAATTACATTAATATGTGTAAGCTATGCAATTTCAAACAGTATTTAAAGCCTAAATATAATTAGTATATTATTTTATCTATTTTAAATAAAGTTTGGGCTAAAAGGGATATATTTGACAAAATTTTAGATTTTGCCTAAAATGATACTTCTAAAATTCCAATGATTTTATCTTAATAAAAAATATAGTTTAAATATTTTGTAAAATAGATTTTTAAATAGTTATTTAAAAATATGTTGACTAATCAAATATAGTAAAATAAGTTATGAAAATTTTAAATCTATATTTATCTCAAATATTTTGGGCCTAATAAATATTATTTTGCATAAACAGTTTTCTAAATTAGTATAAGTATTCATCTCCGCAAATTTTTTTTACCCTTGATCGTAATTAAATCATGCTTTCTTACTTTCTCGCAAATTTCAGACCCTTACATCTCGACCATAGCTATTGGACTATTGGGAGATACCAGAATACCGCACAACACCAGACGTGACACTAGGCAAAATATCTTGCTATAATTTATTGTTTATAATTAGTCTACATTTTATTTATTGCGTATCACTGTTCATTTATTTTTAGTTCTTCTAGTTGTACCATTATTACAGTTCCTGATTTATGCCTGCTCAATGATATTTACTTACTTTATTACTATCCTTTGATTGCATATGGACTTAGTTAAGGGACTACCGTTTGTAGTGTATCGCACATACCTTGACACAGTTGTACCACAAGTATGTGTGAGATGAGTAGCATGTAGAGGTCCTTGCGTGTTGGCTGATCACCAGTGCGCATGCATTAGGTCTAACTGATACTAGAGGCATGTTAGGAGACTTAGCAGTTAGTAGAGGTACATGATCGCGGATGCGACCTAGATAGGTGCATCGGGTGGGGAGAACATTTCCTTGTCATATGGGCTTCTATTACACATTCTCTTGTAACCCGGAAGCTCCGCTGGAGATACGGGTACGATGACCCCCTCAGGTTGGTCACTGTCATTTTTGAACGTCATACGCTTAGGTCACTGGTGTCCAAGTGGGAACTATACCAGATCCCATTTACAGTCAGGACTCATGCGACGAAAGGTTTGTTCTTAACTGCATGTTCACTTTAGTATGGTTAGATTACCTTATTGAGGTCTTGACACTTACTTTTATTTGCGGCATATTTTATATTCAGTATTTATATGGCATGTTGTTTATTGTATCTTGTTACGTCCCTCTGAGGACCTGGTGAATTCTCCAGGTGTGTCTTTGTGGTTTTCGCTGGTGCTCTAGCCAATACCATTTCTTCGAGGATGACTACACTTGGATTGTGTTCGCATCGCTCGATAAAATTTTGTTATCATGTATTTCTCTGTTTTTCGTTGGTAGTGGATTTGTCTCCGCCCAACAATTTATAAATGATAATTCATGAGTTTATTATAAAGTCTTCTTCATTATTTGTGGATGAGATTAGTATCGTGGGTTACTGTATTTTACAGCTTATGTATACATACGATGGTTCCATATATATTGGAGTATACTTCGTATGTATGCAGCTGGCATGTTGACGTACTTAGTCCTAAGTATTTTGGGACTGGGACGTTACACGTTTCGAGACGTGCGGCCACATTGAAGGCTTCACCTATACAAGATATAATATATGGACATTGCCTTCATCACTTGTAAGCCTAAGGGACATGTTTGTATTAAGAGATGAGAAAGAGATGAGTGATCGTATTCGGAGAGTGTTAGCTTGAATGACTTGTAAACTTGGCATCGTGTCTTTGTAATCTTATTTTCAATATCAATAAAGAGTTCATTTTGTACATGTCTTGCATTATTTTGACTTTTTCGCTTCGGGACTTCTGTGCGACTCTGTCGTCTAATTTCTAATCAGCCGTTTCAGGTATTCGTCTGGCGTGAGCGAAACCTAAGCTTGTCGTTTCAGGTATGCTATCTTTTGCTTTCTCTGACTTATGAAAATTTTTAAAAAAATATTATAAAACTTTAAATTTCTAGAAAAATAATTAGTATCCCACCATAATTTTTTACAGAATATATATATTTATGTTTTGACCTCCTCACCACTCAATTATGACTTGTTTCTTGTTCGGATTATATTTTTTTTCCTCCTATGGACTGGCAAATGGATAAGAGGGTGGTGGCAGAACTAAGAGACAAAGTTGTACCTTCCCTGTTTTTCTCCCTTTTTTTTCTGTATGACATAAAAATTCATAGTTGTTCAACAATCCACTTCCAAAATTTATTATATATGTTAGACAATGTAGCGTATTTATTTATATGTTTGTAAAGAGTACATATCTGTTGTATATATAATAGATGGATTAGTTGATATGTTACAATGATGAACACTATTAATATAAATATGCACAACATACATATTTGTGGCTACCAATGTAATACGAAGATGACATTTCATCCAACACAAAGAATATAGGACAAGTTTGGAATATAACAGGTAGAAAAAGGCCATGGCTACTTCACAATCACTTCCATTTAAAGTAAACATCAGCTACGACTTGTGGTGGTCCTCCTAATGCGAAACGCTAACCACCTTTGCTGGCGGTTGACGAAGATGACAAGTGGCAGTCCATCGATAGCATAGTCGGACCTCCTCCTACCAGCGAAAGCTTGGTATTGGTTTCTTGTAAGAAAGCATCGGACATTGAAGGGCCCATTGCTGTTTCATGTGTTGCAATCCTCAATGCAGGAATTCCAGAATAACATCGAGTAGAACGGACATTACTGAAGACTAGACTGTTAGAAATTGCAAGTACTTCACTTTGGAGTTCTGCAAAGTTGAAACTGTCGTCGAGGCTTGAATCGTGCATTTAACAGCACTTTACTTAAAGTGTTTCGGGCACTCCGGTAACGTCTTGGAGTCAGCACGCCAGAACACCCAGGATAAGACAGCCTTTCTGCCGGAGGTTCACCAGACGTTGTGAGACACCGGCGGAGGTTCACCAGACGTTGTGAGACACCGGCGTAGGGAAGAACACCTTTCTAGAAATCTTTGGAAGAGAAAAGAAAGAGGAATGAATACTCAGATTCTGTGTATTTTAGACTCAGAAATCTGTAGTATATATAGATGAATTCATGTTGTTTCGTGAAGTCGCGACCCTTCCGAAACAACATTCATTCACCTGTTCGCAGGTTCATTCACTCTTTCGTTTGTCTGGGCTGCTGCAAAAATAGGAATTATCGGGGCGAGAATCGCCGCGAGGATCCCGAGACCCGAGCCTACGCCACGTTGCCTAAGAGCACAAGTGCGTCTACAATGCGTCTACAATGCGCCACTATCGCCTCTACGTCCAAGTCCGTGTCCGATCCCGATCCCGATCCCGAGCCCGAGCCGGAGCCCGAGCCCGAGCCGGAGCCGGAGCCGGTGTTGCCGGTGGCAACACCGGCTACATTTTCATGAAGAGGATAAAACAACAACCAATGGTCACCCACTAGCAACCCTTTGGGACTACATTTTCATGAAGAACAACAACCAATGGTCTCCTCATGAGTGCACATTCCTATTTAAGCACTCTCAAAACCTTTCTCTTTTTTCGATGTGGGACTAAAGTCCCTTCTCTTTCCTTTTCATCCTTTAAGAACAATAAATAGAATTAATTAATTCCAACAATCCCCCACTTGTTCCATAAATGATGGAAAGGAATTTCAGAATACATCACTTAAAGAATGTTAATACAGTTAGGTATCTTTCGATTTGAACCTAACCTTAGTAGATGCAACACAAGATTTTATCGAAATTTCTGGTAGCTGGACTTTGAACCAGTTATTCCTTGTGATAAAATCGGTGTTACTTTACACACATTCTTTTGTAGTTCTTCGCCTACATCTCTCGCTTAGCACTATTAATGGCCATGTGCTGATCCTGTCTCGTGAATTTTTATAAGATAAACAACAGATCTTACTGAGACGGCACCATCTCTAAATTCACATAGGTGAAGTTCTTTTAATATCTCTGTTGCTTTACAGATACATGTCAATATTACTGAACTTCATTAAGAGTTTTATAAACTCAACCCTCAAATTGCAACAGTCGACATTATCATGTCGTATACATCAAAATCAACAGTTTGTTGTTACCCATCGAATCTAAGATTAAGGTTTTCTTAACATTAGATTGGGTTGCCACTGTTGTTGGAACTCTTACTCAAGGAGTTTCAATCCCATACCTCTCGACGTAGACTTTACTAAATTCCTAGCTAGTGATTTAGTAAAGGGATCAGCTAAGTTATAGCTGGTACGCACATACGTAAGAGAAATGATTCCATCTTTGATCAATTTTCTTACGTAGGTATGTCTTAGACTTATATGTCTAGACTTTCCATTATACACTTCGTTGTAGGCTCTTGCTAGAGTAGCTTGACTATCGCAATGTATTGACACTTTTGATACATTCTCTTTAGCCAGCAGAACTTCTAATAGAAGATCCCTCAACCACTCAGCTGCTTGTCCTGCAGAAGCTAGAGCCACAAACTCTGACTCCATGGTCGAATGGGTAATGCACGTTTGTTTCTTGCTCTTCCAAGAAACTGCCCTTCCGGCAAGCGTAAATACCCAACCTGTCGTAGATTTGTTATCCCCGACACTTGATATCCAACTAGCGTCGGTATATCCTTCTAATACGGCAGAAAATCTACCATATTGTAATCCAAAATTCTTGGTTTTCAAACGATAACCAAAAATTCTTCCGATAGTCCTCCAATGCTCATTATTAGGGTTGCTAGTAAATCTACTCATTTTACTAACTGCAAATGCTATATCAGGTCTTGTGCATTGCATTAAATACATAAGACATCCAATAGCACTTGCGTATTCTAATTGAGCGACGGCTCTTGTAGTGCCCCGAAATTCGTGATACGTATTTTATACGTGATCGTATTTCTGACCAGTATTTTTCATTTTTCTTGACCAGTTAAGTTGTGGTATATTTCATACTTAGCATTGTAGTTTAATTGTCATTTATCATTCCTGAATTAATTCTGATTAATGGAGCTTGGTTTTATTTGGATAAGAGAAGGAATTGGTTTGGTTTATTATGCATTGGACCATCTTAGCTAACCTCCACCCTCAACACAACTTATCCTCCCCCATTAAATCCCCACCTAACACTCTCTCTCCTCATTATTTTCCTCCATTAATTCTTCTTCTTCCTCCACACAACTCTCCAACCCATTAGGCAAGTGCACCTTGCCAACAAATAAGCACCCAATTTTATTTGTCCATTTGATAGATTAGGACATGTAGATCAACATTAGAACTTGGAATTTTGTGATTTGGAGCTTTCATTCTTCTAGATCTAGGTTTTAACCATTTTCGGAAATCCTTGGTTTTGATCTATTAAACTTTGATTTTTGCTTGTTTTGATGCTTCCATGTGGAAGAGAATTCAATTTTACTCAAGTTAGAACTTTGAAAATCTAAATTTGGTTTTGATTTGGCTAAGTTGTGAAGATTTGAACTTGGTGTTCTTGAGAGTTCAGCCATGGTGGAGCTCTCGGCCACTGCTTTTTAGCACCTGGCCGATTGCGCACTATTCCCTGGCCTGCGCTCTTTAGTGCAAGGCCATTTGCGCACCCTGACCTGTGCTCTTTAGCGCATGGCCATTTGCGCAAGATCCTTGGCCAGTGCTTTGCGCTGCGCTGGATTGCGCTGGCGCAAGCTAGCCATGCGCAATCCAGCCATGCGCAAAGTAACCCCTGCGCAATCGACCATTGCGCAATCCATCTCTGCGCAACCAACTCCTGCGCAGTTCACTCCTGCGCAGTCTACCTTCTGCGCAATCCATCTGTGCGCCATCTGCCCCTGCGCACTTGGCACCCTGCGCAGTGCATACCCTGCGCAACCTACTTGTCTATGATGAATTTGTTATTTCTTGATCTTGGCTCTTCTATTGTCCTATTTTATATTAGTATTTTATTAGGTATTTTACGCCCATTTTATATCCTTACGCCTTTTGACATGAACTTGATTTTGCTTAACATGTTTGGAATAACTATTGTACACAGCATGGTATGACAAGGAACTAGTATAACATGACAGTGACCCGTAATGGTGCACTCCTGACATGACCAACCTGACCTGATAGTGGCCCGTCGTGGCGTACTCCTGACAAGTACCCTGACATGAATTATCTTGATAACTTGATAGTGGCCCGTGGCGGCGCACTCCTGACTTGACATGACTTGATAACTTAGCTTGACTTGTCTTGACACCGTGGGTGTTCCTGCTTGCTTGTGCAATCCACTCGTATTGTCTTGCATCATGTCTAGGACGTGACTCCCTGGTTCCCACGGTCAGGGATTCATACTGAATCTGGCTAGGTTAATGACTAGATTGATCAATTAGTTCATGGAAAATTTCCCAGTTACCTGTTGCCCCTTTGGTCCCGGCCTTATATATATATACATGGGATTTGTTGCTATCCGTCGAGATGAGCGCACTTCCAGCCCGCCGTCGAGCGTGGTACCTTAGGACACATGTATCTTACTACAGTGTGTCTGCTATATCATGCTATCTTTTCCTTTTCTTGCTGGGAGCATTCAGGTAGTAACAAACAGGTAACCGGACTTGGAATTCTCATTGCATCTTGTTAGTAATCAGGTCTGTGATAACCCTAGTTAGTTAAAGTAGTAAGCCGTAGTACTTGCTTGGCCGTGATTGATTGGATGGAGTCTAGTCCCTCTTGTCCTGTCCTGATCCTGTACAAGGTTATGACATGACATGACTACTCGTGCTTTACTTTAATCATGATTAATTACAGGTCTGGATTTCTTGTATTTTATCTTGCCGATAAATGGTGGGAGAAACCAAGTTCCGTTCAGACGAAGGGTTACCACCCCGGTCCTTGTTTGGTTTACGGGTTGTAACCTGGCTATCTGAATAGTCCCATGGTCATTTCATCGTATATCATCCTGTCATGCCTTTCCATATGTTCTGTCTTTTATCGATTCTGTACAAGATTTATCTTTTATATCTAACTATCATGCCTTTTCTTAAATTACTGTCTCTTGTTATGTAATTATATTATTGTGCTGATTGCTGGCTTTTGTTCTTATTTCGTGGCCTCCTTTGTGGCACTTGCTCTTTCTGGGGTCTGACCCAGCTGGTTTTGTATGGCCAGATACCGGAGCAGCAGCAAAGGATCTACCTGCTTCCCAGCCCGATGGTGAACACTAGACGAAACCCGGGCAACGAGTGGGTTTTCTCTTTTTGTTTCTCCCACTGTATTGTTAACTGATATTCTTTTGAGGCGTTTAGCCGACGAGCACTTGTTAGCTCGATGCACTTTACTTTCTGTCTGCCTACGGGCTGTAATCATGATTGGCAACTCGAGGTTGATCATGTATGACTTAACTCTTGCTAGTCCTTATATTTTGTACGACTAGCTTCATGATCATCTGGATATGTAATGTTTGGGACGCCTTACAATTGTATATTTGGTGGTCTGATATCTTGTTACTATCATTACTTGTTGAGATTGAGACAATAGCTTGATTTGACCCTAAGAGACTGATGGTTTGTAGCATACCCTCACATAGCTAGACAGCCGTGACCGTATAGCGGGATGGTTGCCGTTCCGTTATACGTAGCTGGCTGTGCACGTCCCCGTTCTTCAGTATTCTGGTTCTGGGGTGTGACACGGTTTAAGTGGTGGCCCATGCAGGTCTTGTCAATCAAGAAATGTGAGGGTTTACCGGATAGATGTCTCAATCTGTACTCGCCTTTGATCTCCACTCGTAATTCTTATCTCCTTGGATTCCTGACTTGATAACATGCTTGCATCATTGTTCCATCCTGGTCCTTCCTTAATATCCCTGATGTCATTTGCTTCAGTGGCATCATTCCTGTTGATCAGCCAGAAGGAGCTCAGCCAGCAGCCCAGCAACAGCAAGAAGATCAAGATCAGTCCTCAGCAGCCGCCTCCCGAGCCATACCTCCTGGAGAACCAGTGTCCCCAGTCCAGCCAGTTCAGCCAGCAGGATCAGAGGATGGGGCCTTGATAGGGCTCATCCGTGAGTTGATTGCGTCTCAGGATCGTCGAGGTGATGCCTTGCAGCAAGCAGTACAAGAAGCTCTGAACAGAAGTGGTCCTCGAGGGAACAGTGCGGTCAACAATTTCAAGCGCCTGAACCCTCCCTTCTTCGACGGCAGCGAGGATGCTATTGCTGCAGATGCCTGGCTACAGGACATTGAAGTGATCTTAGAGGCAGCCAGGACCCCTGAGGCAGAGAAGGTGGCGGTGGTGCGCCTGCAGTTACTGGATCTAGCTCGCAGCTGGTGGGCTATGCAAGCAGCGAGTTTGGGTACGCCTGTCATGTGGGCGATATTCAGTGATATGTTCCAGACCAAGTACTTCGACGCAGTGGCTAGATATGACCTGCAGACCAGGTTTAGTAATCTCAGGCAGATGAGCAGGACGGTCGACGGATATGCGGCCGAGTTTTCAAGGTTGAGTCGGTTTGCTCCCACCTTGGTGGCAACCGAGCTAGACAGAGCACAGCGATTCCAGCAGGGGCTCCATTTGGAAATCATATTGGCAGTCGAGCAGTTCGAGCACACAACTTTTGATGCCGTCTTGCGAGCAGCGAGGAGGCATGAGTACACTTCCCGAAGGATAATGGACCGGACCGGAGATCGGAAGCGGTCTCACGACCAGATGAACCAATCATCAGCACCGGCCCCAGCAGCTAGGGCCTTGACCATTGGAGCTACGAGGATAGATTCGGTCACCTCCTTACAGCATTCTGCTCCGATCTATCCCCAGCAACGGAAGCAGAAGCAGTCTTCCGCAATGGGCTGCTCTCATTGCGGGAAGCCAGGGCACATTGTTTCTGAATGTCGTAGAGCACAGGGGTTGTGCTTGGCTTGTGGAGCACCGGACCACATGATAGGATCTTGCCCGTTCAGAAACAGATCATCGTCGACAGTAACTAGTCCCTCGGTTATGGGACCAGCACCAGCACCAGAACCAGCTCCAGTTCACCAACCACAGCAGCTCCCGTTCCCGGGTCCATTGCCGACTCAGGCCCAGGCCTTCCAGCAGCAGAGGCCTCAGCAGTTCGCCCTGGCCCAGGACCAGATCCAGAATCGGCCGAGAGGTATATGTGTCCTCTCATCTTGCTTTTCTACCGTCGTTATGAGGGCACATGTCATGTTCCATGTGTCCTAACTACAACGGTATATCCCGGACCCGAGCCATGTCCTAGATCATTCGAAAACGGTTATTGGTACCAACCTTTTTCGTATGAGGAGAGGCCCGTGTCCCTGTTTGACCAAAGAGAGAGACCTCAAGCGCAAGACTATCAGTTAAGTCCATGTTGCTTGAGTTCGTCGCTCCTTGGAGAGTCAAACGTGGGAGTGTGAGGATGATATCCGATCACGTTATCCCAATCGGTTTGGCTCGTGAGGTGTAATATCTTCCTTATGCCTTGCACTTCGATTCCTTGCTTGCATGTATGATTGTATGATTGATTGGTAGCATAGATTGCTTGCGATAGTATAGCCGTCCCGACATCTCTAGCCTCTTGATTAAATTTCGAGGACGGAATTATTTTAAGGTGGGTAGGATGTAGTGCCCCGAAATTCGTGATACGTATTTTATACGTGATCGTATTTCTGACCAGTATTTTTCATTTTTCTTGACCAGTTAAGTTGTGGTATATTTCATACTTAGCATTGTAGTTTAATTGTCATTTATCATTCCTGAATTAATTCTGATTAATGGAGCTTGGTTTTATTTGGATAAGAGAAGGAATTGGTTTGGTTTATTATGCATTGGACCATCTTAGCTAACCTCCACCCTCAACACAACTTATCCTCCCCCATTAAATCCCCACCTAACACTCTCTCTCCTCATTATTTTCCTCCATTAATTCTTCTTCTTCCTCCACACAACTCTCCAACCCATTAGGCAAGTGCACCTTGCCAACAAATAAGCACCCAATTTTATTTGTCCATTTGATAGATTAGGACATGTAGATCAACATTAGAACTTGGAATTTTGTGATTTGGAGCTTTCATTCTTCTAGATCTAGGTTTTAACCATTTTCGGAAATCCTTGGTTTTGATCTATTAAACTTTGATTTTTGCTTGTTTTGATGCTTCCATGTGGAAGAGAATTCAATTTTACTCAAGTTAGAACTTTGAAAATCTAAATTTGGTTTTGATTTGGCTAAGTTGTGAAGATTTGAACTTGGTGTTCTTGAGAGTTCAGCCATGGTGGAGCTCTCGGCCACTGCTTTTTAGCACCTGGCCGATTGCGCACTATTCCCTGGCCTGCGCTCTTTAGTGCAAGGCCATTTGCGTACCCTGACCTGTGCTCTTTAGCGCATGGCCATTTGCGCAAGATCCTTGGCCAGTGCTTTGCGCTGCGCTGGATTGCGCTGGCGCAAGCTAGCCATGCGCAATCCAGCCATGCGCAAAGTAACCCCTGCGCAATCGACCATTGCGCAATCCATCTCTGCGCAACCAACTCCTGCGCAGTTCACTCCTGCGCAGTCTACCTTCTGCGCAATCCATCTGTGCGCCATCTGCCCCTGCGCACTTGGCACCCTGCGCAGTGCATACCCTGCGCAACCTACTTGTCTATGATGAATTTGTTATTTCTTGATCTTGGCTCTTCTATTGTCCTATTTTATATTAGTATTTTATTAGGTATTTTACGCCCATTTTATATCCTTACGCCTTTTGACATGAACTTGATTTTGCTTAACATGTTTGGAATAACTATTGTACACAGCATGGTATGACAAGGAACTAGTATAACATGACAGTGACCCGTAATGGTGCACTCCTGACATGACCAACCTGACCTGATAGTGGCCCGTCGTGGCGTACTCCTGACAAGTACCCTGACATGAATTATCTTGATAACTTGATAGTGGCCCGTGGCGGCGCACTCCTGACTTGACATGACTTGATAACTTAGCTTGACTTGTCTTGACACCGTGGGTGTTCCTGCTTGCTTGTGCAATCCACTCGTATTGTCTTGCATCATGTCTAGGACGTGACTCCCTGGTTCCCACGGTCAGGGATTCATACTGAATCTGGCTAGGTTAATAACTAGATTGATCAATTAGTTCATGGAGAATTTCCCAGTTACCTGTTGCCCCTTTGGTCCCGGCCTTATATATATATACATGGGATTTGTTGCTATCCGTCGAGATGAGCGCACTTCCAGCCCGCCGTCGAGCGTGGTACCTTAGGACACATGTATCTTACTACAGTGTGTCTGCTATATCATGCTATCTTTTCCTTTTCTTGCTGGGAGCATTCAGGTAGTAACAAACAGGTAACCGGACTTGGAATTCTCATTGCATCTTGTTAGTAATCAGGTCTGTGATAACCCTAGTTAGTTAAAGTAGTAAGCCGTAGTACTTGCTTGGCCGTGATTGATTGGATGGAGTCTAGTCCCTCTTGTCCTGTCCTGATCCTGTACAAGGTTATGATATGACATGACTACTCGTGCTTTACTTTAATCATGATTAATTACAGGTCTGGATTTCTTGTATTTTATCTTGCCGATAAATGGTGGGAGAAACCAAGTTCCGTTCAGACGAAGGGTTACCACCCCGGTCCTTGTTTGGTTTACGGGTTGTAACCTGGCTATCTGAATAGTCCCATGGTCATTTCATCGTATATCATCCTGTCATGCCTTTCCATATGTTCTGTCTTTTATCGATTCTGTACAAGATTTATCTTTTATATCTAACTATCATGCCTTTTCTTAAATTACTGTCTCTTGTTATATAATTATATTATTGTGCTGATTGCTGGCTTTTGTTCTTATTTCGTGGCCTCCTTTGTGGCACTTGCTCTTTCTGGGGTCTGACCCAGCTGGTTTTGTATGACCAGATACCGGAGCAGCAGCAAAGGATCTACCTGCTTCCCAGCCCGATGGTGAACACTAGACGAAACCCGGGCAACGAGTGGGTTTTCTCTTTTTGTTTCTCCCACTGTATTGTTAACTGATATTCTTTTGAGGCGTTTAGCCGACGAGCACTTGTTAGCTCGATGCACTTTACTTTCTGTCTGCCTACGGGCTGTAATCATGATTGGCAACTCGAGGTTGATCATGTATGACTTAACTCTTGCTAGTCCTTATATTTTGTACGACTAGCTTCATGATCATCTGGATATGTAATGTTTGGAACGCCTTACAATTGTATATTTGGTGGTCTGATATCTTGTTACTATCATTACTTGTTGAGATTGAGACAATAGCTTGATTTGACCCTAAGAGACTGATGGTTTGTAGCATACCCTCACATAGCTAGACAGCCGTGACCGTATAGCGGGATGGTTGCCGTTCCGTTATACGTAGCTGGCTGTGCACGTCCCCGTTCTTCAGTATTCTGGTTCTGGGGCGTGACAGCTCTTCCAGAATTCTTTTCTAGTTTAACACTTGGATCAAATAGAGTGTTCACTTCTTTGAACTTTAGGTGTTTGAACTTGTCTAGCACTTTCTCAACATAGTGCGACTGCGTAAGTTCAAAACCCCCACTGTTTTGTATTACTTTGATCCCCAAAATAGTGTCAACTATTCCAAGATCTTTCATCTTGAATATGGAAATTAAAAACCTCTTCGTTTCTGTAATTCCACTCATCTCGTTGCTAATGATCAACATATCATCAACGTAGAGACAAAGAAATATCACGATATTTCCATATCTTTAGTGTATAAACACTTATCACAAACATTGTGAACAAAGCCATTAGAAATTATGACTGAGTCAAATTTCTGATGCCACTGCTTTGGTGCTTGTTTTAATCCGTACAAGGATTTAACAAGATTGCATACCTTTTGTTCATTTTCCGGGAGCACGAACCCTTCCGGTTGCTCCATGTAAATCTCCTCATCGAGATCTCCATTTAAGAATGCCGTTTTGACATCCATCTGATGAACATTAAGATGATACAATGAAGCTAATGCAAACAATATTCTAATTGTAGTCGTTCTTGCTACTGGTGCATATGTGTCAAAATAATCAATTCCTTCTCTTTGTCGAAATCCTTTGGCTACTAGTCTAGCCTTGTAGGTGTTTAAAGTACCATCACTATGATACTTTCTCCTGAACACCCACTTACATCAAATAGGTCTTGACCCTTTGGGCAGATCGACAATTTTTCAAGTGTGGTTAGATATTATCGAATCCATCTCATCTTGGATAGCATCTTTCCAAAAAGATGAGTCCCGCGAAGCTATTGCTTCCTTAAAAGTTTTAGGATCATCTTCCACCTGAAGAATGATAGGAATCTTTCGAATAAATTTTTCTGTATTTCCTTCTACCAAGTAAAAGGAAATAAGTTGAGAATCTATTTCGTCAGGTCCTAGATCCTTAGCCTTTCGAAATCTCTTGCTGATCCGAAGCTCGGGTTGTTTTTCAACTAACCGTGAAGAGCTCTCCTCACGAGACTCTTCATTAGCAGGAATCTCAGGATCCTTATTCTTAGTAATAAGGTTCTCGAAAAATTTCACATCTCTGGATTCGACAATAATGTTAGACTCTAAGTTTAAAAGTCTATATGCTTTACTATTGGCAGCATAACCTACAAAAGCACTTTTAATTCCACGAGGACCTAATTTGGTCCTTTTTGGATTCATGTTTTTGTAATAAGCTATGCAACCCCACACTCTAAAATAACTGATATTAGGCTTACGGCCTTTCCATATCTCATATGGTGAAATACCAGTTTTCTTCAAAGAAATTCGGTTCATTATGTGACATGCAGTAAGTAAAGCTTCTTCCCACAAACTAAATGATAATTCAGTATGCATTAGCATTGCATTTATCATTTCTTGATATGTTCTATTTTTTCTTTCTACTAGTCCGTTCTGTTGAGGTGTCTGTGGTGCAGAACATTCATGAATAATACCGTTTTCTTCACAGAAGGTATTAATTTCAAAAGAAAAATATTTACCACCTCTATCACTTCTAAGTATTTTAATGTTTCTACCAAGTTGATTTTCAACCTCTGATTTGTATATTTTAAAAGCATTAAATGCTTCATCTTTATGCTTTAATAAATATACATATGTAAATATAGAGCAATCATCAATGAAGGTAATAAAGTATTTATTACCTCCTCGAGATAATGTGCCATTAAATTCACATAAATCAGAGTGAACTAAATCTAGTAGGTTGGTATTACGCTCTACACTATGAAAAGGTTTTTTAATCATTTTGGATTTTGCACAAATTTCACACTTATCTAAGTCTTCAGAATTGCATGAAATTAATCCAGATTTAATTAACCTTTTCATAGTGCTAATACCTATATGCGCTAATCTACTATGCCATAAAGTAGATGACTCAATCATGTAAGCAGAAGTAGAAACTTTATTGATATTATTTTCAATGATACAAAGTTTTATCATATCCTCATCGGTATATCCCTTTCCAAAAAACACACCATTACGGGTCAAAATTAATTTGTCCGACTCAAAGACAGATTTTATTCCTGGTTTACCCAACAAGACTCCACTGACGAGGTTCCTACTCATATCCGGGACGTGAAGTACGTTAGTCAGAGTTACTTTCTTTCCGGAAGTGAATTGGATTTCTACATCACCTGTTCCCACGACCGTTGAGTGTCCTTCATTTCCCATCTGAACTTCTTGTCCATCATTGACTTCAGAGTAGGTCTTGAAAGTTGCTTTGTCGTATGAAACATGAATGATAGCACAAGTATCGTACCACCATCCTGGATCCTTCCCTTTGACCGTCATGAGTTTGCTCACCGTAGCAATTATGTCATCTGTCTCAGTGAGATTTACCTCGCTGTTTTGGGTCTTTCGAACCCGACAGTCTCTGGTATAATGTCCTGCTTTGCCACATACAAAACAGCCGGTCTTGGGTCCTTTAGCGGTGCTGGAATTCTTGAACTTTTGTTGGTCCTTCTTAGGACCGAGAAAGTTCTTCTTTCCTGCAGGTCTCTTGCCTTTCGTGCTCACCGCGTTGGCTTTAGAAACTCCGTTGTTCTCGGATTTCTGTCTTTCCTTCGATTCCTCTTCGATTCGAAGGTGTTTTTGAATTTGTTCCAGTGAGAAATCCTCAGAGCTGTGAAGTAGTTTCTTCCGATAACTATTATAAGATGCTGGTAATTTAGTAATTATAGCACCAACTTGGAATGGTTTCGGAAGTTCTATCTTCACTGCCCTGAGTTTGTTGACTAGAACTTGTAGTTCGTACTTGGGCTAGTATAGGCTTTGTATTAACCATTTTGAAATTAAAATACTTTGATATAAGAAATTTCTTTGTACCTTCTTCTTCTGCTCTGAATTTGAATTCCAGAGCCTTCTATATGTCAATTGTCGAAAGATTTTCTGTGTAGAGTTCGTACAGTCTGTCCGACAGGGTGTTCAGAATGTGACCACGGTACAGCAGTTCGTCCTCTTTGCGCTTTTTGCGTTCTGCCTTGACTGCATCAGAATTTGCTGGAGTGGGTTCTGGAACAGGTGGCAGATCTGGATCGAGGACGTAGTAGATCTTCAGCGCCGTCAGGAGGAAGATCATCTTGTCCTGCCAGCGTGTGAAGTTTGTCCCGTCGAAGTGATCCAGTTTGACTAGATCCTGATTCATGACTTTGATGCTCGAAATCGCAGCCTCGGACGCCATTATTTGCAACACTTTAAGATTGTTAGAAATTGCAAGTACTTCACTTTGGAGTTCTGCAAAGTTGAAACTGTCGTCGAGGCTTGAATCGTGCATTTAGCAGCACTTTCCTTAAAGTGTTTCGGGCACTCCGGTAACGTCTTGGAGTCAGCACGCCAGAACACCCAGGATAAGACAGCCTTTCTGTCGGAGGTTCACCAGACGTTGTGAGACACCGGCGTAGGGAAGAACACCTTTCTAGAAATCTTTGGAAGAGAAAAGAAAGAGGAATGAATACTCAGATTCTGTGTATTTTAGACTCAGAAATCTGTAGTATATATAGATGAATTCATGTTGTTTCAAGAATCGCCGCGAGGAGCCCGAGGCCACGTTGACCAAGTGCACAAGTGCGTCTACAATGCGCCACTATCGCCTCTACGCCCAAGCCCAAGCCCAAGCCCAAGCCCGTGCCCGTGCCCGATCTCGAGCCCGATCCCGAGCTCGAGCCCGAGCCGGTGTTGCCGGTGGCAACACCGGCTACATTTTCATGAAGAGGATAAAACAACAACCAATGGTCACCCACTAGCAACCCTTTGGTTGTTGCACACTCCTCATGAGTGCACATTCCTATTTAAGCACTCTCAAAGCCTTTCTCTTTTTCCGATGTGGGACAAAAATTCCTTCTCTTTCCTTTTCATCCTTTAAGAACAATAAATGGAATTAATTAATTCCAACATAGACAACGTGGAAGAACCAATAAATAATTTCTTGAAACGACTTCTCTTCGAAAAAAAACTCCAGAAGCTCTGAATCTCTTTATTTCTCTCTTCGAAAGTTACAAACTTGATAAAGCTCTTCTTTTGAGCAACTCTGATAATGATAATAATAAATTAAGATTAGGAAAAACACCTACTTAAAGTATCCCAATTTTGAACATATCTGGGTCATTGATCACGATCAAACGGTATAAATTAAATATCCAAATTCGACCTTCAACTCCGACAATGGTATACTAGTTGTATACCCAAAAAATACTCTCTTTGAGCCAGAATGGTTCTGGAACAAAACTGCGTCAGACCGGTATACATGCGGTATATCGGTAGCAGTATACCACTGTCTTTAATACTGCTTTTTCAATGCAAGTCTGACGCGTCATCTTTATCGCCTTTGACTTTTCAAGATTTTCAGACACACGGATGACATTCGTCGCACTCTGTGATGTTCTCCACATAGTTTGGGAATCTCATCCAACACCAACAAATTTTTCCATTTTCAACTAGGTGGATGAGCTCGTCATTCCGATGATCCTCTTGCATTACTAAATTTTTTGGTTAATCAATTTATGTTTAGTTATTACATAGGTGTAATGGATGGGATGGTTATATGTTTTGTTAGTCTTTTTAATTAAATACTGGTAAATTGTGTTGAAGGGGAGGATTTGTCCCTTTTAATTCAAAATAAAATAATGAAATAAATAAACTAACCCCCTATATATTTCATGAGTATCAAAGGTCCTCTCTTAGTTTCAAAATAATTACACGAACCTCCTTTATGCTTTATATTTTATTTTAAAAATAAGGATGGCTAGTGTAATAATATTTTATATAAAATCTAAAAGATAGAAAATGTTCGTATAATTATTTTCAAAATAAGAAAAATTTGTTCAATAAATATGAAATATAGGGGAGATTAAAGTAATTTGCCTACACGTACACCTAGCTAGCTAATTAGGTTGACTTAGAGCATCAATAGTAGTTGGTGCTCAAACTTTCATCGTGAGGTCCAACATTTTAAAAAGAAGGTAACTGTAGAATGGGTTGGACATGTATGAGTAGAAAATGATAAAATGAGCTTTGGTCCTAAAGATTGTGCGGTCAAAACTTAATGTTGGAAAAAAATAATATAAATCTAGAATTGGATTTCAAATTAGGACTTACTATTCTTCAAAATAATTTCCTACATTCTGAATCAAGAAATTCTCAGGCCCAACCTATAGTTCCTGTGGATGGATTGGACCTGAAAATCTAAAAATTGAAACTTAGGATGAACCTTACTATTCTACAAAATGAGCTCCTATATTCTAAATATAGAATCTAGAAAATGGATTAGGCCTTACTAATGATGCTCTTATATGTAGTAGTAGTAGCAGTAATAATAGGATGCAAAGGACCATATATATTCAGACAATCTTTTTCTTATGCTTAGGTTGATCTCTCTCTGATTTAAAAACTTGGAAAAGATCAAATCTCCATTGTTGTAAACTTGTTCTCGAATAAATACGGCCAAACTTAGTGTGTACCTTCTCTTCATGTCCAAACCTCGGCGATACTCTCGCTATTTTGGCATCCGTCGTCCACACGTGCAGAGCTTAATGGAGATCAAGGGGTCTTCGCCCTCCATTTTATTTTTATTTTTTTAATAAATATTTTAGATATTAATTCTTTTTAAAATACAATTAGTTCCTCCAAAATGTTATTTATTCTTCTAAAATATAACTTTTCTTTCAAACATTTTAGTTAAGCTTTGCCACTACACAATCATAATTGCTAATACTATTACTCCTTTCCTCTAATTTTTTTGAAAATCATTACTACCCTCCAATTCTTAAAACATAGACCTTTTTTTTTGGGTGGGTAAATATTTATAAATAACAAGTTATGAAGAATTGGGGGTAGTAGTAATTTTTTTTTAATGAAGGGTAAGACAACTAGCAATGAGGATTTGGAAAAGGGGGGGGGGGGGGGGGGGGGAGGGGGTGTTAAATACAAATTAACTCTAATATTTTGTACTCTGGTTCCAAACACCACACATTCGTGCTCTAGGCTGGATGTCAACTTCCTTTTTGTTTAGTGTTTAACTATCATTTTGAATCCGAAGTTGTAGACTTCTTTCCTATTTGAATTCTTTTAAATATGTATAAAATAAATCTGTATTATAAAAGCAATTTTATTTATTTTTCTATTAGGTTTTATCAAAAATTGGTATACTGAAATTTTGGGGTTGCAATCTTGAATTGGTTTTTTAGAACTCTAAATATAAGGAAGGAATGGAGAATTGACCACCCTGATAATAACACAAGTTGTCTTATTTCTTAGCCTCTTCTTCTTCTTTTTTTTTAAATAATATTGACAATAAGTTAGACGACTTTGAATTACATAACTCTCAAATAATTCATTGACGATTAATTTATTATTTGGTTCAACATCATGATAAGTCCAAACACTAAAAGTAGGACAACTTCTTAATATGGCACCATAGAAAATTTGTAAGCAAGTCCCACTAAAATCTCCATGTTTGCAGTCGGTGGTTGTTTTGATGGTGAAGGATGTTTCCTCAGTCCCGAAAATACCAAGCAGTCGAGACTGGAGAATCGGGGCTGCAAGGAGTTCCTTT